>WBMV01003407.1:0-252665 GCA_013396655.1 Campylorhamphus procurvoides
CTCACAGGCTTGAGCTGACCAGGCCTTGTCGAGAGGTCCACATTCTCTGACTTGAAATGTAATCTGTCTCTTACAGCATATCCTGACTTTCTACGCCCATCTACTACCCTAGATGAGCCATCTGTATATAATTTCTCACCCTCTTCCAGTTCTTCTTCTTCTAAATCTTCTCTGATCTTAGTTTGCAAGTCTGTTACTTGTAAACGATCATGTACTAATTTTCCTGTAGGTTCCCCATATAAGAAGTGAGCCGGGTTCTGTAAATTTGTCACTTCTAGCTCCAATTTTGGCTAGTGTAATAAAATACCCTCGTATTTCAACAGTCAGCTATCCATTAACCATTTATCAGCTTTCTGTTGTAAAATTCCTCTTATATTGTGAGGGGTAAAAACTTTCAGTTCCCCTCCAAAACTATCCCAACATATCCCCCTTTTTTGTTTTTTGAAAAGGGAGAAGAGTCTTTAATAACAGGTTTGAACAGGGTGAAACTTAAGTATAAGAATAATCAACGTAAATTATTAAACAGAATGAATATTATTAAACATAAAACAATTGCAATTACGATAAATTAACAAGAAAAATAACTGTGGTTTATATAATTTAAACATGGAAAACAATTATCAAAATGCTCAAAAAGTAATTATAAAGACAATATTACAAAAAGCAATGCTTTAAGAACGAAGCAATATGAAATTATACTAATGAATGTAGCTAATAGTCCTTAGGTGGGGTCGAAAGGCAAGTGTAGTGAAGCGTCGGATGCTTCTTGCAGAGAGGCAAGGTGATCAGCAGCTTTGCGATGGTACTGCACTGCTGGGTGGTCTCTCAACACGTCTATCTGGTTTCGTCTTATGATCTTGATGGAAGCAACTCCAACGAAACGAGGTGTTGTTTTCAAAATGAAAGGGTTTTCTATCGCGAGAGCAGCTCTAGTTGATGATGTGGGAACTTGCCACGATGTTTGGGGGGTGGCTACAGCTGCTAGGTCTGGGTGGACAGTTGCTTCAATACCATCTGAGGGTCCCAGCAGGGATGGCTGATGGTCGGTGCCATTTTGTACTGGAAGAGGCAGGCAGCTAGGGGCGTGGCTTACTGATGGGCGGAGCTCTGATGACAGTGGGCGGGGCTCTGGTGACGTAAGATTGGCCTCTCCCCCTTCATTGGTGACGTCATTCGGGGGAGGGTCTGCTTGGCCGGAAGAGGAGCTCCGGCCATTTTGTGGCTCCGGCCATGAGGCTTCCCTGCCATTTTGTGGGGACTCACTATTCTGTGCGCTATCTAGAGTGGGGGTCCCGACGCCGTTATCTCGCGCAGAGGTGTTAGTTGAACTCAGTGGAGGACCGTGAGCTTCATCCCTGTCTGTTAAAGGTTTTTTAACTGCCTCTTTGGGAAAACTGCTCAGCAACCGCCTCTTGTACGCTTCGTAACTACTTTTGTTGCCTACTCGTGCTCTCAATTTTTTGAAAACTTGGACCCAAGCAGCAAAAGCTACTTTTGCCCCGTGGTCTTTTCTTAACGTGGCAAGGTTTAGGGCACGGCCAAGTTTTTCCCAAACGTTAAATTGATCTCTAATATCTAGTTGAAGACAATATTCAATGGGGATCTGTTTTTTGATTATCCAATGTGAGAGGTGAAAAAGGGAGTCTTTAAGGATTAAATTTTTGGGTTTGGTGAGATACGCGAGGAACTCATAAATTTGTTGTGCTGTTGCTGGAGTCGAATTCATGACTGACGAATTTTAGAAGTAACTTAAAGTCTTAATAAAAGAAGTCCTTTAACTGGGGAATAACTTCAAGGTCCTGGGGGCGGACTCGGGGATTTTGAAGGGATGGTAATCCCTTCCACCGGACCTCACCTCACTCTCGCCGCCTCGAGGGTCGGTACAAGCCGTGGACGATTTCACTGCCGGGGCGATCCTCTTCCTCAGCTGGGGTTGCCGTAGGAGAAGATCGCAGAAGGCTCGTTGTCTCACGCCGGAGGTGACTCTCCCGGTGGGGACCTCCCGGACCAGCGCTCGGGAGCTCTTCCGAGCAACTGGCTGGAAACGCCCAAGGGACCAAAGGAAAGAGAATTCCAATAACAAATTCTCTCCCTATTGTGCCCCACGTTGGGTGCCATTTGGCGCAGGCCTGTATAGGGAGAAACGGGAAGGACCACTCTGCAAAGGGGGTGATGCAAAATGGCCGTTTATTAAAATGTGAGCCTGGCTTATATAAAGTAGGGTAGAGAAGGGTCTAGAACAGGGGTGGAGTCTAGGGAGGAGTTAGGGCAGGCCTACATCAGATCAGGAAAAAGGGGGAAGGGCGTTCCCTAATATGGGTAGGTCTGGGAGGAGTGATGGAGTGGCCAGCCGTAGATGGAACAAGGGGGCATGCCGTTGTCATGGGCACCGGCTGGCCAATGGGGTGCGACCCCGAGCCCGGGAACTAAACAGCCAATGAGGGATATGTAACTAGGAGAACTAGGGTACAACCAACCAATCAGAACATTCAGACGTACAAAAATAACTATTACTTATCTAATACATANCTGCCCATATTTGAGTTAGGACTCGGTATACAGGCCCATTTTCAGTATTTACAAAAAGATAGAATGGTTTTCAGATATCGGGCAAACTTAACACAGGGGCATGTACCAAATCTTCCTTTAATATCTCCAATCATTCTTCATCTTCCTTACTCCATTTTATCAGTCCCTCCTTTGTTTCTCGTATAAAAATTTTATACTCAGAGAAGACATTAATGGAGAAAGATAGATAATACCCTTACTGGAAGTTCAGAGGCTCTGGGCCTCCACTGGGCCTACAAAATGCACATTGATTCCACAAGGATCTTGGTCTGCATCCAAAAATCCCCAAAGAACCCCACCCCCTGTAATGTTACAGTTTTTATACTCTTCCTAACAATTGACATATTAGATATCTATGGATGGATGGCTTGGCTTCGCAAATGAAGATTTACAAGGGCTCTACCCACGCTTGCTGCAAGCACGCTGGTGGCTAAAAAGGCCAGTGTGAGATAGGCAAGTCTGATTGCCAGAGGCACAGTGGAAAGTCTCCATCAGCACTACTGGCGAGGCACGGTTCTTCCTGTGTTGCCTTTTTTCCTCCAGGCTGATTCTGCGTGTGTTCTCAAAGGAAGCAGCAGTGTTATGAATGGTGTGTCTCCATGTGTCCCGATTGGAGGCCAGAGCGGACCATTGATGGTAGTCAATATGGCCAAGACTGAGGCATTGTTTCAGGGAGCCCTTGTATCTCCTCTTCAGGGCTCCTCTCTTGTGGCAGCTGTTGGCGAGTTCCCCATAGAGCACAATCTTAGGGAGGTGGTGATCCCCCATCCTGGAGAGGTGCCCTGCCCAGCGCAGCTGCGTTTTCAGCTGCATGGCCTCGATGCTGGTGATCTCTGCCTGTTCAAGGACAGACANAGCATTGTCAGCAAAAAGCAGCTCACGGACAAGGTGATTCATGGTCTTAGTGTGGGCCTTCAGTCGCCTTAGGTTGAATAGGCTTCCATCGGTATGATATCAGATGTGGATACCATTTTCTTCATCAAGGTCTGCCGTGGCCCTTTGGAGCATCGTGCTGGGGAAGATTGTGAATAGGGTTGGTGCGAGAATGCAACCGTGTTTCACACCATTCATTATTGGAAAAGGCTCAGAGAGAGCATCGCCATATCTGACTTGGCTGCGCTGATCCTCGTGTAGCAGGATGACCATTTTGAGAAACTTGGGGGGGCATCCTAATCGTTCCAAGGAAGATTCAGTTAGACTCATAATAAAAGGAGCACTCAGTCCGTAGTCTTTTACTGCTTTTTGGATATTTTTCATTACTGGCTAATGGATAGGCTCCCAGACTGGAGGTCGGTTAGGGTCATAATACACAGGATAGTTGCTCAAAAATTCGAGATCCCCCTCTGCCTCTGCTTGTTTCCTTGTGACTGCTCACCTTGAATTGGGTAGAGGCTGGCTGGAGCCAGCCTGTTGATCTCCTGGGAAGGCTGCAGGCAAGGTGATGTGGGCACCGCCATCTTGGACCGGATGTTGACGTGCCTCAGCCCGAGGCTGATCCCGCCCACCCCTGGAAACTCAGCATCTTTACTCCCCCCCATCCCCGAGGAGCTGGAAGCAGGGAGGGCTGGAAGACCGAAAGAGACGAGGACACCATTTTGTCCCGGGAGATGGGGAGGGCAAGGCCATGAGGTCCAGGTGCCATCTTGGCTTTCTTGGTGTGACTTGGCAAGGGCACTGTCTGGTCTTGGCACTGTCCCTGCGCAGCCACCGGCACTATCTGTTCCCAGCCTCCACACCCGCGCTAAGCAGCAGTTGGTGCTGTCCAGCTTCTGTGGTGCTGAACTTTCCCAGGATCGCTTTAAGATGTTATATACCACTGTCCAAACCATAAGGGCTTTAGCAGCTTCTGTGTTTGCCCTGTTTTCAGCAGCGTCCCAAATTAAAAGCCCTAGACTGTCCCAATCTTCAAGATTTAACAGGGTGCAAAGGGGATATCTTTGCTTCGCAATCCATTTTGATAAAACCTTTAGCAATTTCCAAGGGGTGCCCATGGACATGGATAAAGCATTTTAAGTGCTTGTGTTTTCATCAGATTTAGAGCAAAGGCTTCTCATCATTAACTTTAAAGAATAAATCAGTCTTATGGGGATGGGCTTGGGGGGGTATAGGAGAGAAAGTCTTTTCCCAGCTGCTTACCTTCATTCCAGATTGACACAATTGAATTCTTACTCCCAGTTTCCGCTGGGGAGGTCATTGAAGCCCGAGACACTCAGCCCAAGGTTCTCTGCCAAAGGTCTGTCCTCAGTGGAGTCACCTATCTTTTCCCTAGGGATAGGCTCATGCTCTGCATACCAGGGGTCCTCAGTCGAGCCCCAGTTCAGGTGCCATTTGCTGAGACCCTTGGGGGGTAAGAAGGACAAGGCACACTCCAGGCAGGGGTATGGTGGAATGATGGAATAGCACATTTATTAAAATGACGCTGTCTTATACAGGGGTGGCATGGAACTTTCTGGAAAAGGGGTGGGATTCCAGGAGGAGCATGCAAATCCTCTCACAGAAAAGGAAAAACAGGGAGGGATTATAACCATAAGGGATGAACGAGAGTGGAGATAACCATATAAGAGAGAAGATCCATTATGTCAGAATCTGTCCAATCAGGGAGCAGGGATAGCACCAGACTCCATTTTGTGTAGCGTGCAACGATGCTATTTAACTTTACAACTGAATTCATAAACTGGGAAACCCATAACAACCCAATATACGGCAATAAACTGTCTCTTGTTCAGGATCCTCGGTTTCGTCAAGTCATCTCGTGGGCTCTCTTCCATTTAGTGTAGTTTCATACTCCTACAGTTATTAATGTATTTATAGAAGGACTTTATGTTATCCCTAATAGAAGTGGCCAAATTAACTTCAAGTTGCACTTTGTTTCCCTGATTTACTTTCTGCATGATCTAGCTATCTTCCTAAATTCTTCATAGGCAGTCAGCCCTTTTTTCCCCACAGTCGGTAAACTCTTTTTATCCCTGAATCTCCATGTTGAACCAAGCTGGTCGTCTTCCCCACCAGCTGGCCTTTCAACACACTGGTACAGCCTGTTCCTGTGCACTCAAAACTTCCTGCTTGAATCACATCCATCCCTCCTGGACCTCCTTGTTTTCAAGGGTTGTTTCCAAGGGTATGTGCTGCATTCTGCCGAGGGACGAAAGGATGAGCCACTCCAAGGCGAGGGTTGGAACAGGAATGACCAATTTATTAGGGGCGCATAGGATTTATATAGGGCAGGGTGGAGGGTTCTAGACTAGGGAGGAGTTGAGGGGGGAGTTAGGGTGGAACATGACACATAAGGGATAAAGGGGTGGTAACTGCGACATACAAGGGAAAACTTGGGAGTGTCCAGCCATATAAGGGAGTGGTGCAGTGCACCACAGGCTGGCCAGTGGGGGAATGGGGGTGAAACAACCAATCAGAACATTCATACCATTGAAATGTAATTATTCCTAATCTAATACAATAAATGTCTATCCACGCTACTCGAACCATAAAAACTTTTAAAACTCGTCAGTCTGAGTTTCTTTGAAGCGGTGTTCTCCTCTTTCCATCATCACCGGTCTTATTTTGACCCTTTTTCTGAATCCCTCTTTTCTGTCTCTTCCAATCTGTATAGTCTTTTCGGTCGTTCCCTGACACCGAACACTACATGGTTCCCCTGAGTACAAAGTAAAAAAAGAGAAGAAACCTGTTGGGGAGGCTGATGGTCGCAGTCTAGTCAAGAGCAGCAGTCATAGTCCTTTTGAGGTCCTGGTCCTCCTCTGGATCCCGTGAGCGGTACCAGAAGTCCCCAAACCCCAAGATTAGATATGCTCAGGTTCAGATGGGAATGCCCAGTACCTCCCTTGGCGAGGAGTTTCACAATGGGTGATTTACTCTGTGAGTCATGGAATATTTCTGGGATCCGTGATGGCCCATTAGCAGACATGATCCCTCAGGCTGGGTGTGAAGGCGCTAATGACTCCCCAGTGAGGAAGTATCATGGTTGAGTCATTGGTGTGAAAAGAGGAAAACTTTTGTATCTCACAGAGTTCTTAAGCACCCAGGTGTGCCCTGGGCAGCTGCTGCCAGCAATGCATTATTAACAGTTCATGAGAAATGACAAAGAGGGTGTAGGATACACAGTCCCAGCCACTATAACCAGGACATTCGGATTCTTGGGTTTACGGCAGTTACCATCTACTATTTTTGTGTCTAAAGTCTAATACCCAGAGATCAGACATTAATTACTAACCCCAGACTGAAAGTTCAGTACCAACTGCTGAATTCTGAAAGGCCAGCCTGAATGATAATTTTGAGTTTAATTACAATCCCAAAACTAAATAATATCCACTGCCAATTACTAAATTAGAAAAGTCATCTTAACTGTGTAAGTCTAGCCAAGTTAAGAAGCTTAGGCTTAGAAAAAATAAATCTACCATAAAAATAAATGGATGTGCTTAAGTTATTAAAAGTAACATACCTGGATTAATTTTTTACTGCAGGCCATGTGTGGTAGAACCATGGATAGCTGTAGGCCAAGGTGGTGTAAGAATTAAACAATTTCTCTACAGTGGGTTATTTTTTAAGCAACCATAATGCAGCTTCATTATCTGAGCAGCATTAGCTGCTACAGGAATAGATGTCTTTAAGAATTTCCTGAAAGAATTTGGTCCTAAACTTTGCTCCCTGCTTCAGACTTCAAACATGTTACCTGCTAGGTAGGGCTAAGAAGATAAGTTTGAATATGTAACAGTTGGGTTTAAAATGTAAGCTACGAAGTGTTAAACATTGATTTCCAAATGTAAATTGCATGACGTGTAATACTAGAAATTCACCGGTGTACAATAAAGCAAAGGTACATTTCATGGGTCTCTCTTACATGTGAAGACGTATGGATATAAAATGTATTTCAGTCTTGTTTGGCTTGAGTATTCTCCCAGAATGTATGTTCTTACCTCAGCATGTATTGTAGTTGCTCAGTATTTGTATATGTTGCTAGAACTTAGATTGTATAAATAGTGAAGGGTTTTTATATGTATGGTAAAAAGTATTTTAAATAAATTGTACATACATATCAGTCAGTATGTTTGCAATTAACATCTACTTAATATCTAATTCATTTGTAGTTTGAAAATGCCAGTGTTATGTGTGAGTTACCACACTCCAAGGCGGGGGTCATGCCCTGCCTCCAAGAGTTTTCTGGCAGGAGGGACATGCCCTGGTCCCTGCCCCACAGTCAGCGCATCACCTCTGCACTGGTAGAGGAGCTGCAAGTTTGGTCTTCAAATAGACCATGGCTATTTTGCAATAACTGAAAAAAGCTGATGCTGCTTTTGCTTTTCCCCCTTTTTTGTACTAATTTTACTGGCACTGGAATGCCTAAAGAAGTCAGTCATAATTACTCTTTTTTTGCAAGTACAGGATTAAATTGGATTCTAAATGGCTTAGTCCTTTGCACATCAAACTGAAACATCCGTGTAACATTACAAGCAGAAAATCAATGCCAGCACACCTGTGAGCATCCCTGCTTCAGCTGACCAGTGTTCTACAGGGGCTGTTGTCATGTGCGACAGCCATCAGGGGATGGCAGAACATTTGCTGCTTCCTTGCCTGTCTGTGCATCTTGCTAACCATACACTTGGTGTGAAACACAACTTACCTGAAATGCTGCTACTTCAGCTTGGTCTCTTTCAGCTTCCTGTTAAAGGTCTTCCACATCTTGGGTGATGGAGGGGAAGAAAAGTTCTTGAAAAAGATTTTCATGTAAATGAATGAAATTTTTCCTTCATCCATAAGTGTTCAACATTTGTGCTGTTTCTGATTTGTATGGATGAAAACAAAACAAATACTTGCAGTAAAGCCTTTTGGGCAGCGTGAGTTCACAGGGTCTCATTGCAAGCTGTAAGGAACTCCTGTTGCTCTACCAGGCACTTCAGATGTCTCTTAAAGGTCACAGAAATGTACATAATTAAAATGGGTGATGCTGTCCTGTGAGGAGATTAGCACCAAGGAATTTTACTGCACGTGATATTCCGCTGCCAGCCAGCTTTTGAAGTTGACTGTTCCTTAGGTAAGTCCTAAAACAGTTGTTGATAACGTAATCAAATACACTCTAGTTCAACTTCAAGAGATGCACAGCTATCACTTGTATGAAACCACATGATCAGTAAAAATCCCGATCTGCAGAAGGAATATAAAACTTTAAACTGGTGTTAGTTTTCATCATAGCCAGAAGTTCATACCAACAGCTGTCTCTGCTGCCTTGCAAAAGGAAAAGAATCCTATTTTTTGCACATGTAATGACAGCACTGCACAGGAAATTGGAAGAAAGGATCCTACCTACATTCATATTTAAATGGAAGAAAATTAGAACAGTTTCTAATGGTTCTGTCTGCATGCTGACCTTAACTAGAGTGAGCACACCACCAACTATATGGTCAAATTACAGTAGACTCACAACCACAGTGCCTTATCACTTTACCCACCTCTGGAGTAGACCTTGCCACTGGCATGTTTATGTGCTGTCATTATTATTAGGAGACATTACTAGAATGTAGGATTGGGTAACGAAGTTAAGCTAAAGCTCTTATAAGGAAGGATGGTCAGGCTTTCAGTGTCTGACATGGAAAGCAGGATGTCCACGCAGCATGACTGCTACTACCTCTGATGCTTATTGGTGCTTCCACAGTTAGCAGTGAACCACTTCCTGCACCTGTTTTTTCAAATTTGGCCAACAGACTGCATAGAAAGCCTCAGTTTCTTGAAGGAATAACGATAATAAACAAGATTTGTAAAAACTTAGTCATCAAGGATTTCCACCACTGCCAGCAAAGTTTAAAAGTGCAGTCTCTGTCAAGGCTTCTCAAACCTGCTCAGGAAAGGAGCAGGTGGGGGCAGGCAGGAAGAAAACATGCCATGCAATGAATGTCCAAACACAATGGTTTTGGAAAGCTGCTTGCACTCCCTGACCTGTCAAAGACTGCACAATTTTGCAGTCCTGTTTTCAGTGGAGGTTTCTAATATCCAATTAGATGGAATAGTTTAAAAGGTAAACCTTGTTCCAACAGTTAGATTAGCTGCCAAAGTCATGGAAAGCTTTTTATGAACTAAAAAGACAAGAAAAAGAGACTTTCATAGCAGTTATTAGCAGCAAATGAGGAATGGCTACAAGGAGAACACAGCAGAGAGCATTTTAAATGATGAGGACCTTTCAGATAATGTGTTTTGTAGTTTAAGATCAAAAGGCACATAAGTTTCACACATACCTCTAAGAGGCATTAAAGAAAGTAATTAACAGCCTGATGCAAGTAAACCAAAAAGGCCAGTGATACTTTGTACTCCATCACACTTCAAAGGGACAGAAAACAGAACCTTACTTTAAACAGTCACCTCTGCTCTACCAATTTAAGGGAAACATGATAATTGGACAAACACCACTGGAAGACTCAGTACTAAGTAAAAGATTTGAAAATCAGGGTGGATGGTCTTACAAAATACACTAAAAAGAAACTGACCAAAAAAACCCCTAAGACCAAAGGTTTTTTACAATTATTTACTGATACCTACATTTCAAGTTCTAACCTTCAGGCTAAGACAGGGTATTGTACAGATGGGAGACTGGGAGAGGATCAGGGAGGCACCACCACAGCATGAGCAGCAGGAAAGAGGTTGCAAAACGCAGGCAGGCAGCACTGCAACCAAGCCTAGAAAACAAACTGAAGTCTGACCTGTGCTGACACAAAGCTGACACCCACACCACAGGAACGAGGGATTTATGACTTTATTTGTTTTGCCTTAACTTTGTTTCTCTCCTTTTTAAGGTGCTCTGGTGTTTTTTTGGAAATGGAGAAGTCCCTGTTCTTTAGGGTATCACCGTAAATTGAAGTCCAGGGAAATGTATCTCAAAGCTCCACCTCACAAAGGATCCCATCACAAAGCTCCAGAATTTGCATGGGAACCAAAACAGGAATGTGTAATTTACATCCACTGCAGTCTAGTAGGTAACAGTACCTTAAAGAGGAGCACATTCAGACAGGAAACAGCACCTGTCTTTTACTGCTATGTGATGTATTGTTCAGTCTCATGACAGATCACTGAAAATTCCTGATTCACAGGAATCTTGCTGGGATTCAAGGTTTGTTTTCAGCTCCTTCTGTGAACACAAAAAAATATTCTATTTCAGAAAAAGCAGGACTGTAACACACACATGCAAATGTAGGTAAAACGGCTATGATAGAATATACTTGGAATTCATTCAGGACTGCAGTTGCAGAACAAAAATTAGAACATTCTCAAGGCACTGAGACAAAATACTTCAAACAAGACTCTACTTTTTTCTTCAGGTTTTACAATGACAAGTTTGGAACAAAAAATCAAAACAAATTAAAGCCCAAGGGAAGTTCCTAAGCCATTTATGTTATAAGGTAAGTCCGACATCTCCTTCTGCCCCAGAAGTCTGAATCACTGTGAGCAAAAACCTGCATTTTTCAATAATACTCACATGTTTTGTAGCTTAAAGAGATTTCCCAGCTGTGGCTTCATTCAACAACAAAGACCAAAAACCTCATTAGTGTAAAAAAGTGACAGAATGGGGTTTCTCGTTCTCAGCCCACAAAAGAACATTCTAGCCATAATCCTGGGAAGTAATTTTCCTTCATATAAAAATGTAAAAACACCTTATGATATGTCCTCAAAGAATTACTCAGCATCTTGTCAGTGTCTGTATCTGTACCTGGCACAATATGCACCATATAAATACACACCACAATCAGTGTATAGTGTCTGATCCTGCTGGATAAATCCCACTCTCTTAAATTATTCAACATGAAAAATTATTTTAGAGATTCAAACACTAATAATAGTTCATTAATCAGTACTGAAGAGCAGCTTTCCAAAATGGACAAACTTCAGGTAGAACACAGTCAAAAGGCAATTCCCCCCTCCTTTGTCTCATTCACAAGAGGCACTTCTGATGGGGACATTCTCAGCAGCAGCCAGATCTCCAGTGTAATGTTAGGTCCCAGTTTTGCAGCTAGGACAGCTTCTACACAGACTTGGATGGGGCAAGGTCCTGCTGGAATAATTACATTTCAGAACCTGCCCAGGGAATGTTCAGCAGGGCCTGGACACTCAACTGGCTCCAAGTAAGCTCTGCTGTCACTTCCAAAGGGATTTTTTTTGTTTTTTTTAGCCACAATACAGTGCTACTTTGATAGTTACCTTTGTTTCCCAAAATTAAATGGGGTCAGAATCCAATACTTGGATGTAAAGCAAAAAAACCAACGTCCTAACACAATTCCAGTTCCTAACAGCAGATTACAGCCAATGATATTTCCATTATATTTGCACAGCAAAATAAAAATAATTTATGCTCTGCATATTTTATAGCATTTTTCCCAGTACAGTAGAGGAAGATGAAACCATACACACGAAGAACTGGTTTGCATAAAGCAAACAAACCAAAATGAATGCTGATTATTAAACCAAACTTAAACTAGACTTCCACTGGCAGCATTCCCAGTCCAAACAGTGGCAGATACTAAATCTGTCAGGATCAAGAGACTGAAGCCATTATTCACTATTTCAAAAAATTTAATTTCTTTGTATCGTATGTTAAACACACAATAATGAGACAGCCACATGACATCCAGTACTAATAAAGCTGCCTGCAAGAATGAGTTCCGAGTGGACCTCAACGAGAGCCTGAGATACCACCACATCCCTGTTTTCAAAACTTGTGTGTATTTCCAAATTTAACTTTTTATAAGGCATGTGTATGACTAAGTGCGTTAAATCCAAGAATATTTTTCCATAAGTCGTGATACCAAGTCCTCTAATAAGTTTATTAAAGATATCCTTCCTTGTTCCCAGCTGTAGATGATGCTATTTTGCTTTCTGCTATCCCAGCAGAATTTGGGCACCAAGGGACTCTAAAATAATATTGGTATAGCAAATCTCACGTTGGGACAGCTGATCTTTTTCCTTAATATAGATCTGTGCATTTGAGAGGCTTATTTTGCTGTCAGTCTCCACCCCAGTGACTTCTCTGATTTATCAGTCAGCCAGAGGTGCCCAGCAGTTCAGATGACTGGGTCCCACTACATACCAGTTGAATCCTTTCATAAGTGACAGTTTAACAACTCCCTCCTGTGATGAATTAATTTGTTGGTACAGAGAGGGAGTGGTACAAGGAAGCTGTTTTCCCGTGGGAATGCTGTTGTTAGACTTGCCTTTTCCATCAGTTTCTAAGGAAATCATGCTCTGCCTGCCCATTCCCCCCCCCAGATAACTTTAGAGTGATGTTTGGCTGAGGAAAACCTGCCATCTTGTTGATGATGTTATGGTTGTCAGGAGTTCTATGGAATCATTACTGACCAAGAGAAAGTGCAGATGATGTTATGAATCCCCAGCTCAGGGGACCTCTGTAGAAGCCTCCTTGCTTAAGAGCTACTGCTCCACCTCTTGCACCCAGGATCCAATACAGGGACAACTCAATTAATTCTGGTATGTTCGTGAAACTTTAACAGCCCCCACTGTAGGAGGGGAACATGTTTTGCCCCAGAACTCAGCATTATCAAACTGAAGTAATTACGGAAAATAATCTTTCAGCATCTGAGAACACTTAAAATTACACTCCACACATTCATGCTTCATTTTTTTCTTATGACATGATCACTTTCCCCTGTTCGGTGGATACCAGAATTGCTGGCAAAAAAGTGAGTTTCAGGGCAAATCCCAAATTAAAAAACGTGGCCTATTTACTTACACTGTGTGAGGTATTCCACTTCAATCAAAACCCCCCAAAAAGCAAAAAATATGAAAATGCCCAGCAGGCTTGTGGTCTGCCTTCTCATTTTCTTACCTCCATTTGAAAAGCAACTCTTGACCTTTTTAGTTCAGACTTGGCTTTTCACTGGTTGCCTGAGGGGAAGTTATGAACTTCGAAATCTGAATGATAAATTCCTCAAGCTACAGCCTAACCCCCATTGGCAGAATTACAGTTTATACATCTGTTAAGCAGCTCTTGCATTTAATTCATTTTATTGGTAACAAAAATATGCAGAGATAGACTCTCATCCATAGCTTTACTTCCTAGCTGATCAACTTCTTTCAGGATCAATGCCATTTTTTATTATTAACTGCAAAGCCAGAAATGACAGTGCGTGAAGCCTCCTCCATCGTGGCTGGGTCTCATGTCAACAATAGGCTTAAAATATTTGACTATAGCACTGGTGTAAGGTGTAGATGATGAGTCATTGATTATTCTTTTATTAGCTTTAGTGATTTTAATTTCAGTTTCTGGATGTCCCACATTTGGATGGCACCACGCAGGCCAGCAAAAGGCAGCCCATGCTGGGACTGTCACTGAATTCCCAGCACAGCAGAGAGGCACACCCTGCCACCCACCAGGATGAAGCAGCACCAGCGCTGGGGACACGGTCCCCTTGTCCTCTGCCACCATGGCAGATTCTTTGGCACACCCACGGTGCGGAGGAGCATTATTAACTGCAGATGTCACATTGTTGTCCTGAGCTGTTGTGAAGTCTCTCTCTGCTCTGTCAAAGAAGTGCCACGTTTTACCTCAGGCAGGACAGTAGTTCTGCACCCTCTCCCCACACAGTAACTCCTTATGACCACTGGGGCTATGGGCAGATGCTACTTTATTTTCAGCCATTCCAGTTTTTTGGATACTTTTCTTTATTCACTATTTCCAGGTTCACTGTCATTAATAATAGAGTTCAGAGAAAGCCCAGAGATTCATATAAGTTACCTGAGAAATCTCAAGAACTCTTAAAACCCGAAATCCTCCTCTATTATAACTCGGTTAACAGAGCTGTTAATGGAACAGTTTCTCATTACAGACAGGAATCGTTATGGGGAAAGGGGCAAATAGTTTTGGGTGGCTTGGTTTGACACAGTAGAAAACCTCATTTTTTCACAAGCTTTTTTAATTGTTTCAGTTTGAAAGGGATCATTTTAGGCACTTTAATGCCAAGTGACAATGGCTGTAATTGAGTAGCAGTACAACCAAATGGCCTTTTTCCATCTTGTTTCATGCTGGATGTTTGTCCACAGGGTACACAGTACATACTCAGGAGATATGCAGATATTTTGGTTAGAGCTCTCTGAAGTACAAGCTTTCTGGGGGATGAGCTGTTACCATATCTTTACCTATGGCAATTAGCATTTGATTTCATCTAAATATTGCCTCTGCTTGCACTGGACCAGACTCAGCCTTATTGTCCTTTTCCTCTCCTAGGCAGCTCTAGGGTGAAAGGAAGAAAACATTTTTCACACATGGATGTGAGCAAAAGCAAAACAAGTCCCACTCTTCCTCTGCCTGGCTTCCCATAACCTGAGGAAAAATCAGGACCCAGAGTGAATAAAAATTGTTCCACAATCCCCATTTGGAAATAAAAGGCCACCAAAGGAAAGGCAGCTGCCCAAGGCACACCCAGCTCATAACAAAACTGTTCTTGGAATTGCAGAGAATAATGCAATTCCAGAGAACCCAGTTGAAACACTTCACTAAAACACTATGCACTGTAGTTCAGAGGGCACTGAAAACAGAGAAAATGTTTTACTTAGCTTGGCTGCTCCCCAAAATCATATGAGCTTTCCAGATCACATGTCGGGGTACACTGCTATCTTAAGCATCTCAGCCAAATATCTGTGCCTCCATATCCAAGAGCAGATAAAGCACTTTCCCCTCCTTGGGTGGTTACAGGTCTTTGTCAAATCAGCTGTCTCGTGTCCTCCTGCTCCCAACCAAGGAGGACAGCACCTTTCTATCGTGACAAGCAAATTCTTTCCCCTATTAAAGATCTAAACTCAAACCCAACTTGGTATGCAATCTCTCTTTATATTATCCAAACTTACACAGCCCCCCCCGCCTCTTCCTTGAACTTTGACTTTACTCCTGTATTAGTTATATTTCTCAGGGAAAGAGAGAAAGCTTTTACAGTGCAATGCATCACTAAAATACACCACCCAAACACTAATACTAAAAATGTCCATGCAATACAGCTGTTACTATAAAATAGATGCAGCATGTAACTAACGTTTCCAGATTCTACAGCTGTGGTCATGCTAATCTGTTTCACATGAAAGACTCGTGCCTTTATTTTCAGATGAGATAAGCAAATGTCTATGATCAGAAACAGAAAAACTAACCATGACTGACAAATACTGGACATGAGTATGTCCAACATGAGACTAAAGCCTGAAAAAGTCTTGGTGCTACTGAAATATCCTACACCACCTGATTCACTTTTCTGTCTCTCTCTATGGATATAGAATTATATCCATTAGTGAAATTTAACCCTAAAAGGAGCTGGCATCCAAAACTACTAAAACAGTTTCTGACATTAAAATACAATTCTCTCCTATACCTTCCTGTAGTTTAGAAATGAGATTTAAATTGCATGTAAGTTTTTCGTAATAATGGGATCTTGTCACCTTTCAATATTTTTGCCACTTTTAAAAACTGAACTCCAGAACTCCAGAAGATGGGATGCTCCCATGTGTAACTGTCATCTTAAAAATCATAAAAAAACCCCAGAAACTTGCATTCCTTTTAGCTCACCTATTTTAGATCGTATAAACTTAGATTATATCTGCTAATAAGAATCCTTTGTCCAGTTTTCCATTTACTAAATATCCATTTCCCAAAAGAAAAGATTGAATAAATAATGTCATCCTTTATTTATCTGTTCTAGAAAAAGAGATGGGGAAAAGAAAAAAATGTCCTATTTAGTACCTTAAGCACCTATGATATTATTAATTTTAGTCCACCACAGTTAAACCCCATTTCTGACATGCATCTTTTGCTAAGAGGGAAGGAAATAGCAAAGTTTCATTAGCTCAAAGAGGCTGAATATACAGCAGTGATGCAAGATAAAACTTTTAAGTAGCAGTAACAAAGGAACCAAATAATTTTGATGTGCCAAGATGTTACAAATAATGGCAATAAGCCTTTTATGGTTTAATGATGTAGCACTCACAGTGGTGCTGGGGACTTACACTCTTCAGGCACAGCCCTTATGTCCTTCAGCAATCCTAAACGTGGGCATCTTTGCACTGAGTTGCCAAGTCTACATGCATTGATCTCTCAAAGAAAGCAGCCCACTTACTATTGGATGTTGTGTATTGGACAGATAAGCTAATTAAAATTCCATTTAGAAAAGTTTTCCCCAAGGCATTTTCCCCCCTCTTTACTCAAGACACAATAATCTTAAATCATAAAATCAAATGTGCAAGGCCAAAGCAGCGCTGTGCCGAAGACACAGTACCGGTCATGACGCTCTGGGTATTTCGGAAGCAATTTGTACCTCAGTAAAAGTGCAACATCTCCTGTTCCTTCACACCTCCGCTCTCCAAATCTCAGTGTTGCTTTCCCTGACCAAACTGACCTAGCAATCTCCTTATAGCCATAATAAACGAACTCAAAATCACTCTGGATATTTGCCTGGGATCATGCCTCCTCCTGGTTTCAGTAGGTGACAAAGCAGGTGACATGCCACAATGAGGAGCAGTTAATGATGGCTTTTACCATCTTGCTGTTATGTCAGGCCAGCCCTTCAGTCAAGGCTCTCACTTCTGTTCCAGCCCCTGCACTAGAGGGAAAAAGGCATAAAAAATTCAATAAACATTTCATAGAGGATTATTCCCAGTGTGGGTACTGAGGAACACATCTACAAAATATACTTGAAAAGGCACATTTGTGCAAACTTTGGCACCAAGGGCAGACCAACAGCGCAGCTGCAGCACTGGCACAAAAGGCAGTGTAAGGAGGTTGCTAAAACTTATTTTCCACCCTTTCAATCAAGGCATGTGCCATCTGCTGGGAGTAATTAATCCAAACTGCCATTCCTGTTGCTCTGGTGGGGGCAGTACAGTCCCAAAGAAGACAAACACTGCAGAGCTCCTCGGGGTTAACAACAGCAATGGCTGGAGCTCAAGCAGCAGCTTCCAGGGACACTGCTGAGAGGTCACAAGAAAGATGTAAGGTAAAGCTGTGGTAAGATGAAAAATGAGATTCTGGGTTCATAAACGAAGACTTAGACAACTTCTGGAAAAACAGAAAGACTGGTTTGAGGACAGGTTTTCCCTGTGGAGTGGTTTGAAGACAATGTGTGTTTCAAGAGAAGAGGTTCTTGTACAGACCTCTGGGAGATCATGGGCAAACAGTACTTGCTACATTGTGTTTTCTAGATAACTTTTATTTCTTTTTCCTGGTAGACACTGACTCATTGAAGTACACACCTCGTTACTGAGTCTCCTTTTACTAACATTTTTACCAGATACTTCATGAAGAAATAAGTGACAATTGCATGGTGACTTAACCACCCATATCACTTCCTGGGAGCCAGTTTCTCAGAGGATTTAAAAGAAATAAAAACAGACAAAAACAGAAAGAGAAAAATAAAGAAGGTCTTGTGGTCTGTTAGGAGCCAGAAAACATAAGTTCAGCTTTGGTAGGAACTCCCATCAGGGAGCTGCAGGGGATTACATTTTCAATAGGCCATTTTCAATAGGTGTGTTAAAAGTGATTTAGACTAATAAGCTTAAGCACTGCTGAACGTCCTGCTTCATGCTCTGTCTTGTCCAGCCCAGTGAGGGGTAGGGCTCTCACCAGCTACTGACAGATTGATGGAAGGGTTTGACAGATTCAGACCCCAGGGCTGAAATACAGGAACACTCTTTCTATAGTTCCCCGATGGAAGTGACTGGCCCTGACCAGGAAAAGTAGACAGGAACATCTTTGCTCAGGTCAGCATAGTCCAATGATGCTTGTTGGAGTGTGCAGTTTTTTTAGGAGGGGCCAAGTCACACTAAATATTTATCAAAGAAATTGTTTTATTCCATTTGCTCTTTTGCAACAGAAAAATTATTTTACAAAACTCAGGTGTACCGTGGTATGCTTGACCTGAATTCTTCAGTGCTGTTCCTTCATTTTGTGAGAGGCTAGGAGTAACAATGTGTAAAATTCTGAACATGAAACGTGAAAATTGACATGGCTATTCAGGAGCTGCAGTGTTTACTTTCTCAAAACTGACAGACTTTCTGATGCTCTGTTTTCTTTTGACAATAAATCACCATTCTTTGGCATGTGAACTTTCACATGGAAGGGGTGGTGGGTAGGAGTGTAGTTGTGGCCTAATAGTTATATTATGTAGGTGTTTCTGCTAAAATATTTAGAATTAAAGGAGGTTTTAATTTAAGCTTTCTATTAAACCATAGTTTAAAAAATTGTAAATCAGTTTTGATGCCCTTCAGTTCTCAGTACCTAGATAAAACAATAAATTTGGTTTAAACAAACTCCAAACTCCTAATAAATGCCTTGTATTCAACCACAAATTGAGTATCAAATTCAATTCATTCATAAATTCAGTATCAATGAATATGCTGCGCTAAATTGATTGCTTTTTCAGGATGGCTGAAAAAGGTATATAAAACCTAAGCCATTCAGCACATGCATGTGGCTCACAAACAGATTTTAGCAGTAGGTTCTACCTGCTCAAGCTTTCTGTTGGATCAAGTCCTCACTTTTCACTCATCCAAAGCTCCATTTAAGTCAAGAGAAATGTCTGAATTACGGGGTGAGAAAGAAATTAATATGGACCCTGACTTCTGGCCACACATTAGTACCATATAATTTCTTTGCCACTGCCATTCTAATCCACTATGCTACCTGTTGTTTGAAGCTCATCTCACTACAAGTTTCGTAGGAAACAGATTTAGGAGCACACCTACATTAGTAAGAATCCTGCCTCAGGTCAGTCTGGTTTCAGATGATGGAATAGCACTGCTCCTCAGCTTGCTGACATTCCCCAAACCCGATACTGAGACAGGTCCAGAGTTCAGAGGAAAGAACGTTCTTGATTCACAGCACACCTTTGCTTTTGTTCAGAAAGCCAGGGGACCTTATTGCCTCTGAAAATAGGTCTTCTTTTTTCTGAGCTTCAAGTGGATGGCAGTTATGACAAAACCTGCCAGGATTGCTGCTGTGCCAGAAACCACGTAGGCAATGCCCAGGAAGGGGTTGCTTCCTCCGCTCCACACCACGGTTGAAAGAATCACGTGCTTCCTCCCCTTGAACATGGCAACAGGGAAATCTGATGGGAGGATGTTAAGATTTATTAACAAAGTTTATATTATTTCCAGGACAAGTGAAAGTAGTGGTGAAATGCTCAAAACTTTTCCAAGGCATAAAGCGTTGTGAGGGCTGCATTTGCTGCCAAAACTCCTTTAACTGATCTGTGATGTCTCTGCTATTCCAGATCAAAAAACCCAGTAGCAGCTGATGGTAAGAAATCCAGTTATTTTAGATACAGTCTGTGAGTGCACATGGAAATACTTTCGTTTTTAAAACATTGTAAATTTCAGATTCATAATTTATATAACTTCTACTGCATTAATTTGCTATGAAAACTCAGTTGAAAATGAGCCTTTTGGACATTTTATCATGATACCCCACACAGTCTCAGTGAGCATAAGTGCTCAACTCTACCCCAGAATGTTATTACCTTTCATTTCTCTCATGGAAGCTTTCAGAATAGAAGTGTGACATAACACTTAAAACCACAGCAGAGAAATTTACAGTCGTCCTGACATAATTCCTGCTGACAATAGGAGTGCTTGAGTCAGCAAAGTTCCTGCTGCTGAGTGTGAGAGGGCTTTTGCACCAGCACAAAAGCTCCTGTCAGTCAGCACGTGGCCCAAATCCACGAGAGGGCTCTGCTGACACAGGCCACAGGCATCCTGTGCTGCTCTGAGTGTTAGGGACACCTCTGCACATTGTGCACCCCAGTCAGGGAGTCTAAACATCTGGTTAGGCCATTATTAAGTATTTCAGCTAAAACAGCATCTTCAGCCATCCCTTTAGGTTCCCACTCTTCAGTTTTACCCTTTGTGTAATGCACCCATGTAGTGTTATGAGCCAAAAGCAGCACCCCAGCAGTGAGAACCAAAGTCAGGTGCTGCTGTTTGAGTAACAAATCTCAAGACCATCTGCATGGGCTAAAGAGAATCCATTATCACTGTCTGCACAGGCTAAAGAGATTCCATTCTCACTGACTGCCTCATTCTTCACGGGATTCAGTTTGGGATGTCCTGCACAGTTTTGTCACCAGTTTACTACACAGATCCTACCCGCTTCCTTCTCACTGTAACTATGCAACAGCCTTAGACAACCTGAAAGGATACTGTAGGAAATGCGGAAGGTGTAATTCCCTGCTGGCAGGCCGTCTGCAAAGTGCCTGACCCGCCTGACCCGACGGTACAGATTTCGGAACGTGGAAAAGGCTGACACACGCATCCAGATGATGAGGTCATCATTTATATAACCATTGTTCCTTTCATCTTCCTCATCTAACAAATACACTGGTTTCTGCCAGTAAGGAGGTCTTGCTGTCCCTGTTGAAAAAGGAAAAAAGAGGAAAGACACACTGTCAGTAAAGAGGGTGGCTGCTGACTAAATTCTGGGCCTACTCACAGCCAGCACAGAGTGTGAGAGATGGAAGAGACACAAGACACTGTCCAGTATTCAAAAATTAGATATGCTAGGTAACAATTTTCACCCAAACATCTCCACTCCCGTCAAACACAAATAAACAGTTTAACAGTGCCCAGGGGCTGCTATACATGAGAAACTTCAAGCACAGGAAAAACAAAGTGACTTGCACACATGAAAATACTGTTTATTCTGGACTCTTGCCTCTTCAAAAAGCAACGTGCTCTCTAGGGTGAGGAGCTTGCCTTCATTTTTATATATTAATTTGTTCCTGTACAACCAGAAAGGCACCTTTTTGCAGTCTAATGGCACAGCCTATGATACTTAGAATCTGTCTCATGAAAACCATTTAGCTAATTAACTCTTGCATTTTGCATCCAGCACAGCACTGCCGTGATCCAGATCAGGGAGCTTTTAGTCCCACTTCAATACAGATCAAACATAACAAGGACACAGCGCTAGAAAGCAGGTGTGAAAGAACTGGTGATGAAGGCAGCCTTGCTCGTACAACAACTGCCTAAGAATCTGCATAGGAAAGATGACATGCAATTCTCCTTTATAGATGTTTCCAACAGCAAAAATAATCAAAGCAACTGCATCCTTGCTTTCTCTGGCCAGATTAAGCATTACAAGAAGGGTGTTGATGTGGGCAAACTTCAGTCCTCCAAACCCATTTTTTCCCAATTTCTATAGTCCCTGGTTGAAAAAAATGAAAAGGTGATATTTTGGTGAAATGTGTCTTCTGCTCTCTAAAGCTGCTTCTTCGATCTGCTTTGGGAGGTATTTCTCCCCAAAGGGATTTTTCTCAGAATGGGAGACACGTGAGCAGGGAGGTAGGGAAACCACTGCAAAATAAGGAATACCAGCGGAACCATTCTCACCTGCAAATGCAGAAGAGAGATTGTAGGATTCAGGATTGCGAAATTTCACATTTTTATCTGTCCACCAACTGTTTCCAGTCTTCAGCAGTGGTACTTGAATCACAGACGAGTTACGATTGTAAAAAAGATCAATAGTGTCTGCAGGGAATACAATAAACCACACCTATGAGTAAAAGACAGTCGTTCTAATTGCCAGCATGATTAACAAAAAAATGTCACATGGAAGCATCTTTCGGGTGAATCGAAAACAAAGTCCTAGGAAAGGTTTCATCAGGACTGTGTACAGAACACTGTATACTCCAAGAGAAGAATTAAGGTTTCAGAGCCTTAAAACTTCTGAAGTTTTATACTGAACATACTCCTACCATAATCCTCTGGAAGAAACAATGCCCATGTAGAAACATGGGCACGCATCTCATGTCCATCAGCTCCCGGGGGACTACCTTCTTTGCAAATCACTTTTGGAACTCCCTAGCCAAAAGTTAAGGAGATTACTCTCCTAGTTAGTTTCCTTAGTGTTTCTTTGACAGTTGTCCTCAACTGACTGCTTTGCTATATATAACATGTGTTTTCAGGGAATAGGGGAGAGGTGAAAGCACAATCAAAGGAATTGGAATCCACAGTCCTCTGCAGAAAATTTTGCTTTAGTTTTATGCCAATTGCAACTTGTCTACCAACTTAGGCATGAACACTTTATTCAGTCAAAAGACATTTAGTTTAAATGGTGCTTAACCATGCCATCCCGTTTCAGTAGGTGAAGAGCACTTGTTTTTATCCATCATATTTTCCTACTTAGATAAGTTTAACAAAAAGCAAAAACAATAGAGGCCTCATTAACATCTCTTTAAACACCTTGGTGGCCAATGGGATGATGGGCAGGGGTAGTGAGATGATATAGATGAGGAGGGGCTGCTTTTTAAGAGACATGGAAAACACAGCTCAGCTGCCTGTCATCAATGAAAACATACCTTCTTTTATGCTGCTACAAAACCTGTGTTAACACTCCCTAAAGCTCAGACACACTCTTCTGAGGAAGTGATCACTCTGTGCCCCACCACCTCTCCACTGTTGTCACTTGTTCATTTACAGGAGTTGTAATTCTCTGGGCTCTCTGCCTGCTCAAATGCTTGTCCTGACTGCTCCCTCACATATACTACCTGGGGATAAAAACCTTTCCCGTGGCAGGAATTTGGCCACCTTCCTCATTTTATAAAACAAGATCAGAGAGCAGTTAAGACAACCAGCTGAACTGCCAAAAGCAAAAGGGAAGCACCTTCTCTCACAGGAGAGGGTCAGAAATGAGCTACCAGAGCGGGGACTTGGAAATCTCCTCCTTTCCCTGCATCACCAGCAGATGGAACTTTTCACCACACTGTGCACTAAGGACAGATGCAAAGGCAGACACTGAGAGGTTCACCCTCAGCATTTGGAAATCGCAGCATTCAGTCCTGTGCCCAGAGCTCCAGGGCAGTGTGGGCTGCACACAGGTAGCTCTGCTGGCCCAGGTCTGAGCCCAAGCCAGTAAATCAGACTTCCAGGGCAGCAGGTGACTGCACAGAAGGTGACAATCAAATGGATCTAAAAGTGACTGAATGCAGCTGGCCTTCACAAGTCTTCTGGTGTGGGTGGCTCAGCTGCTTGGAAACAGCTGCTGCCTTGCCAAAACCTGCTGCGTGGAACAGGTTAAAAAAAGGTGGGGGGGACAGAGATTGGCAGACAGAAAAGATGGAGTAGGGAGAAAAGTCTATACAGGTTTTTTGCCTCCTTTCTTTCCCAATAAATACATTCTGAAATCTTCTAAAGTCACGGGCAGATTATGCCCACTAGTTTACTACAAAGAAGATCAAACATGGGATCAAATTAAAACTATATATGCTTCCAGCATTCAAAGACCAAAATGAAACCCCACAGGTCCAAAGGTCCAAACCAATGTGGAGAATATATCACCTCCTTCTAGCACCACCACTGTGGGAAGGCACAATCTGCATTCCCCCATCCCTGTACTAGAATGTACTTTTTAGCAAGGAAGTGCATTAAATCTATTGTGTCATTGTTTCTTATTTCAACAGGGATGCAATTCCTCAGTCCTGCTGTATATTCATATTGAAGAGGGCCTCAAAAAATGAAAAGTCTCCCTTGGTTTCAAAACAAGGGGCAAGTTATTAAAACAGTAGGAAGCAGAGCCCCATATTCACCAGAGCACCACCACCAAACAAATCCTTCTGTGGCAGAAACACAGAGACCTTGAAATATCAGGGCTCATTGGACTGGGGTAATGGAATAGTTTCAAGAGGGAATTGGTAAGGTGGGTGTGGAAGATGCCAACATACCATTGAATATGCTGTTGGCAATTGCCCCGCACGGCGCCATGGGGGTCCCGTTGCTGTAGGTGGTGAAGGGTGCACAGTAGCTCCTCTGAATCTGCAGTCAAGGTCACAGAACAATCAGGCACAGACCTGGGGCTTTCTTTTACTTTGCTGCTGTCCTCCCATTCATTCTTCTGAACAGCCACTGATCAATGAAGCCTCCAGTACCTTTTGGTCCCATTAGAGAAACATCCAGATGAATGGGTCTGTAGCTGAGGAACACCTTCCATATCACAGTATGAAAACTTAAGGTCTTCACCAAATTCTGCTGCAGACTTGCCAGCTCCAGACTACAAAAATGGATTTGGGAATCTGCTATTGTAACGTGGCTGAAACTGAAAATGTTCCAGTGAAGACTTGGCTTACCTTAGAACATCTTATTTTTCCTTGTTTTTAATTTTGACCTGGATTGCTTTAATGCTGGAGAACAGCAGATATACTTTGCCACATTACTGCATTTCAACATGGGGAAATCTTGATGTAAGAATTGAAAACAAAAAGTCCATCTCAAATTTATCACACCTCTCCTATCCCAGTTCATGGGAAACTATAAAGCTTCAAGTTTCAACACAGAAACGTTTTCAAGTAACTCCAATGAGCTGCTTGTCTGATTGGCAGAAAACCCCAAAGCAGTTGCATCTGGATGCAAACAAACAAGCTGACAGGACACTTGGGGAAGCAGATGTATGAGGAACACATCTTGAATGTTACAAGAAGCATTTTATAGAAGCAAGAGATTATTATGGCACAACCACCATACATACTGAAAGGACAGCACGTGGATTTTGTGTATATTAAGAAATGCTACTTTTAAGCCAAAGAAAATATGGTTTAGATTTGTAAGTAAAAAAACCTGAATGCCATGACTGCATTCTCTAATTTTCTTATGCAGGTCTGCTACAGATGACGCTGTCTAGCTCCCTCTTTAGAGCTCTAAGTTGCATTAGAATGCTACATGCTCATTTATTTCACCATAATCCTTTTCCTCCTCCTTCCTTGTCTGCTTCCAAAGCCAGATGGCAAACGGAAAGCCTTAAAATAACTTAGCTCTCTAACTGTATAGTAAAAGCACAGCTTAAAACATTTCTGGATAAGACTGAAAACACGAGAAGGAAAAAAATTATTTGCAAAAGACAATGTATTTTTGATCAGCACTCCTACAAGGTGCAGGTTTGGGAACTGCAACACTGCACTGACAACTTTTATTTATTCCCTCAATCTCTGTCTCTTATTAACCTATTAGACATAATGGCTCTAGCAATCATGAAAGCAGGGAGCAAGCACTGAAAATCTGTACTTTATCATTCCCTAGAGCCATCTAAACAGACTTTCAGCTATGCCCAGTTAGCTCTCCATGTGGTGAAAGATGCACCTGCTGGTGATCTCATAACATAAAAAGAAAACTTACATTTACGTTCCGACCCAACAATTGTGCGTCACTTCTGGATATCATGTATCGGCGATGGTTTTGATAGAAGTTTTGCAGACCATAGTACATAAAAACATCACCCTAGAATTCAAAGATAAATCCCTTCAATAAGGTGCATTCATGAACACAATGAGAAATCCTATTACTTGTTAAAAAAGAGAGGGGAAGATAGTACTCAATTTGTATTTAAGTGCTGGTAACTACACTCTAAGCAACTGAGCAGACATAGGCTAGAATCTAGACTTTACCCTAAGTGAAAGTTTAAGTATTTTGGTGCAAAATTAAACATACTTTAAATTACCAAATGAAACATGAAATAAAAATGCCCAATAACTATTTTGCTCAAGATGCTATGGCTGGCCATGAACTTGCAATGAATAATTTCACAGACACTCATTTTCCACAAAAGAAGGTGCACAAATGCCTTCAAATTAAAAGGAGAATGCCAGGCATCCAAATCAAGCATGAAAGAATTATTCAACTATAACACCACCCCCCCCATTATTCAGTTACATTAACTTCTCATGTCTAACATCACTGTAATCTGAGGAATTACGAATTATTTTGACAGCCTCTTCAATTCTGAAGATCCTAAAGTGATTTTATAATTTAAATTAAGGGATCATTTATGCACTACTAAGTATAAGATCTCTTTGGCAGAACATGAAGCATTTTAACAGTCTCAACAACATGACCTGACAAGTTAGGACAGGAAATGAAGGATCCTTTTTCCAAATAACACTGCAGAATCACATTGCTAGACTTGAATTATTTCAAGGACCCTGGGGATTAACAGCATAACCCTTGTAAAAAAGACTACAGGGGTTTACTTATGTAAAGTGGTCAGAGCTTCAGATTTCCTCCTTGAGAGCTCAGCAGTGCAGTAACAACCAAGCCCAGGCCAAGGGCAAAGGGTTGCTACTGACTCAGAGAGAGATACAGAGAGAAGTCACCTCCACAATCAAATTCCCTTTCCTCCACCCTCATCTTCTCCTTGGACGTCTCCCAAACAAGGACAGAAGTAGTCTGATCTTGCTTATTTTTAACAAATACCAAAATGAA
Source organism: Campylorhamphus procurvoides (assembly GCA_013396655.1). Classification (NCBI taxonomy): domain Eukaryota; kingdom Metazoa; phylum Chordata; class Aves; order Passeriformes; family Dendrocolaptidae; genus Campylorhamphus; species Campylorhamphus procurvoides. The sequence continues at coordinate 26,794 of WBMV01003407.1, forward strand.
CAACGAAGGCAACACCGTTAAAATTTTGAGTATTTTGTGCTTTGAAAAAGTACAAAGAAAATTTAGTGAGGAGTTCTACAGAACAGAATTAGTGTATTTTATCATATAGGGATGTAAATAATAGGTGGCACTAAGCAACTTGAGTTGCTTCTTGCATCTACTTACCAATATATCTTCCTTTAGGGTGAAATTAACAGAGCAGTGGCATTCCTTATTCCAGTTAGAGGAATTTTCACGGAGTTTTGAACAATCTGAGCATTTATCTGAATAATCTATCTGTCAGAAGTGCACAAGTAGAGATATTATAACAAAGGACAAGTGCATGGGAAAAGGTTAGTGGTTTAGCTCTGAGGCTTCTGAGAGCAATTTTCTTCTAAGTGACTCTGCACTGCCAAAAGCACTGTTGAAAATGAAGAGGTAGAGAATGAGGACTTGGCCTCAATGAACATTCAAAAAATTTATCCCTAGTTTAAAGCTGGTTTAGAGCCCTTTGATTACTGTTGCAGAACCTTCACATCTGCTCCTTGGCAAAGGGGTGCTGAGTGAAGAACACTCCTGCACTTCTGCTGACCGAGTAATGCTTGACAAATCCCCACATGCATCACAGCCCACCCCTGCTGAACAGCCTGGATGTAGTGCTGAGTGCTGGCCCCAACCAGGAGCCTAGGAACAACACCACAGGTCTAAACAACCTTGTCTCCAGGAGGGATTTAAGCAGTAGGGCTCCCTGTCATTTAAGATTTTGCTCCGGCAAAGCTGTATATTCTTTTAGTATCAAACACTACCAAAGGGATTTGTTTATTTCCCTTCAAAAACCCAGGAAATAATGACACCATTTCAACTATTACCAGCCAGTAGCAGTAATTACCACCCATACTTCAGACATTACCACCCAGTGCATCATCTTTATTCAGAAGAAAAAATTCAAAGCCTTTTCCCTCCAAACCTAGCCCAGTTTCTCGTTTACAGAATCTGTAAGAACAGCACCCCCAGACAAACCTGGATCTCTCTGACACTGTTTGCAGACAGGATAAGGATGACTCCCATGGTCAGGCAGAAGGTGCCTACGAGGAAGAAGCTGGAGAGCACAGTCACAATGTCAAGCTGGGGCTTCCAAGCTGGTAACCTCTGCTGTTTGAATGCACTGTTATCCGGACATTTGGAAGGATGGGCTTCTCCTTCTTGTGGAAGAACATCTGTCTTGTTTTTCATTTTCTTCTTGATGAGAGGAAGGAATAGTATACTTGTGCTGGAGTGTTGAAGCTGAAATACTGTCTTTACTGTTGGGAGACTGTATTGTTTGTTCAAACCTGCATTATAGCCGGGAATTACTTATTAACTACATCTCTCTCTTCCTCATTTTCTGTATTTGTGTCTGGATCCCCAGTGATCAGCCTGTACCAATCATATCATTGTGTACTTTGATCAGGGTGTCCAGTTCATGCCTCCTGAAAAAGCTTAAAGATATTTTTTCCTGTCCCACAACTCAGTAAGATTTGTTATGTCTTACTCATTTGCAGGGATACTGTTGGCTATACTGGAATTTCTATGACATTTCAGATGCATTGTTTCTTTTCCCTTCCCCTCCACAGCTGCCCAGCTAACAGGCAAGGCATACAATGAAAGGAGTTCTACTCCAAATGCACTGGATTTCACTGGGGAGAACTGCAGGTGCTGAGACAGCACTGGACAAAAAACATTGCTTTGGAAGACCAAATCAATTTTCTTAATCTATTAGATTCATTGCTATTGACAGAGATGAAATCAAAGGTTGTAAGAAGGTTATGTGTCCTTTATTACAGAAGAAAAACTAATTTTCAAAATATCTGATTTGGATCAATGGCTTTCCAAGATACTGATGATTTCCTCACCTCTGTTCATCTTGTTCACTGAAAAAGAATCCATCCATTCCCTACTATCCACAATGACAGAAGAATCACCCAGAGATAATCTCCTTTTAATTTCAATGGACAAACAGAAGAATATTTTTTGCACATTTCAACAGTTTAACCAAAATAAAATCTCGATATAATACAGAGATAATTTATCATGTAAAAGCCGAAAATGGCATTTGACCAGCTTTAGAACAGATAGGTGAAAAATATATTTTTGAAATTCATACAACTATTTCAAGGACCCTCCAGGGCGAGAACTAGATGACCACTCTCATGGGAGAAATACATGTCTCCTTTGGGACAGCAGAAGAACACAACACAAAATGGAGTTGTACAAAGACTTTCACACTCAGGTTTGCTGATCTTCAAAGCCTTGACAGTGACATATAGTAGTAAATCTAGCAGGTGAAAGCAATAATTTTAATTTCCATATGACATTATTCCTTGCAGTAAGAATCACACTAGAACTACAAGCAAAACTTCTGGTTTATTATTAAAAGAAAACTCAAAAAAGTTGCAATGTGCATTCTTGCTGTATAGACAGACCTCTGAAAAGTCAAAATTCTTGATTTCTTCACCAGTTCATCACTTGCCAATTACAGACAGGATAATAGTAAAATGCAGATGCAAATTATTTCCTTGTTAGTAAACTCATTAAAAAAGTCCCAGCTTCACAGACCCCTCTCTGCACAGCTTTATAATACTCATCTCCAGTAGGTCAATTGTTTCTTTCTTTATCTGAAGAAAACAAAGACAAAGAAAGCATAGAAAGTTAATGATCTTGACACTATTACTTATTTACTCAGGTACAAGACTAGAAATCAAAGAAGTTCCTATCCAAGGTCCTCCAGAATGTTTCCATTTTCTAAAATACCCAGCATTTGCTCTCCAACCTTGAAGCACAACTACAGCTCCCGAAGTCCCAAGGAACATGGCTACAGGAAAGCTGCCATTGGTAAGGAACTGATAACACATGACACAGCCAGAGGTCCTTCCAGGGGCTTTAGAGTGACAACCAGTATCAAGTAGGTCAAGGGCAGTACCACAGGCACAGCATTGTCCGTGTCTGAGACACCTGAACGAAGGTGAGCGTGAAGGTCAGCTCTGCTTGTGCTGCATGCAAAGTCCTTTGGCTTACAACACAGATATGGCTGTAGCTTTTGCTTATCTACAGATAAAAGACAAATGTATTACAGAGTAAATATTGACTACATATTTCAAAGGGAACACAAGATTCTTTATCATTATGGTTAGTCCAGAGTTTCCTTATAGCTCCCTCTTACCACTTACAAACAACTTACTTAAAGATTTCTCTCAGGATTTTACCCTTCTGTGCCTCCCCTTTGCACAGGAATAAATGAGGTAAGAAAGCCTGACCAATTCCTTTTTCCACACAGGATGTGCTACATGAAGGTGAAAACAGTTGTCTTTCTTTCACAAACCTTTTCCATTTCTTTTTCCATTTCTCACAAGCCTGTTCACTTTAATGAAGCTTCAACTTCCCATATTTTCAAATTTACTGAAGGGTCAGTCTGCGTATTGTTTGCAAACAATACAATATTGGGTTTTGTTGGGAAAAAGCTCCATTTGAATCTTATGAACAAGTAATTTGAGGAATCGAGAGAGCTCAGATCAACCTCTGTACACAAAGCTTTCAAAGCAGGAAGCTTGTCCTTTGGTGAGATCAAAAAGTATACAATCAATTTTTATATTTAGACTTTATGCTTTACTACAAATCCAGTGTGCCAAGACAAAGTCTGATAAATTCATTCACCCCTCCTGTGGTTTCTTTGAGAGCTTTCTTTTTATCTCCTTCTCTGCATTGTTTGGGATGAAGGAAGTAAGAGACACAAAAATAGAGAACAAAAAAATCCACCAGCATTAACTAATGAGATCTTGAGGCAACTCACAGAGCAGTGGATCAGGGCATTATCCATTATATGGACGTGATGGGATACAGAACTGTCACGTGGAAAGACTGACGTGTGTTTAAATTCATCTGTTTATCAGAATATACCACTGTGTACATAATTCTCTAGGTGAACACAAAACCAGCATGTAGAATGGGCAGGTGCTCCCAGCTGTTCTTGCTTTCTGGTGTAATTGCAATGAAATTTAGCAACGTGGCACTTTAAATATTCCAAGAAATTACTGACAATTGAGGTTTGCACTGAAAATAGGCCACTATGCTTAGATTCTAATTTTAAGTATACAATTTTCCCTCCACAACTAACACAGGATGAGAGACATCAAACTGCCAATTCTCCAAATTATGTGTTTGGTACTATATTTCCTCTCTGGGAAAACACAGCCATAGCATGTATCTGACAATTTTTACCCCATTAGAGAAGCTAAGACTATTCCATATTTCAAGTGTACAAGTTGCTAGAACATCCCACTGGTTTCTGTGTTGCGTTAAGATGCCTTATCCCCAAAACATTGTTTGCTTATCTTTCATTGCTGACATTCCTAATAAGTAACTTTCAGGAATCTGCATGCTGTCTGCAGTGGGACAAATAGCTGCAAGATACTCCACTTAGATAGCTCAAGATGTCAGAAATCTTTCTGTACGTTGTGTTATCTGAGTCAAGTGCAGGTTTGAAGACTTTTATGTAATTACATATTCACTATTCTGTAACCACACATAAATATCTACTACTTATGCTAACCCTGTAAGTGAAGGTGTAACATTCTTACTTACTTGGGTTTAGTTTGAACTAAGCCTTAACTTTTTAGGCTAAGATAGGCTTAAGATTTTACCTTAATAAAACACACTTGGAGTCACAATTTTTGGCCTATATTCCTTGACAGACACACATAAATGGGTGATGCTACCCAGAATGAGCTGAAGGGGGATAGTTCAGGTTTGCAATAGCCCAGAATGAAACAATAATTTTTTGAGGTGGGTCTCTTATGTTCTACTGTATGTATATTTACTTCAGTTGACTTAGAAAAATCCATCCCACTGCAATCAGCACCTTTTGTACTGCTGTGTCTGTGAACTGTTTTCTGTTCTTCCAAAAATTTAAAGAGATGTGTGACACCACCACAGAGAAAAGCCTTGTCAGTTTACCACAAGAGGGAGCCTCCTTGCCTCCAAAAAGCAAAGCCAGGTTTGGATTTTTTTATACTTTATTTCTGCAATGTATGGGGTACTTTATTTGAGATTATTAGAAACTTCTATCTTTGTATATGTGTGACTGTAAAATGCAGCACATTCAAATACACAGACAAGTACATAGATGGATTAATGTCTGGTAATTTGTTTCACTTCAGCTTAATGTCCATAGGCAAAAAAAAAAATCCTCTTCCCTGGAGATTCTCCATATAGGCCTGCTCTAATGTGCAAGAAAGTGAAAACACTGTGCAGGAAACTGGAGCTTTGTAACAACCACTAATGGAGGAATCTGCCTCTTCATCTGGCCAGACACCAGGTGATGCCCCACAGCATACAGTAAACATACCTTGTCATAGCAATAAATATAAAAGCTGGATTACACAATTGGAAAGAATTGGGAATCAACATAAAAGGACTTTACAAATGTTGGATGGCTCTAAACATATTTGCATATTATCTCTTGCAAAAAACAAACAAATGAAAAAAACACACCACAAAAAAAAGAAAAAAGCATAAAACAAGTTAATTGTCTATAGATTTACTCACAAGAAGTTATCTTACTCTCAGATGGAGAAAAATAAATGCTTGCCCAAAGTTTTATTTAGTTTTTGATGAAACTTCTACACAGAATCACAAAATAGAAATTCTGAGTTGGAAAGGGCCCACAAAGGTCATCAAGTGTAACTCCTGGCCCTGCACAGGAGACACCATGTGCCTGACAGTGTTGTCCAAACACTTCCTGAACTCTGTCAGGTCTGGTGCTGTGACCACTTCCCTGAGGAGCCTCTTCCAGTGCCCAGCTACACTCTGGGTGAAGAACTTTTTTCTAATATCCAACCTAAACCTCCCCTGACACATCTTTGGGCCATTCCCTTGGGTCCTGTCACTGGTCACCACAGAGAAGAGATCAGTGCCTGCCCCTCCTCTTTCCCTTACGAGGAAATTGTAGACTCTGATGGGGTTTACCCTCAGTCTGAACACACCAAGTGATCTCAGCCACTCCTCAAGGCTTCCTTCGCTTCCCCTCAAGGCCCTTCACCATCTTTGCTGCCCTCCTTTGGATGGTCTCCAAGAGCTTAACTTCTTATACTGCGGTGCCCAAAACTTCACAGAGGAGTCAAGGTGAGGCCGCCCCAGAGCAAAGCAGAGCAGGAAAATCCCCTCCCTTGCCCAGCTGGCAATGCTGTCTGTGCCTGATTCCCCCTCCCTAGGACAGGGTTGGCCCTCCTGGCTGCCAGGGCATTGCTGACTCATATCCAACTTGCTATCAACCAGCACCCCCAGATTCCTTTCCATGGCACTGCTTTCCAGCACTTCATTCCCCAATCTGTAAAGCACACCCAGGGTTGTCCCATCCCAGATGGAGAATCTGGCACTTTCCCTTGTTAAACTTCATACGGTTGGTGATTGCCCAGTCCTCTGATCTGCTGAGGTCTAGGGCTTTGTACAAAGTCCTCTTACTGAGAGAATTTCCTGGGAACAGGTTGAACAACTATCTAGCATAAACAGGGGAAATTCACAGCATAACTATAGAAGTCACAGCTCTGACTTGGAACAATAAAGGAAAAAATTCTTTCACAGGAGGCAATTTTAACACCTGAGAGCACAGACTTAACAGTTATTGCTGCCTTCTTTGTGTGTTTGTACCACTGAAGACAACTTTACAGAAAGAAAACTTCACTGATCAAGATATGAACTAGAATCAAAAGTAATGAATACATAGAATATAATATATAGGTGCTTATACAATACCTCAGGGATGTCCATCATCCTCCTTAGTTTCTGATCTCTCCAGTTCCAATCCAGAATCATATATTTTGTGGAGCTCAAGCACAGGCCATCTAAAAAGGCAACATAAATGTTACTACCAAGATAATATGACACATGCTTATCAAAATGATTTTTGACTTTTATATCTTTTGCTGTCTGTTTCCAAGGAAACTAATCTTTGAACACTTCACTACTAGATTTGCTAGTTGAAAAGCTAATGCACTGACACTGCAAACTCCCTTAGCCACATAATCCCATGCTTTTTGGAAGATAAACACAAAAGCAGAACAACTACTGTTGCCAGGCTTGTCAAGAGCTTAACATCCTGCCAGAAAATAATTCCTCAAGCTTCCTCTTGATGAAACCACAGGAGTTGAATTTCCACAGCTGATGTTGCAACTGGTAAGTTACAAGGACCCTAGCCTGAAAATTCACACTAATGGGAACTGACAGTGTGCAGCCATTTACAGGACTGGGTGCTGTATGAATGTCAGTCAGGTCAGTGGTGCTGCTGAAGAATTCCTTTATCCTTCAAATAAATGGTGGTGAGATATAAAAGGTCCCTTCTGAACTTGTCTTTCAGTTGTTCTCTTATTTTTTAACCCTGGTATTCTACGTGATGCCCACCAGTTTTGATTCCTCTCCATTCTCTAAGTGACCTGGCACTGCAACCCTAAGTGTCAAAAAAGAACTGGACCTTAGGATATGATGACACATCTTGTGTTCATGCCATACACAAGCTGCCTTCACCTAACACAGAAACAGAATGCTTTTGGGTTGGAAGGAAACTTGAGGATCATCTAGCTCCAACTCCCTTGCCATGGGCAGGGACACCTTCCACTAGACCAGGTTGCTCAGAGCCCCATCCAACCTGGCCTTGAACACTGCCAGGGATGGGGGATCCACAGCTTCTCTGGGCAACCTGTTCCAGTGTCTCAGCACCCTCATGGCAATGCGCTGACAAGCTGAGCACTAGCAATTTAATCTTGGTGGATCACACAGGAAACAACAACATGATGTTACTCCTGTACTCCTTTGGAAGGAGCAGTAGAGCCCTGATGCACAGCCAGTCCCTGACCAAGAGACCACGGTCAGAGCAAGGCAGTGTTAAGAAAGAGGAATGAAAAGAATTGCCTTGTCATCTTGTAATTTTTTTCTTCGTTTTTCTTTCTGTACGTACTATCTACTGACTAGGTAAAAGTACTCAAAATTTGGAAAGAGAAAAGGAGATTTATAAAGAAAGATTAATTTTATTACAGCTAAATCAGAAATCAAATCAGCAAGCAAATCTTTCATTCACCTCTCACAGAAGTGTACACTGAGATCAGAGTGACATATGATACAGTGACTTCTGCTATTATTTCCTTTTGATTCACTTGCAGTGTTTGGTTTCCTGGAGCTTTAAATCTTACTCTATGGTTTTGCAATCACTTTCAAGTCAGCATAAATCAGTGTTCCTGCCAAAAGAGGAAGTTCCCCACCTCTGCCTGCTCGTTACCTGATTTTGTGTGCATGCTGGTTTTGTTTTAATTGGGGTCAGTTCACTGTGAGCTGCCAAACACTCTCTTGGCCTAACACAAGAAGCAGGAAGGGGGAATAAGTGAGCACTGACTGGCAGGGGTGAGGAAGGATTACTCTGCCTTTCTCTGCTAAGACTGATTTATGGCAGCTTAAAACCAGCTAAGAGAGTCTTGACCTTATTTTGACTGACAGTACCAGTGGAGAAACAGAACTGTACAGTTTAGGAACCAAATCTACAGATTCATGTCAACCTAAGCACTTCAAAAACAGTTGAAATCTCACTTCTCATGAAATCAAATGTAAGATACCCAGGGAGAAAACCCTCCTTGTTCTCCTACCTTGCTCCACTAGTGCTTTTACTCTCCCTGGAGTCCCAACTCCAATGTGGAATACACCTTTCTCCAACATATTCATCTGTTCCTTTATCTAATTTGAAGAGACAAAGAAAAACCACAGTAAACCCACAATTGTTTTAAAATTCCTTCTCAAAGACTCAGAAATATATTCAAGATCTCATAGTATCTCTTTCTAGAACACCATCAAGTAACAGATCCTATTTGTCTTTCAAACTGTCAAACTGTTATATCTGAAAGAAAGTTTCAGTAATATAACAAGCCAGCTGGGTGTCACAATTCTCTAGAAGTTCAATCATTTTCAACTTTGAAAATCTGCTATTGCACCAACTATTTTTGGAGGTGAGAACAGTAAAATTCCTTCAGCATTTAAACAAATTCTCTGGAAAACTGACAAACTTGAATTAAACTCTGAAGTCCTCCAAGATAAAGGTACTGGCAAAAGGTGAAATAAAGAAAGTGACATTTGTGTGTTTGACAGTATTTATATCAGAGGCCAAGTGTTCGCTCCTTCCTTCCAACATCCGCATTACTTGTGCTTTCTAACACAGATGGATATTGGGTATCCAGGCATTCAATTGCCAGAACCCAAATGTGGGTGCTGGTAGTTTGTTTCCACAGACCTAAGTGTGCAAGCCTTCTATTTCAACAGACAAAAGGCATTTGAATAAACACTTCATGGGAATGTGGAACATCTTTAAAACATACCCATAAACATCTACATTTTGCACAGGATTGCACCAGAGTTAGATGGTGTTTGGCTGGATTCCTCACGCTGCAGCAATGGGTTACCAAAGGAAGCATTATCTAAAGGAAGGAACTTTATAAGAACACTATATGAAAGGCACTACTGCCAAATGATTTTAAAGGAAAATAGTATGACACTATTTAGTTGCTTACTTGCTCTGTTAAATTCCCTACCTTTATGTGCTTTGCAAACAACTTGAGGACTCTGCAGTCTCCTTTAAATGCTGTCATTGACCTAGCAATAAAAATATGAACAATGAAATGCAAGAATCAGGGCTGGGATTAAGACCACACATGAGGAAAGCAAAACTATCTGGCATTTCTCAATATGTTTGAGACACACAGTCCCCCAGTGAACCCTGTTGGTACTCTGAACACTACGTACACGCTTGTTTGCTACTTAGCAACAGTGATCAACAACTGGACAGGCACAATAGAAGATATCAGTAGGGGGCAATATTGTTTAGACAGCTTTTCAGATAATATTTAATAATTATGGCCTGTGCTTTCACAGCTAACTTAGTTCACAGTTGATTAATCACCAAGTCCTAATTAAAAAAAGAACTCAGTTACTGAGATACTGAGGCGTGAATGAATATGTGTACATAAGGAAGGATGTGTGTATGGACCAATCTACATTTGCCTATGCTTCTATCTGAGCTATGGAGTCAAACTTTCCAACTCTCCATCTCATTTTGTACTGACAGGTAACCACAGGAAATGTGGTCAAGACACAGAAGACAGCCATGAAATTTGTGAAGTATACATGAATTCATGGAAGACATCGAGACTTCTGGAATGAGAAGGGGAAAAAAAAGAAGAGAGGGAACACTGAAAATTGTCACCTCTGCACAGCAGTTTTCCCAGCCTGAGCCAGCTGAGAGCACTGACACACAGCTGGTGGCCCAGGAATGCCATGCCCTCATTGTCTTTGGTGCAAAGTCATGATTTCTAGTGGTAGATCACTATGCTTTTTGCATTTTCTCTGTTCCCATGTATAACATGCTGCACTTTATTTTCGGTTTTTAACAAAAGTAACGTTTCCAGGCAAGTGAAGTACTGAGTGTTACTTTAGTCTAAAAGCGAATACCACACTCCCCGAGTCTAAAGAAGGAAGGGATATTGCATCAGTTTGAGTCAGTGAATTTATTGGCTAGCAGAGGACAGTGTCCCAGTTTTGCCTTTATGCCTGTGGTTCCAAGACAAAACCTCTGACTGCCTGCCAACCTCAACATAATATTTGCTATCGACATACTTGATGAGTTCCAAGGAGCGAAGGGCAGAACTGCAGATAACCAGCATCACCAGCGACTTCTTCTCCTTGTGGTTTCTACGGAGTTTGGCCCACTTAGGACAGACTGCAATGAAAAAGCCCTTGTACACACAGAGAAAGTGCTACATGCCACAATTCTGAATTACTAGAGTGCACGGGGAAGGGCAGCCAGCAGTGAGAACACACATGCTGACTGCTACGAGGTCTGGATCTTTGGCAACCCTTTTACATTTAGTCACGGCTGAGAAACTGGAAAATGAAATGCCCAAAAGAAATAAAATACTGAAATATCACATAAGTTAGCAAATTAGATAAGCATTAATAATCAATAGTTTGTAAGGTTAAAAGCTCACTGTCTTCATTTGCCACGTATGGCAATTTGTATCAGGGAAAAGCAACTGAAATGAAACATTTACCAGACCAGAAGTTCTACATAAACATAAAAGAGAATAAAAATTCTCTTGGTTCATGTCAGCAGACAGCTGCAGGATTTTTGCTGTAAGACAATACATACACCTACTTAAGAAGTCATAATAAATTACTGAAAAATAATCCCTAGCAATTAAAAGAAACCCTAGAACATTTTGATAAAAAAATAAAAATAATAAAGAACCAGAAAACCAAGACCTGTCTTAAAAAAATACTAACAATGCCTTAAAGTGATCAATATTTCATAATAATATTTAGAGCTACAGATAAAAAAAGTCATAATGTTGCCACAATAATATTTTTCATATAACTTTCATCTTACGCAGATCAACATTTTAACTCACTTTCCTTCAGGTATGAAGAAAAACTGTGGCTGAGATCATTGGCTGGCAAAAAACAGGAATCTATGAACATAAAGAAAAAAATATTTTTGTTGATGTATTTTAACAGCAAAGGGAAAATATGTTTGCAGCATTACCACTAGTCATAGTGATGAAAACTCAACTATGTAAAATCCATCATCAATAAATTACTATTTCTGAAGCAAAAATTAATGTATACCTCGTGTAGAAGAAACTTTATATTGCCTAAATCTGTGAAGGTAACATCTCTCAATTCAATTGCAAGTCCTCTCTTTTCTCTCATCGTGAAACCATGAATCCAGGGTCACATTTTCATGTGTCTTTGCCACCATTAATCAAAAGTCTTAGCCAAAAGCCTTACAGTACTGGACTGCTCCTCCAATGCCCCTACGATGAAATACGTCTGTACATCCCCCAAACCATTCATACTGTGTAAATGCAAGAACTTACCTATAATCTGTCAGTACATTTGTTCCACTTTCTGGCCTTTCACAGTGTGCTAATCTACCTAATTACTTTAACCCTAATGGCAACACCTACACTGAATTTATTGCTTTTGTCTTTCTTCCTTCATTTCCTGCTGACTTCCTTTTTCCTGGACACTATGTTGAAGTCTTTTAAAAGCACTCCATGGAAGACATGCCATTTAACTTCAAGCTTTACATAAAGCCAATGAAGAAAGAAAAGATCCTAAGAGGTTCTTTGGAAGGTCCTTTCTGTCCATATAGAAAAGTCTAAGTTCTTAAAAAGGTGATTAAAATTAGATGGCTTGAAAACTTGCCATTGATGTAAAGGGTTCTTTGCTTGATGGAAAAACCTGCTCCTGCAGAGCATTAACAATTCTGTCTTCGAGGACCTACATATTTGTCATCATTTTGCATGAAGCACAGCACCTCAGGGTGTCTGTCCATAGATGTTGCTGATAGATTTTGACTAAATTAACTAAATTAGGAAGATTTCCTTAAAGAGGTTATTCATGCTCATATGGATGGTGCATTGAGCTAATGCTGACAGCTTCGATCCGTGAACACTGGATTTCATTGGAAGAGTGTGACAAACGTGGTTTGTAGCTCATGCCTGGCTGAAGTCCTGTCTGTGCACTTTCTTGAGCGTAGCCACTCTATTATTATAGCTTTCATTTAATGGGTGTTGTCTTGCTAAAACCTTTTATTTTGCACCGATCCCTATTAAATCCAGAGATTGATATTTACTGGGATTTGAGCTCCAAAGGAAATGAATGTGTACAACCGAAGGATCAGCAGGTGGCTTACTTTAAAAATCATGTTTAAAAGATGCACTTTGATGCTGGTGGGGAAGGGCAGGGGCTGCTCTTCTGAATACATTGTCTCATTAATGACTGAACAATTCATGAGGTGGTTTCTGAAGGACAAAGCTTCAGTCACTGACAGTCCAGCAACACGGGATATTCACAATTTTAAATGAAAGTTTCAGAGAGGGGGGAAGAAACACACAGCTCCAGGCTGCAGCAAGAGACCATGCTGGCTACAAACCTGATTTTCTGCACTTTGTCACTTAACAGGAACACACAACTCCAAAACAATTGTGTGTTATTTGCTCAGTGCTTTGACATGAATCACTTGACAACTGTACAAGTTTGCAAACTCCTTGGCACTCTAAGCCTTCAAGTCCCAGCACAAAAACTAAAAAATATATCTCCATCCAACCCAAGATCCAAGTCATATGAAAATGGGTCACTTCACTATCCCAAAGGACTCTTTAAATAAGAAAGAAACAAAAACAATTTATTATTTTCTAAACAAAAATCCTTATAGGTTCAAAAATACATAACACAAGCTTTTCAAAGCAATGTGTGAAAGTTCTCCAGGTTTTCGTGACTCAACAAGCAAGCTGAACCTACCCCATATAAATAAAGGAGTGCCAACCTAGAATCATGGGTGTTAAGGAAGAGCATATCTGTCTAAGAAGACAGGTTCAAGCATTAAAACAAAAGGCACTGCTGGGGTAGATGGCTTCTGTCACTAACAGCTCAAGAAGTACCAAAGCTGAATGCAGGTTGGTTACCAGGGGTTTGCTCTTCATTGGCACTACCAGGAAATAATGGACAGTGCCTCTATCTGCAGAGTAAGAGCCAGAGAAGTTCGGTGGTGCCCTCATCTCTAATGTAACCTCCAGCTGACAAAAGCTAATCCCTCTCTGTCCTGCTTTTTGCCTTTTCTATCACTGGCTTTTAACTGGAGGCAGAAAACAGGGAATAAAGAGGATCCTCATTATGGTTAAAACTTGGTCACTTCACATGTGGACCAAAATTATCATCTCAATTCTTGCCACTTCCTGGAAAACCACTATGTTAACATCTCATAACCATGATAGAATGCTGTCTCATTATTTCCTTGTCTAATCCTATCAGCTCTCCCATGATGTATCTGGATTGACTCAGATAATCCCAGAAATAAAATACATTTTCACTCTACATTAGCATCCTGGAAGCTACTATTAGGAATCATATAATATCCATTAGAAAGTGAGCTCCAGAAACGAATATTTTACAATAAAAGGACACATTTAAACAATGTTTCATTTCTGTAACTCCAAGAAACTGCACATTTATTCCAAAGAAACTAACATTTCAATGTAAATGGCAAATTAATATATAGCATAAGAAAATATTTCCATTAAGAAGTACAACTCCAGACCTGCCCCAAAAATCTTCTTTCTTCTGCAGAAAAAGAACATAATAGCATCATGAAAGAAACATTATGTGTATATTGAATTTAGGGTAAGTTACCTGACAGCTTTAATTCTTCTATTTCAATCACTGAACGGTTTCCAGCAAAATGCTGACTGAGCAGATTTTGTAGATCTGCAGGGACACCAGGTTTTGGAGCAGATTTTTGCAGAATATCAGAAATTTTCTTCTAAAAAACAAGCAAAATGGGTAAGTATGGTATTTCTATGGTTTCTGCTCTTTGTCTAGCTTTACAACACTGTAGATAAATGTTCCTCCATAACTTTATATACTTATATTTAATTACAGCTTAAGTGGAAAATCATAATGGGAGAATATTGCTGTTGCCTTTAATGAAATGCAGACTTCAACTGCAAGCTGAGATACTTTGATGAGACGGTCTGTAAGCCTGAACACAGAAAGTCTTGTGCACTCACCTGAAATGCCACTGAATGCTGGGGGCTTTTTGAGTTTTGCGATTGCTACACTTAAGAATCAGTTTGAAATTTTTTTTTTCCATAATTAGTTTATTATTCTTAAAGTATAACAACAGGAATCAGGTGATTATATAAGACTTGGTTATATTTTGATTAAAACAGGGTAACGATCTATCTGGTTTGGAAGGAATTATTAGCTTTATTTACAGAATACCATACTAGGGTGATGAAAACGAGTTAAAAGCTAATAACAAAACCAGAAGTCAAGCAGAAAGAATTCATCAGCTGCTTTGTTATTCCAAATTGTGCAATTTTTAAATCAAACTAATAATTTTTAGAGCCTGAATATGAGTTCATAATGATTGTGTTTCACACCTTAGGAATGTTAGCAAATAGCAGGTTTTGAATTCTCACTGAAGTGAAAGTTGTTGTAATTTTGTGGTAATTTTCCCATAGTTAAATGGATCATGGGGGTAGAAGAGCCCAAGGTTCCCGTTATCTGAATGATCAGTCAGCATTTAAAAAAAGCAGCAGTTTCAAGGACAGAGGCAGTGTGGAGAGAATGACAAGAATGTGAAGCCTCTCATGTTCTCACTGAGATGTGATTAAATTTTGAAAGGCCATCTTAAGGTTTCTCAGCTGTGTAAGCTAAACTGAACTCCCCATCATGAGGACATGTGGCATGGTAAGACTAGAAGTGAAAAGGAGCAGAAGAGTGTGGTTAGGATGGAGCAATGGGTTACATATTAGTGACACAGGGTGAGATTTCACAGGGACAAACTGGACCTGGAGGCATTTTTGGCAGCTTTGGAGGGATGGTGGGTACCTTTAGTTTGGCAGGCTAAGGTCTGGGGCAGCAAAGATCAATGGAAATTTTAAGAGAGCTATGGCGGGAATTCTAACATAGGCGACAGACCTTCTCCTTCCCTCACTCCATCTTAACTCCCACTCCTTCCTCTTTTCCATTCCCTACCACTCTGTCTCTCCTTCTTGCCCAATACACCCCAAATGCTCCTGTAATGGCAGCATAAGGGGCTGAAGGCTGAACAGGGAAGGGCCATGTGGGGGCTGCAGAAGCAGCAAAGGCAAAGCAAGCAGCTGCCTCTTCCAGCCATCTGCCACTTTGGCCACTGCCTGTTTCACCTCAGCTAAAAGCCTCCTGTGTGTTTGCAAGACCCCAGCTGGATCTTTGATGGTGGGACATGTGGAAATGAAGTGCTCATGCCTTCTTCTCGGTGTACCCTTGTCCTGGCACAAAGCCCTCTGCAGTCCCTGGAAGACTTTCCAGAGGCCATCTGGCTGTTCCGCAGGTTTCTGCAGTGCTTGAATCTGTAGCATTCCTTCAAAATGTTCACCTGAATTTACTCCTGTTGTATTTTTCTGCCATGCAATGACTTCCCAAAGAATAACCAGCGGCCACTTGCAGCACAGACAGCTCTTTGTTTTTCCTCCTATCAACCACAAATGCTTTTCTCCAGCCCCTGTCCCAAGCCTGCCTCTTAGGCAGCCCACATTTGTGAACCTCTGCTTTAGCAGGCAGCAAGACAGAACTATCGGGCTCATTTTACTTGGTAATTCAGTGTAAGACACTGTTCCACAGGACCATTACATCATTCACTGGGCCACTTGGTTCCTTAGGAAAATGATGGCCCTCTGAAGGGGAGAAGCCGGATACTAATGAGAAATTCTTTAAGAGTAAGGGCAAGGACATCTGAGCAAACTCTCTTCCTTCAAGATGAGCTGTGGGGAAATGTTCCTCATGCAGACAGTTTTATTATTTGTCTTTCAATTCATTCCAGATGCTTAAAAGCAAAGGGGCTTTCCACCCTTTTCCTTATTTTTTGGAGAGAGCATTCTGTTTGGAACCCATAGATCAACCTAATAAATGTTTCCTAATGGGATTTTTCGACAGGCTGTGTATGTCAACTTAGTGGCCTGGCCCCACTGGACCCAGAGGTGTAACTAAGTACCTGTTGTTTGCCTGAGGACGGGGTCTTTTTGTTTGGTCTGATCCCCACTCTCTGCCGTGGGATGCCTCGCTCTGGCAGCAGAGGAGTCAGTACTGTGGTCACTTCTGCCAGAGCCACATTTGAAGCAAAATCCCACTCTTCCTTCTTCCCATTCCCTAGATGATTAAGAGGCCTGACATAACACCAAAAGGCCACCTCTCAGCTTTGTGAGGGAGCCAACTATTTACAGTCTGCCCCGAAAGACAATTAACTTGCCTGGTGCCATATAATCTCCAGTTAGGCTGCGGAGCGTGTTTGTTCTCGTGGGTGAGGATGGTGCAAGGCCAGAGGGACAATACAGAGCATTTATTTTTATACTTATGAGAAGAGTGAACAAGGACAGTTCTTGGCTCAAGAGATGTAACAGCAGCTGGAGCCCAACCACACAGCTGAAATGGGTCAGATTCTGCGGCGACTGAAATGTCACCTTCCTTTGCCACAGTCACACTTCCCTGGTGAGCCAACACTTGCAAGTGGGGTGCAGGCAGACACAACCCTTGAGTCTAGTATAGACACAATGCCAAACTCCAGGTTGGGGATAGGTATTTTGAGTGAGGTCTAAAAATCAGGAATTTCTATTCTTCTCTGAAAGAAGGTGCGACATTATGATGGTAATACTTCTCATTATCACAGGGTTGTCTCAGTTATGAACTTCACAGCACATACACTGCCCAGTCCCCAAACACACTCAATGACATTCTTACCTTCTTTCTCTTCTTTGCCTTTATGGTGGTGGTCTCTTGTTTTTCTTCAGGCTGACTTAGAAAACACTCTGTGGGCTGCAAAGCACATTAAAAATAATAATTAAAAATAAAAGAATGGTAAGGAAAAAAGTCACCAAAACGAGGTAGGAGGGGATACAGAAACTATAATGTTGAGTTAGGGAAAACCAAATAAAACTAAACTTTTCCACCTGTGGAAGGGATCAAATTCTTACAGTTACATGTATATGGAGTAATTTTGGAATTGAGATTGCTGTTGTAACCAAGAGAGGAATAAAAGAACAGAAAGTTGAAACATTCAAGGTATAGTTGTAATTCCATAAAATGGTGAGAAGCAGGTTTTGATACTTTGGAAAAAAAACAACATAAGGAAAACATGAACAAAACCTATCATAAACTTTATATTTTTAATCTCTATTATTGTGTGTGATAGTTTTTCTAAACTTTGCCAGTAGTGTTCTAAAATAACTGTGTCTAAGATGAGCATCCAGACAGTGAAAGATAGCATGGAACTGGGTGAGAATAGTTGGAAACAATCATGCTCTGGATTTCTTTTTACACTTGTAATGCAAAATTTAGGAAAACATGTTTCAGATTTGATCCTGCCCCATTCTTCTTTGTCTCCTCATAGCAGGCAGGGTCAAATACACACAAGAAAAATACACGGTGCATTTCATAATAATCCAACATGTGCTGCTATCATTAACCCTCTTTTGTGCCTGATTGAGCAGGCTGAATTGGTGCATTTGTACCAGAGTCACTGTTCACGTGATCCAAGGACAGGATTTGTCCCCTTGTGAGGGCAGCTTCAAGAGGGCAGAGTATCTGGCCCTTTCTGAGCCCTCCTTGCACTGCGCCCTCTCCCTGAACAGGAGGACACTTCATGACAGCTGGTATTATATGACTCTACCCAGCACATTTGTGTCTTTCCAAGCCCATTTCCATATCCTTATCAGAAGCAGGTTTTGAAGTTTAATTGCTCATATTATGACTACTTTCCCCTTCTTCTCCCCAAGTAACCACCATGGTCAACACAAACAAATGACCTATTTCTTGCTCCTGCTTTCTGTGCCACGATGCAACCACAGTCACTGCACTTCCAAAGGCTGTAGTATTGTGTAGGAGTGACGCTGAAACTGGCTGAGGAGTGAAATGAAATTTGGGAGCTAAGATCTGGCTGGAGGCTGACTACAGCCAGCACAGCACTCTGAAACTCCATCTGGAATGTAGCACTTCCTGGATCAATACTCCTGAGAAGTTGTGATAGGGACTGTTTCTTGCCTCAGTAGCAGAGATCTGTCACTGTGATTTTCTCAGGTATAAACAGATATTATCTTCACTACAAATCAAGGGAATGACTGCAAGCAGGAACTCACTTCAACCAACAAAATTATTCCAGGGTTAACAAAAGCTTTTTGGGTTTATTTTTGGTTTGTTTCTATTTTAAAAATCTCTGTCCTGACTCTGACTCAAGTGCTTTTAAAACACCCCTGTATGTTTCTTCATTCCTATCTCTACCATTAGCATTCCCAGACACTGAGACTGAAATGGAGCTACCCTCTCCTCTACCCTTACGCATCCCAGCTGTCCATAGATACTCAAAGGCCACTTGCCAGGTGTTTTAATCATAAATTCTATGTTCAACAATGTATTTTATGAAGAGAACAAGCCTTTGGATTGATTTAGTCAAGGGATACTAAAGAGCAAGCAAAAGTCAGAGAGGGGCCCACCTGAATCTCTGTCCTCCAGCAGAGTATTGTATATAGTTCCCTATCCTAGCAGTGCTATCCCTCTTTCAGGATACTGAAAAATGTCCCTCATTCACTCTGGGCCCATTTGTCCCTTCATACCCATTGTGATGTTTTACATAACTCTGTAAAACACTCCCAACTGGTATGTGCAGGAGAAAAGAATGAAACCTGCAACAGAGCTGAAAAATTTTCTCTAGAAGAAAATTTTCCCATCGCTATACCCTCATTCAGATGTTTAAAAGTATCTCCAAATGCCATGGCTTCTTTCTGAAGGCAGTATGTAATCCTTCCTTTCAACAGCAACAGAGGCACACAGCAGGCAACACAAGTACACAACAGGCTTGTAGTCAAAGCATGGCTTCCTTAGAGAAGCATATTAAGACTCAAAATTACCTTCTTTACACTGCATATATATATTTAGACATAGTGTATTATTAGCTCAGCAATAATAAGTCCACTTTATTCAGGCATTAAAAATAATGGCATAAGAAAAAGATAAACTTCATGGTGGTGAATGGCTGTAAACTTATATGTCTTTGATGATCTGCAGTCCAAAATATGTCAGCATCTGATTTAGGCTGAACTTCTGACCCTTATCCAAACATTCACTGCCTACCTACTCATGCAATAGCTCTTTGCATGCCACCCCTATGAAAAGGTCATTTGCATGCTTTTCTTATGCAAGACACAGAGCAGACAACCAACTGCTTTTTGACATGGCTCCCTTGTGCTCTGTTTTTATTCTATTTTTACATGGAAATTCTTAAAATGCAGAAAGCAGGAAATTTGTGCTGAGACCACTGATTTATGAACTAAGATGTCATAAATTCCTTGTTTGTTAATCACAGGCAGAACATAAAATATTTCCTGTATTATGTTTCTAACATATTTTTTTTCTTCACATGTTGCCAAAGTTACTGGAAATTCAAATGTAGAGTGAAAACATTCTTGCACGTGTGTGGAAGTTTACATTCTAGGTCAGCCATATACTCTGACTTTTGGAGTATGTCACAAAGTAAACACATCAATACATCATTCAGACTGGAGACAAATTATTTATTTCATTGTAAGGCCAAGGACAGCCTGCAGATCAGGAACATAAAAGTTCATAGTCCTATTCAGTTGTCTCGTGACTGGGTTTTAAGTGCCAAATCCACTTTAGAACAGCTTCCAGCCTGTGAATAAGGCAGGGATGAGGAAAATGGGTTATGTTACATGCACCAGGACTACAGAACTGCTATTTATTCCATAAATACCTCTGAACTTAAATGTGTTTTGCTTTAAAAGACAATAACACATCAATGACTTTGAGCTGCCACAAAGCATTTCCCTCTTGTAGTTCTGTGCCTGAACACGAAATGACCCGATTCCAAAATGCAGACTGATATTCTTTATATGACAGAAGGAGCTGTGGCAGGTGTTCTGAGCAGTCCCAGGCCATTTTGGCAAGTACCTTGTGTTGGCTATCCTTTCTAATGTTCTCATAAAAAGAGTCACACAACTCCCCCATACCGACTTACTTCTAAATGCTTAAGTGAAAATATGGATCAAAAATGGCTCCACAAGAATTCTCACCAAGTTGAAGTCCTCAGCATCTGACCCCCTGGTAGAGCATGTACAAAGGCAATACAGCTTTCTCCTGCATTGCCTGGTTCTCTTTCCTAATCAAAACATTGAGCTAGTTCAGATACTTGGATCACTTCACCTTTGGTCTCCTTGGAAAGGCACCCAAAAGCATAGTAATTACTACCATGTTGTTTACACTTCTCTGTTACAAAAAAAGAACGTCCCTGCAAATGGTTTTCACTTGGGCAATTGCCTAGGCATTACAGAGTGAATTTACTATCGATCTAGAGGTCAAAATTAATATCTATAACCTCGAGGAGACATAACTTCCAATACAATTTTAGCTCTCTGAGCCACTCAGTCAATTGTCCTGTATCGTATTAGGAAGGCAGAAGAAATTTACCTTCAAACAAGAAACTTCTTAAAGTCAGCTGACCTCTAGATGACTTTTTTTACTTGATGCTGCCTCTTCTTTGGCATGCTCCATGTAATGCTGAACAACACAGTTCCTACTGTCATTAAAGGAAGCTTTTAGCAGTGCAAAGGTAAGAAAACATCAATCCATGTAGACCTAAATTCTTTCTGACTTGAATCTTGCACAGCAGACATGCTGGGGCAGAGAAGCTGTACAACACATGAATACAGCTTTCCAGACTTTGTGTGTGCAGGGAAAGGGAAAATATTCTAGGGGAGGACACTCGGCAGCACCATCCAGGCTTTTATCACTAGACAGTCACTTTGCAGGGGACAGGCCTGGCAATCTCATACAAAACAAGAGTGAGGTTATTAGAGAAATGTACTTGAATGTGATCACATCTAAAAAAGGCAAAATATTTAAAAAGACTCTTATTACATGAACAGATCAGATAAAGAGTGAAGTACCCCTTTACTGAACAACAGCAGATTATGCTTCCCTATGGATTATCATCTTTGCGCTCTAAACAATTGCTAAATTTACAAACCTGCTTTCTTTTCTTTTTCACAGCAGGTTTGGAATCTGAGTCTTGATGTGTTGCTGTCCTGTTATGACTTGCTTTCTCAATGGCTTCATCATCTGAAGGATCTAATGAAAAAAAAGGAAGAGTTTTTGTTACTGTTTTTCAAATCCATCTGTTTCTGTATTCAAACAAAAGGGAAAAAAATCTTCAGCTGAAAGGTTGCCACAATAATACAATCTCAAGATTGGCAGTATATACAGCTGTAACGATTTTTTTATCGTTTTTATAACACAAGTATTTGAAATTTATTTTAAGAAAAGTCCCAAGCTTCCCCTCATCTTCACAGCATTCCATCTGGCAGGCAATGTATTTCTTTTCTTTCTGGAGTGCTGCACAGTGGGTGCCAGCTGCAGGATCACAGGTGGAAATACCTCATCTTTCCACACCTCCGCTCAACTACGCTAAACGGGGAACAATGAAAGACGGTTTTGATAAATTACATCTTAAGTCACATGACATCACACTATTTCAGAATAAGTGACACATAATCTTGGAGCTGTAGTGCTGCATTCACCACATACAATTGCAGACCTGTTTCATTAAACCCCAAAACATGCATTAGCACTGGTATTGAAGACTAATGGCAATATAGTCCCTGGGATCACTGTAAAAATACATCTTTCTTGCTAAATACATCTTTCTTGCTTTCACTTATTTTAAAATAAGCCATCTCCTCCTACTAAAACAAGACTTACAGCTGAAGGAAAAAATAAAAATCCAAACAAGCGCATACAAAAACACACAAAACCCCCACCCCAAGCTCCCAAATGCCTTACTGACACCAGTTAGAGAGGAAAAAATTACAAGGTTGGTATAATGTTCTAGTGTATAAAAATATATGCACACCTTTCCTGCTAGCACACTTTAATTGTGTCTCTTCAGTAATAATTAGACAAAAGCACCAGTCTCAAAGTTTAGGCAGAACATCCACAAGACTAAAATAGGCTTATATTTTGAAAGAAAAATATTTTAATTCAGAAGTCTTTACTCATTCTCTATTTCATCTTTTTTATCTACAGAGAGACTTTGGGGAAAAGATACATGCACAGCAATAGCTACTTCCAATACTGTTATACTAGTGCTTGAGATGTATTCAAACACAGACGTTTCTGCTGGGACTGAATGACTTCCCTGATCATTGCCAGACGCATCAAACTGAATTCATTAAACTTTTGTATCTGGAATATTTCTATCCGACAGGTACTTACCCATTATTGTAATCTCCTGTATTCCAAAGTTGCAAATTTACAGCTTCAATATAGGTACAAACTGTAAGAGGGCAAATTTAGACTAGATATTATGAAGAAATTTTTTACTGTGAGGGTGGTGAGACACAGGAACAGGTTGCCTGGGGAGGTTGTGGATGCCCCAGCCCTGGCAGTGTTCAGGTTGGAAAAAGCCTTGAGAAGCAAGGTCTAGTGGGAGGTCCCTGCCCATGGCAGGGGGTGTTGAGACTAGATGATCTTTAAGATCCCTTCCAACCATTAACATTCCATGATTCTATTGCAAAGTTGAAAGATGGCAAGTGAAGAAAATCAGGAAATGCGTTAGCAGGTTGGATGCCATTTGTCATGAAATCTTACTTGATACAGATTACATTACTGGCAAACAAGAGCAGCAACTGAGAAGGGAATTTGTTTTCTGTTCAATACAACTAAGAGACTCCTAAGTGAACAGGTTAGATAAACATATTAGTGAACTTAATTAAGACCAAAATGAATGCCATGGAAGGAATGACAGCATTTGTTTGCGACTCAACATAGGATGAAGACATATTCTGAAATCTTGAACAGGAATCCACCAAGAAAAGTCCTCACTTTGCAGATCTAGAGCAGATGCAGAACTGTGTGTACCGAGTGAATGCTGCAGCTCAGCTTCAGTGATGTGCTTCATGCTCTTTGCAGGCACAGCCATCAAAGTGGCAGCTGAATGGACTGTGGCCACAAGAGTGCTTGAGCCCATGTGAATATATATGTCTAGTCCTATACAGCCAACACATGGCAGCATGTGAACTGGGGAAGAAAGAAAGCTGAAGGTTTGTGAGGTCAAAGAGCTTTCTGTTCTCCTGAGGATATCCAAGTGCTCCTGGCAGAGCAAGAGCTCCTTCCCTGACCACTTACATCCTCCAGTCACTTTGGAATCTCAGATATAATACTTCATTAGAAGACGCTGAAAAATCACATCATTCAACTTACTCCAGAAAGTTTAAAAGGTGTCTTGGTAACTCAGTGCTACCACTGGGTATTACCATGGGCTTGTTTCCCTCTGTATCACCCTTCTACTGACAAATTTATCGTGCTGTATTTCAGTCAGGCAGCTTCTATGTTTAAGGGCCCCTCACTGTCTTCTGCCTCATTTGCCCTGACTCCAGAGATCCTTGGATGGGTGACCAGCTTTAATACACACCAGCTCCACACCCCTGGGGTCCTGGACATACTACATAGAAGCAAGCTGTGAAGAACTTATATAAATGAAGTACATCAAAGAAATCAGAATCTCCTCTTCATCTCTCTTGCACACTGTGCTTGAGCCCCAAAAACCCATTCCAGAGTACATCTGTGCATGTCTCACCGAATTGAATTGCTGTGCAAGCTCTTTCCAATGTTTCACATTGGAAATAAATGAGTATTCCATGAAAAAGATTCAGGGGAAGCTGCCTGTGATCTGTAAGCATTCCTTCTTAAATCCCACTTGGCGTGCTCTGAAAGGCAAACAGGAGTTGCCTAAGCTTTAAATAACCTCTTCTCTTTCTCACAACTACAAGACACACTGCTAGCAATAGCGATCTAAAACTGGACAAATGGTTTCCATGCTCTGAAATAGCCTGACAAACAATGTACCACCTGTTCACTGCCCATCTGAGTTTTGGATGGCACTTCATGATGCAATGTCCTCTGCTTTCAGCAAGAAGTGAGAGAAGAGGGTACAGACTCAGGCTCAGTGAAAAAAACATCAGTGATAACAGTTCTAATTTGAGCATCTTTCTTGCAGTACCTGAGTATCTTTATTTCATACAACAGGAGAACTTCCTATCTGTTCCAGAAAAACCCACCCACACCCCAGTGAAGAGAGAAGCTAGTTTCAAGCTGTGAGTTTTTGTGACACCATGTCAGCTCCCATGATGACAGGAGCATTTTGTTGAGGGCATCAAAGTACCACAGGCCAGACTCTGCCAACCACGCTCATGTTAAACAGTGCACCTTTCTCTGCAAATAGTTACCCTAATATCAGTGGGGCTATTCACAGAATAAATCATAACTTGGTGCATATAAATGCAGAAGCTCTCAGAACACAAACAGGTTTGTACCAGACCAGCACTGTTTGCTCTGCTTCAAGATATCAAGCTTCCCAGGAGACTCCTCTCTGCCAGAACAGGAGAAAGCACAAACCCTTCCTCAATAATAAGCTGGCAGAAATGCAGAAGCAAATTGATTAGCACAACATTGACTTTCATCTCACTTGAGGTGCAAATGAGCAGGCAGGCACTGAGAGAAAGCAGTGCTGGAAGGGCTGATGTTATTCAGCACATCAATCCTTTGCATCTGCTTTCCTGTGACGGACGGACCTGGCGCAACCACAAGGTCATCAAAGGCATCAGAACCGTCACCTGATGCTCTAAATACAGAAAAATAAAGGGGAATTCCACAACCCTTCACATGTTTTGCTTTGGTATTCCATCAGCGGCATGGCACATACTGACAGGCTTCCCAGTCATTAAGTATTTATATTTATTTTGAACCATGTAAAAATGTAAAAAGCATTTTTTGCTTAACATGCACACACAGAGGATAAGACTTTCTCATTTATTACATTGATCACTATTTACAATAATTCAGTCCAATGGTTTCTAACTTCTTTCAAATTTAATATTAATATATGCATATATGTAAGTATATCAATATGTATAACAGTTATATACATATACACACATATTAATACATACACATCAGCATGTTTATACACATTCACATATAAAAGCACACAGGTATTTAGATAATTTAACAGATTCCCTTTAATAATCACCTTTATTAACTAATATATTCCCAAAGAATGCATATTTCCTTGGTTGTTTATACTAGGATTTTTAAAGGCAGACTAAACCTTAATGATAAAGGATGTAATGACATGTGCTTTGACGTAAATGCAATTCTATTCATACAAAACAGCTAGGACATAAAAATTTGCATTTGTGAGGCTGACCCAACATTTCTGAGACTTCTGACCTTCATATGTCACATTTCTACTCTGAAGTTATTAATAAAGGAGTTATAGTGACCACAACACAAATAACTAATTTCTGTAAGAACTAAGCGTGATTGAAGAAGTGAAGCTCTTCTAGGCAGGACACCTCCAAATGCCCCCAGATAAATAGAAAGTTACACCTGAAAACTATCTTAAAATTCTTAGGAAAATGCAACTTGTGGTTCAACTGAAATATAGATAAAGGCAGCTCACAGAAATTATGGCAGCTATGGGAAGCTCATTACAGGAAGAGAATATGAAGTGAACAAAGGGAGTTTTTTGAGATAGAAGGGAGGCAAGGTGCTTATAACTCCTCATAATGCTGAAACTATGAAAATGTAATTAAAAAGGAAGCTGGGTACAGAAAAATATTATTTTGCATACACGCCCAAAGATAAGTGGGGGTTTGATTGTTCTGTTTGGATTTGTTGTTTCTTTTTTAATCTGGAAGTTAAGTGAGATCAGGCATCTATTCGGTATCCAGAAGGCTCCCAGTGACACGGACCAGTACAGGACAAATTCATATCTTACCTTTAAATTCATCTCTGTGACAAAATTTGGAGGAAACTCCCATGGGAGAATCCCTTAACTTTTATTTGATGTATCTGGCATTGTCCACAATCAGGGACACACTCTGGGTCAGAAGAGTGTCTGGATCTGAAGAGAAATTCTTGCTTCCTTCCCTATGCTCCCATCAGGGCTACAGATCAGTACTAAAACTACAATTACATGAAAACAAAGTTTGTACAAAATTTATTATTGACCTGCCTCTATCTTTTTCTCCTCCAAACCTCCATCCTCCTCTGACTGTTCTAAATTTGCCTCATATCTGAAACCAGATTTTAAAATAAAACCTGTGTTTTCTGATTTTTAAGAAAAAGTCCTGTGTTGTAACACTGTGGAAACAGGTTTTGTATTTCTTATGCTCTGTTTCTAGTTTCAGATATGTTACAGGAAAGTATGTGCTTGCCATTACTCTGTAGGTGGGCACAGTTCACTCAGTTTGGGGGTGCCATGATGGATTCATTTCAGGCTGCTTTGCAGGCAATATTTTTATTTATTGGTTGATTAAACAGACTGATCTGTGTTCAGCAGAGTGTGAGAAAAATACTTTTCAGGGCTTCCAGCTTTAAATTCAATAGATTGAAATACATTTGATGCTTATTAAAATGCCAGGAGTGTTGGGAATATTTTGAGTCTTTTCTTAATTGCCATTTTTCTTTGGGAGGAAAGGAGGAGAGGGCCAGAGAAAATAAAAAAATTGAAGTCTGACACCTCCGTACTATTCTCATGGTTTTGCTACTAAAAAGTGGCCTCAATCTTCAGTGAATCAGATTAAATAATCTTAACGCCAATGTACTACTTAGAAATTTTCTCATTGCATCTCCCCTGCACGTCCCACCAGGTACACACAGTGCAAGGACAATTAATTGTCTGTACAATGTAACAGCTGTCAGCAAAACTGGCTCCCAAGTCCCTGTTCATCCTTGCTCCTTTTACCAGCACGGTTGTGCTGATGACAGGAACTCGGATAAAGGTGGAGAGGACGGTATTTTAACACACCACTGTGGTACCACTCCTCAAGGCAGCAGAAAACATGAAGCTCAGGCAGGTCCTGCCACCAGCATCAAACAACAGATGAGGTCTTTTAAATGAAACAGGCCTGGCTGGTGGGCTGGTTAACTAAGAAAAAAGGATTAATATTACAAAGTATTCTAAACTCAGCTACTTCCCTGACAAAAGCGAAAGGTTCTACGCAGCAGTGGGAGAAGGAGGTGTAGAAGGCAGTGCTTTTCAGCAGCAATAGGTAAGCAGTAGCTCAAAGCGCCTCCTGGACAAATCCCAAATTGCTCAGCTGTGTGTCACCAGCACAGATAACCTCAAAAGAAGGATCTCTTTCATGTCTACCAGGACAATTCTCTCTAAGTTCCCTCTCCATAGGCAATGGGCAGCTTTGAATTTTCCTGTTGAGAAGCCTAATAATAGCTCAGATACCCTGGAGCCCACAGTGTAAAGCCAACTGGCCAAGCAATAGCTGTGATGCTTTTTGGGACTTCCAGAACAGCCAAATGCAATGGCTAAGAATGCAAATTTTATTATTAATATGGTTCTTCATACCAGTTGCTGACTATTTACCATGACAATACTTTAGAAATTGTTAGCCAATGAGCTAGAAATGTTAGGCACAAAAGTAATCTGTCCTTGGGGAAGATCACCACATAACCATTGCATCAAAAATAGCTACAACAGTGTCAGTACCCTCTTCATTTCTCAAATTGCTCTGACTAAATTAGAAAGGGTCCCCTGGCACCCCCAGAAAAATAAATAATTCTCCCCATCACAGGTGTGCATCATGTGCAGTGGCACAACTGAGAAATCTAGATGACAGATTACAGAAATGAACAAACCAACCAAAATATCTTACCTTCTTGAATAAGGATTAACTAAATAATTCAAAACAGTGTAGAAAACCAAGTTTTAGTCTTAGAAACCAGTAAAAGAACACATACAAGAAATGAAAAATTAATATTTAATTGCATCAAAAGACATAATATTACAACTGAATGGAAACCTTTAATGCAAGTTGTGCATTTTAGCTTTTGCAAGCTAGTGTAATGAATCAAATGAAGTGCCTTCATTCATTCAAAATGTCTGTGTATTTTGACCATTTGGAACTAAAGAGGGTATGCTGTGAATGAACTGGTATCTGTAATGGTTACTAGGAAGCAAGAAGCTGGGCATAAAGCTCTGTTGCACGTTATTACCAGTTAGTTACCCTTCCCATGTGGGCTATCAGCCTGCTGCAGCAGAGAACAGAGCTGCCTCTGACTGGGCTGGGGTAATCTCCATGGGAATTACAAGTGGTGCCAGTGCTCCACCATCCCAAACCATCCACAGTCCCCCACGGTCCCAGCACAGTCTTCCCTTGCTATCTCTATGAACTAAGACTCCTTTTCCAGGACAGACCTACTCCAGCACACCAGTAAGTTCTCATATCTGTGAGAGTGCCTTGAACTGCAGACTTGACCTGCTAAAGCATTTGAAAAAAGGTAATTTAAAGTACACTGAAGGGCACACAAAAAGCAACTAAGCAGAAACACATACAGTCCTATCAAAGAATCAAAACAGCTTCAATTTTGTCCCATGAGGTAACATTCAGATGGCATAAGCTTCTTCACACTCCACCCAGGCTAAGCCTGTACCAAGCCAGAATTTCTTGTAAACAGTCTATAAGCTTCTATTACAGGAATTCCCTGTAATAATTTCTAAGTATTTGCAATAGCTCACACTGCAAAGGCAAAGACAATATTCTTCTAAAGATGCAAACTCCTTCCTGGGGCAGTTCAAAAGGCACATCCACCACAAACTATTCTATTTGCCTGATAAATCTGGTGACAGGATATTCAGAGTAGGTTCCTCTTCCTTACACTGAAAAAATTAAAATCACTGCCCATTCAAGCAAAAAAGAACTGGTCTTAATGGAATAATATCAAATTAATTTTCATTATGCTCTGATATGATAAAAATTTTTTTATCTCAGACAACTATCTGCAATGGAAAAGGATTTCCCACAATACACTTCTAAGAACTACCTCTCCTTTTCCCCTCATTTTTAACATTTTTCCTTTAATATGCAAAATAGGTACTTCCAAACTAATTTTTGACACATCTTGACTTGATGACTGTGAGTGAACTAAAAGACAAAATAAAGGCCATATCAGAAAATAAGACTAGAAGAAATTCTCTGTTGTACACACATAACCACAGGAAAATAAACTTTATATGATCAAGGTTAGGCCCAGCTTGTGGTATATCTACAACCTACCAAGCCCTATTCATTAGACTTTTTAATTTTTATATTTTGCCTGTAAGACAGAAGCATGGTAGAAAAATCACAAAATGTGACTGTTCAGACACAAAAATAGTAGGCCACGTCTAATAAAACTAACTTTTTCACCTGAATGACAAGGGTTGAATTTGACATCCTACTACTCCACAATGAATAATGGCATCACCAAAGCAGTGAGAACTCAACATTCATTTAGTCCCTGTAGTTTTAAACTCCATGCTATGCAAAGGGCAAACACAAAGATTTGACATGTCAGGAACATGACAGGCCTTTTTACTGTTTGGCATCCAATTTAATTTCTTCATTACAGGCTTGTCAGACAAGAGCAACCAGAGCCTGAAGATACAATAATTCTTCAGCACGGGGAGCAAATCAGTTCTGTTGTTTGCTCTAATGTCCTTTGCCAATGACATCATGAGCGAAGGCTGAGATGACATCCACAAATTGCTTCAGTCTACTCTTTCTCTTTTGTTCTTTCAAAAACTATCCTTTATGCTCAAACTTCCGATAATCTCCTTACGTCTCAAAATTAAGTTTAAAAGCATATTTCTAGAGAGAGAGGGAAGTGGTGGACTGTTTTGTTTGCAAGAAGCATGGGGTTTACCAATCTATTGGATGAACATTCTAAATGTTAACCTTGTAAAAAGAGCTTGATAGATGCCAGGCATTACATACCATACAGTCAGTCCATTCAAAAGGATGCCAACAATACAGTACAACAGTTTATGCTTGTAACAGAACACTATCCAGCTCTGAAAAGCAGATAAATAGGGCAAGCCAGGATACAGCTGACCACACTGGAAATGGGCAGAGACATTATGGTTCACAATCTTACCTTGTAAATGTTCTGTGGGATCTTTAAACAACTACAAGTGTCTAGGAATTTGGGG
Source organism: Campylorhamphus procurvoides (assembly GCA_013396655.1). NCBI lineage: Eukaryota > Metazoa > Chordata > Aves > Passeriformes > Dendrocolaptidae > Campylorhamphus > Campylorhamphus procurvoides. Next base: position 57,434 of record WBMV01003407.1, read on the forward strand.
TTAATAAAAAAAAATTGGTTCACACATACTATTTACGGAATATAATTGTATTGAGGGAGAATCCCACAAGTCTGGCTTGAAATAAATCTCAACCCCAACAGAGGCATCTGAGGGAGGAAACAGACTGGGCTTTGGAAAAATGAGACCAAATTTATTGCAGAGGAAATGCTACCAAAGAAAGCAGGCAGTTAAAGAGAAAAACTGACTACAAAGAAGCGGAAAGACCATCCAGCATCATAAGGACAACACAAGTTAAGAGCCCAGGAAAAGCTAGGCACAAACCAGGACCTGACTCTCTACTACATTTCCCACTTGGTGGTGTGGAATGGAAAATCATGTAAAAGTCATCCTAAAGAAAACTTGAGTGCATACAGCTGCCAAACACAACATGTTTTAATCCATCTGGACCAACACGTACAACCGCTCTTAAAGCCTTTTCCCCTTCTTTCAGGATGTTCACACCACTGGGGTTGGTCACGCAACATTTAGAGCCCTGTACACACAAACTGCATCGTTCTGTAAACGCCTCCTCAAAGACTAAAACTCCCTACCCTAAGCCAACCAGTGTATTATTTGTATGAGCAAAAACCCACCCTTTCTCCACAGTATCCACACAGGAGAAGTGCATGTCCCAGTTCCTAGCCAAGTATGACTATTTCTGTGCTTTAGGACACAGCAAGCACTGTGATTCCTTCTTTTTCTAAGAACTACAGATCTATCACATGTGGAAGCTGCTCCAGCTGTTTGCTGCGGAGGGTGGAAAGTTGGTGAAGAAGAGGGTGAAAAGTTGGTGAAGAAGAGGGTGAAAAGTATACTCCTTGTGCTGGGGAAGAGTATATATTCCCTCCCTTATCCTCCTCTCCTTCATGGTCTGAATGAGGGGATCTGTGGCAATTTCAATATCCTAGCACTACAGAGAGTGGGCAGAAGTGGTAGTGGCACTGTGGAGCTGGAATTGGTAGGGTTGGTCTGGATGTCATGAGGACACCACCCCAGAGCACAGACAGCACAGGGTTATTGGTGTTTAATGATGTTGGTGACCCATACATTCAGAATTTCACTACTTACAGAGTGCTAGGATGTAACTCAATATACATCTGTCTGGAGGTGGACTTGTTAGTTTTTCAGGTTCTCCCTTCAAAATCAACCACCAGCGTCCTTCATTTGTTATAATATTCACTTCTAACAAATTTTTGTTTTTTCTTGTTAATGTGGAAGAAACAGGTAAACTGTGAGAAAAGAGGAACCTGGGTCAACCCATAAAGCTACTTAATGGGTAGACTCTAGCCTAGGTCTGACTATGAACACGTTCTAGCCAGGAATGTAGCCCAGATGTGATGTCTCTCTAAATAGTGCCAGCAATTCATATTTTCTTCTGTTCTCTATATTGGGAAGCAGCTGTGGCTCACAGCTGTAGTTCTTGCTGTGAGGGTAACACAGAAAACCTGGCTGATCCTGTGGACTTCATGTCTATAGATCACGATAAAATTACACAGTGGAACTTGCCAAAAATAGTAGGCTGCAATTAAAAAAGATATATAGCATACTTAACAAAAACTTAACAGCACAAATTATTGTTCATAGGTACACATTGCTACTTTACTGACTACTGGTACCATTCCTGCCTTTTTGGCTCATGGACATTTTTGCAGACATATACACATATAGTATGCAGTTATCACAGTCCTGATGTTCTCAGTCAGGTTTTCTCAGAATATTGAACATTGCATGCATGCATATCATGTAGCATACACTCAGATATATGTCACCACCAAAAAATACATCCCAACGAAGAACAGTACTGCAAACAATCTTTTATCCTAACTCTCCTACCCATCTTTACACAGACCATGAGAGCTGACATTTTGAGCTGCTCTGATATCTGCAGCTTTTTTATTTAGAAGCCTTCATATGACATAGCAGTATCAGGTCCCCGTTTGACAGAGTATCAAATTAACACATATCAAGTTAAACTCTCCTTCAGGTTAAGAACAAAATACCCTGACATGTTGCCACATAGAGTTAGAGTGGCAAATTCCCTGGATTATAAAACATCTGTTGAAAACCAGTTCCCTCTCTAAGGCACAAGGGTTATGTTTCTATGCCTCTTATTCTTTTGCGTCCTCCTCAACATATACTACACATTTCTGTGCAGTTTGGTCTCTGACACTGCCTGTTCTGATGCCCTTTCAAGCTGTCCTAGCATCTCACATTTATACAGTACTAGAATATACATTTGTGGATTTAACTCACTTTTCCAAAAAGTCCTGCTTGTTATAAGAGCAAGTGAAAGGAAAGATAATTTGTTACAGTCAGAAGCTTTTAGGGAAATACAGCACACTCTGATGCATTAAGGTTTTTTAGAGGAAGAAAGGCATCAGGCTTGTCATCTATGTCAGTGCTCTCTATTTAAGACTAATAAATTACAATGCAATCTCTCATCTGTACAGGCCTTTCGAGAACTGACATGCGACTCATTTGCCTAAACGCTCAAATAAAGCACATTATGAGTCAATCAGTTCTAACTACCATGAAAATAAGAGCTCATACCTACATTCATTTGCTGCATGCAGATGGTTGATTGCTTTTCTGTCCTTTTACACTGCAGTCCTGCTCCCTTAGATCCTCTCCACTAAGAGAGTGACATACTGGGAGGTCAGTTTTCTGACAAGGTCGTCTGCCTTCAGAGTATGAAGAGAATTGCACAGAAAGTGGGTTGGGCTATATTTAGAGTTTGGTCCAACTCTGTGCCAAGGTCCCCCCCGCTGTCTCTCTCTTGCAGCACCGTCTCAGGTTTATTCTTGCAGATTCTCAGCCCACAGAACACATGAGGAGAGGAAAGTCCCTCTGAGCTACTGCTGGATTGAGTTTTTTTGCAATTTGCTGAAAACAAGTGGATCGGCAGTTCAGATGAGAACTCCTTAAATCCCTAACTGTTCTAGTATTTATTTTTTTTTATTTAAGTGGATTTTCCCTTTTCAGTAAAACAAGGAGGGGAGACTGCCTGGGATAGAGCAAAAGACTCTCCTGAGCTAAGGTAAGGTTGCCTCATTTTTGTACTGTCATTTTAATTACAGGGCAATTGGTGATGACTTGGATCAGATATGCTTTTTCTGCTAGACCAGTTATGCACGTCAGCATTAGGGATATTTTTGGATAATGAAATTCTCAGTTTCAAAATATCAGTTTTCATTACCTCTGCCTATAGGAAATAGGAAAATAAAAGGATATCAGCATGTGCAATAGACTATAAATTATCTGATTTCACCTGTTTAAATGAATGTAAAAAGTACACAACCATGCCAATAGACTGTATCATTATGAAAATAAGAGAAAACCATGTGTGACTATATGCATGATGATTACATATACAGGTGTGCATTTACATGTGCTGAGTGATGTTTTACCCATGTTATTGTGTACAATATGAGCAAGCACTGAATCAGGTTTGCAATATAGGGCTTGCTGCAAATAGCAGAGATATTAGTACAAAATTTATAATTAATAAATGAACACATGCTCAAATCCCTTTGCAGTTCTAAAGAAGTTGCTCAACTCCAGAGCACAGGCAGTATTACAGATCATATTGGTCTCCTTTCCACTGCATGCTATACACTGGTTCAGCATTCTTTCTCCTTTTAAAAACACATATGGCTCAACAGTTTTCCTCAGCACCACTTTAAACTGTTGTGATTCAAAAGGGAATAAAGACCTGGACAGAGTACATCATGGCATACCTGCCTGTGAGGAGATCCTAACACACTTCAGGTCACATGGACACCATGATACAGTGGTGTGAACTCCAACATGATGAGATTATTATCATGTAAAGACACTCTGGAGCCATGGATTTAGCACTGGCACACACACACACACTTTCTAATAAAACATAACCATAGCAAAAACAGGAGTGGTAACCTGAAAAAATTGGGTAAAAAGGTCCACTTGACCCAAATGTCCAAACACTGGACATTTTGGTGCGACAGCACCAAAAAGAGGCTCACAACATGGTCACTACATAGAAGTCTTAGCAGAAGCAACTGAAGAAAGGCAGATGGATTCTGGATTAAAAGAAAGCAAAGGGCAAGAGAGGTCACCAAGTCACTGGGAGTTCAGCTAAGCCATGATGACTGGGTGAATTCCTGTATTTAATTTCAGGTTGTCTTTCCTTAATATAGCTGCTGGTTAAACAATGCCATGCATCAAGCTGTAAAAGTAAAAAATTACAAGTTGGCAAAAGTCTTACCTGCTGAAGAAACTTCCATTTTGGTTACTTTCAACTCTGTGTAAGATCATCTCATCATGCTTTGCTTCTGATTTTGCTTAGTAATTTATGCTTGGAGCCTTGAGTGTTAACTTTATTTGAAGGATGTCATAAACATCATCCATTTCACACAAAATTTCTTCCTACCAGTCCACAGACTCTCTAACAAATGATAATTATGGCAGCATGCCATTGAGCCAACTTGGGCTGTGTGGCATGTGATAATTCAGATTTGTCCAGAAGGTTTATATTACAAGAATGTAAAGATGAGCCTGTTACAGGAGGGTTACTGAAGTCCTGCAAATGCATTCATCAAGTTCATCAGCAAGTAAAAGGCTTTACAGTACAAAAGCAACTAATGCAGTCCAAGATTAGCAACAATCTTTTACAAACACTCGCTACACACAGATAGAAAAGAGAAAAAAACGTGTCTTTATTAAGTTTTAAATGCTCAGGTTTTGCCTAAAGTTACTGCTTAATGAATCAACTTAGTTTTTGTGATACTTCATGGTACCTCTTCTCCAGTTGCATGTGGGAAAATATTACTCCCTTATCAATGTTAAAGGCATCAGGAGTGTAGGGTTGGCTTAAAAAAGAGGCAGTATGAGTGTGACTGAAGTTACTAACAGCATTCACAAAGACCCCCCTCCCGGCAGATGGCCAGCAGCACTGCTGCATCACAGTGGCAGACAGGGACTGGCTTGTTTTGAAGGGAGGGTCATCACACCTTCCCCAGAGGAGCTGAGCCTAAAATGTGTCTGTCACCCAGACTGGTAGGAGGTTTGTTGACATGGGGATGAGAGGATGACAGCATTGGAAAATGTCAGTATCACTTCAATGACAATATGAGTGTGGCATTACTAGAAGAAGTTAGAAAGAAGCACATACGAGTCAACAGACCTCATCATATTCTAATGTAACCAAACCTCAGTTTGCTTCTAATGTCTCTCTGGTTGGGGCTGATCCTACTTGGTACGATCCTCCTCTTCCTATTCTCTCCTCTCCATTATAATACTCAAGAAGAATGAGTTAGCCTCATCTTGCTAAGGTGTGATCTCCAGTGGGTAGGATATGTCCATCTTAGCAGAGACCAACATGGAAGGGGAAAAAATTAAAGCAAAATAAAATTAAAAGGAAGAAATTATCTTTTTTTCTCCTCTAGTATAAGAAAGACTGAAACCCTCCATTTCTCTTAAGGGGCTGATGGAGCTGAAACCCACTTTCCTCACTTGTGGTGGGAGAGCATGGCCATGCATACTGAACAACATGTCCAAGGTTGTGGAGGAGGAGGAAGAGAAGGCTTGGCTGATGATGTATGCTGCCAGCTGGCCAGGCAAAGCTCCAAGGGGACATTCACATACTCCTGGCTTTGGCACTGTCCCCCTCAGCTGACAGGTGTAAGCAGGGCCACAGCCAGATGGCTAAATCCAAACAGCGCCAGGGGGATAAGTCCCACGAGCAGTCAGATCCCTACTACTACTCACTCACTCTATTTATATTCCAGCTTGGGGGCTTTCTTCAGGTGCAACCAAACAATAAACAACAAGGGGATTTTCCTCCCTCCCTGCCAAACTGAACTGACAGAAACAAGTTGGGATTTTGAGGGGATTCAAAGCATACCTCACCTCATACTGAAACAAGTACCTTTAGCAAGAGGCCCTGTCAGATGCTACAGCACTGTTGGCACACGGCTCTGTAGCCAAGCAGTAGGACCCAAGACTCATCTCCACTCACCACCATCTGGTACTACAGCCAATATCCAGGCAGGGACACCAAAAAAGGATTGGAAGAGTGTGAGAAGGGTAAAGGTGGCACTGGGTGTGTCAGTGTGGGAGTACTTGGGTACAGTTCTGTGTGTATACCTGCATGAGGGAGGAACACAGTATTTGGTATGAAAACAGGTTGCTACAACTGCTGAAGGAGCTCTGCCTCGACAACTGCATTGAATTATTCTTTCCAAACTTTTAGTGACTACTGCCATGACTTTCGAATATACTTTCCAGGAAGGGATGGAAGATGATACACCAGTACATGCTGTATAGGAAGAAAGATACTTATAGGCACAGAAAAAGCACAACGCTATAGTTAAACAAACAGTTAAATAATTATAGTCATTCTGCTAAGCACTATTTTCCCCTAAGACTTACTAGTAACAAGGACAGGGAAGAAAACCAAAGTTCATACTCACAACCAGCCACATAGCCCCAAGTTTTGCCTGACTCGCTTTCACAAATCCATCTCTCAAAAATAGGAAGGAAAAAACCCAACAACATAACTCTTCCATAGGTGCCCTGCCTCTCTCTGCACCAGTGGTAGTGACATCTTGTTGCAGAAAACTGCTCTGAGGTGAGGAATAGCCTCATCATCTGCATTTTCTTTCAGTCTGATACACTGCTGGGACTAACAGAGAGATCTCCAACACTGGTTGGAGACTTTTCACTTTTTGCATTACAAAATATTACTTTTAACTGTAGCAAATTGACTCTCCTCTACTCAAAGCACAATAAAGTTTCATGCTCATCTAAGCACAATAAGGCACAGAATAAGAAATCTATCAGAACATCTAGGTGCTCTACAGGCCTGCAGTACCACACTGCTTTGCAGTTGCAATTGCCATCTCCAAACTCATGAAAACTGGAGGCAGACCACTGTCAGCTACACTCGGTGTCCTCCTTCTCACCCAGACACCTTTGTGGCCCCACTCAGTACAATTCCACGAGTCTCAGTCCTGCTTTGTTGATCATTCAGGATCAGTACACAACCCATTCATGTGAGATAAGGTCTGTGGGTCTTCCCAGAGCAGGGGAAGGGAGGGCAGAAGGAGTAGCCCCCCTTGACCCCGGCCACCAGTGTAACTGAGGACACCACAGATGCAGCTGCTTTCCCTGGTCACATCTGTGTCTCTCTCCTGTGGTCACAAAAATGCTTGTACATATATACACAGCTGTGTAGAGGCAAATGACAAAGCTGCAGCAGACAGAGATCTAGTCTCTATCCCTTAACACCAAATCATAGAATTTTATGCTAAAACAAAGCATCTCCTTTGAAAAATGTACTCATTTTACATGGACTTTGGGTAGATGAAATGGAGAGCAGCTGTGATGAGCCTAAAAATGATGATGAGGATGAAATTGAACAACAGGAAGCAGTTTACCTGGAATGCCACAGAACAGTGTGCAGGGCTGTGAGACAGCACGTATCCACCCAGTAGTCATTACCTATACTTGAAAATATTCTTTCAAAAGTAGTTAAAAATTGAGGATGTACAGCTGGCCACCTACATGGATTGTTCCTCTAATTCTCACAGAGCTGTTCCCAGCTCCAAGCTCAGTGATAGCTTGGGCAGTAATGGATGTGCACACAGCATGCTCACAGAAGGAGCCTTGCTCCCTCAGGAGAGCTCAGGGGGAGCTGGGAGTCTGGGAAAGCACCAGCACAGCAAAGGCTGTGCTTTGCTGAAGCAATTTCTGTACCAAGGGTGTATTCACATGGCTTTCTGCTGCTCTGTGACATCTGCCAAGGAAAGGGATTATATGCAAGGCTAGATTGAATCAGCACATTTCAACTGAAGACAAATGCCGTTAACTTTATTTCCAAAGAAAATACCACCTATACAATGTGGCATTAAGTCATGTAGGAAGAAACAGCTAAAACCGGGATTATATAAAACTAACACAAATTTCGTATCTGCCATGACATTAGCCCAAATTCTTTCAACCACAGCACATTCACAGTGACCACTACTGATGTGAAAGTGCCACAAGAAGTAATCCAACAGCACTGAATTCTTTTGTCTCAAACATCGCAGAGTGAAAGAACATATGCACAGCTGCAATACTGTCAATTACAATTTCATATAGAATGAATCATAGTCCTGTTAAAAGAAATCCTTGAAGGTGAACTTTTCCATTTGTCACTCATAACCAGCCTTTTAGTATATCAGTCTCATCTGCAGGCATTCACTTGAACAGGAGAACAGTGTCCAATCTTTAGCACGCAAGTAACATTAAAAAATATTTAAAAATAAGTATTTACAATATGGTTGTATTAGCAATGCAATTTTCTAACCACTAATAATATTACAGATGAATATAAGACCGAAAGAGAAAAAGAAAGTAAAAGAATCCCCAAATTAATGTCAAATGTTTGAGATACTCTCCCTAAAGAGACTGTTTTAAAATCATGTGCAAAGTACATGGAAAAATAGGCATTTTATATCGTCTTCTCAGTATAAGAGAAAAAAGAAGGGTTGAAATGATGCATCAGGACTCACGTACTCGAGCAGACGCTGCTGCTGTGTGGTTTATCTGACACAGCCAAGCCAGTGGCCTGCACATTCCCTGCTGTACGTTCCCCCACTGACCAGCACTGACCCACACAGAAGGTGAGACCACTCAGGCTGTGATGGAGCTTCTTGATACAGATAAGTAGATACCAAAAGGTTGAAATGATATGACCTCTCAACTCTTTTGCAACTTGAGACTCTTGAAGGGGGGAAACCAGAGTCTTTGTTCCCTCTCGCCAACTTTCATCTGACCTCCAGCTGTCTGAGGTGCACAACATGTAGTCTAATGATAGGTTTATTCAGTCTTCCCAGAGACTGTCTCCTTATGTGGACAAAGAATCTCACAAATCTCTTTCAGAACAGAAATATTCCTCCATTTTACACTGTTCTACCATAAATGTGCAAGGTGGGTTTTCCATCAAGTTTTGCTCCTTGCCACTGAAACAAAAGGAAGAAATGCTAGGCTTCATCAAACAATGCAGGGTATGGAGTGATCCCTACAGAAGGCACAGCTAGACTCTTCCCTATTGTCCTTTTCTGTGACAGGCCACTTAAATAGAGCTGTTAATATTGAAGACATTTTAATTATTAAAAGTGCAAAGCTATGACAGGTACTAAGCAGTTAATATTACAGTTTACCATAGCTGACGATGTACTACATGTAGGAGTTGATCCACTGTGTTTCCTTTGTGTACATGCCCACAGCATATGGTCAGGAGGGAATCCTAGAGGATTCATTTGGATGGAAGTCATGTGCACGTGTATGCTCTGTAATCCTAAAGAGCTTGGGAGTAGGTATTTCTACATCTGACAGGGATTGCTTTTAGCAAATTACTAGCACTTCTTCCATCTCAGTTTGTCCTAATGGGGGGAAAAAAACCCAAAACCAAACCTATAGAAATATCCCTTAATGGTGTGCTTTGGAGCCTAAATAACATATGTTAAGTGCTATGGGATTCTGGAAGAAGTGCTATAGTAGAATATAATAGTTGTTTATTATATTCTGACAAGAAAGGATGTGAAGTTCCTTTCTTTAATCCTCAAAAAAGCATCAGTGTTTTAAAGAAATATCTTTGAGAATCCAAATGAGTTGCATTCAGAACAGTAAGATAAAAACCAAACTTGGGGCTCACTCTATCAGAGAGACACAACTCAGTAGGATTCCTTTTAATACTGAGTTACAGTTCTCCAGATCCCAGTACTGACTGCCACAATCAAAGGCTTCTTTGTCATGTCTTTGCTATTCAGCAGCTTCTGGGAGAGTGCCCTGACATGACACAAGTGAATGGTAAGGATTAGCCTTATCCCAAGTGTTTCACTACTGCATCCAGCCCAAGGACAAACTGATGACAGACTCTGTAAAGGCAGTGTCCGAATACATACAGTATGGGAGAGACAGAAGCAGTGCTTTATCTAGTTCCTGAAGCCTGAACTCTAGAGACAGCCTCGTAAGGCAGATGACCTCTGCTATCCTGTACGAATTCACATGATGTGAATTCTTCATTTGAGACCCTGTTGGGAAACGCGATCCCTCTCTCCTTGATTTACTGCAGAACTTCTGATAAGGAAGCCCTGCTGCAGTAGAACACTACCCACAGCACAGCAGGGATGAGATAGGCAGCACATCTGCGGAGGGGAGATCGGCATCTCAGCCAGAGTTACAGAAAACAGCAACTGTAAAACATTCCATCTTACAATATGGAAAACAGTGTAATCCTCAAATCAGAGATAGTTTTTCTCTCACTGTCTTTAGGAGCAGGAAGAATGGCTATATACAATTAGTGATATCAAACTCAGGAGTGAGTGATATCAGAGCTCAGACCAGCAATAAAAATATCCCAAAACAAATCTAAGTACTGTCAAGGTAATTTCATCCTTTTGTTTATATTTTTTTAAACTGAACTAATTACTTAGGTCAGTAATGGTCAGGACTAGAAGGCTACACCAGCAGTGTAATGAAGGTAAAACCCTGGGGGACAATTTTGATTATAGTGGTGGTTTCAGCTGACTACATTTTAATTAATCAGAGTAGTACAGCACTCTGAATCCCCAGATAACACATATCAATTTGCAAACTAGCATGATTTGTTTTAGAGCATATTTTAACATTGCTCTAATAAATTCTTCAACAATTCTTTTAAGTCTGAGAGATAATCTAATTCCTTTTCTATTTCTATTATAGAGGCTTTCAGTTGACATTTCAACTATATATCACTAAAATCATGTGGCTGTGGAATGCCAAATGTAGCCTCAGAAACCAAATATCTCTTCAATACTTGTATTAATTAAAAGCCCAGGGAATTTCCTAATTACAAAAGAAGGGTTTTTTCATATCAATAAAGCATTTTAATTTAAAGAAAGTCTCTATTATAATAACGACAAGGCACAGTAGCATTTGGTTAAAAAGCTCAGTGGTGAGCTAGCACAATAATATGAGATATCATCCAGCATAGGATAAACACGTACCTTGTCAATGACAAGAGAAAAGCAGGACATTCAGGGTTCAACATATGGTGCAGTGTCTACATTTTCTGTATAATCCAGACTTAAATGAGTCATGCTTAAGGTCTGATGAAACATGCATAGAAATGTGGCAAACGAAGAACCAGATCCCAAAATAAGTCAGTTTTGAGCTAATGTACCATAAGACCCAGAAGAGATGATATAATTTATATCTTTAAATTCAAAAAGCACACAAAATTTCCTGATCATCCTTCTCTGCATAGTGAATTCACCAGTGTTTTGCTACTGTTTGGAAATGAAAATGCTAAACTGCCCAGGACTCTTCCTGTTTCTAATGAGATGTTGCAGTCCCCAAAATCAGTTACATGTGACCTGCAGAGGTGGCTGTACACCATTCCTGTACAGCTGCAGCAATAGATACCAAATCTTCCTCCACGAGGTATGTAATAACCAGAAAAAGATCCAGACAGCATGAAAGGACCAGGAAAAACCCCCTGAAGACAGTGTTGAAGCTGAAAGGGCTAAACCCAGGAGAAGGGCAGTGCCCACCACTGGAGTTTGTGGCAGCGGTGGCAGGAAAGGGGATGAGGGCAGCAGATGTGGAGCTCTAATTCTGAGCCAGTACACTTCTCCATGGGGTCATGTTGAGAATGCTTTGTTTCCTACCCTACAACAATGTGAGCTGCTGCACCACATGCTCAGTGTCTGGACAGTCAAGGTCCCTTGGATCCTGTTAGAGGCACTGTCACACCCTTGGTCCCAAAACACCCACCCCTACTAAGAGGTATCAAGCCGCTCATGGCTACACCACTGGGCCAAATGCAGCTCAACTTTGCCAGCTGTTCACTGCTGTTACCTAAACCTAATGAGAAGAAGACAGGCACTGAAAAGGCTGTGGGCAAGAAAGAGAAGTAAAATTCCCACTGTCCCTTACCCCAGTGTATTCCTAAAGCTGCCAAAACCCAACCTAATTAATATAAAATATGACTTAGATTAGTTTTCCAGGGTGAAGCTGTTCTGTGTAGCGTATCTCACTTCTGTGTAGGAGCAATGAAGCAAACGTGATTTAAGAGAATAATAATGGATTTTCTTTGAGAATAGGAAAAGTACTGACCTATCTATGCTCACATCTCTGGCAAGGCATCTAGTTCAGCAATGACTGTTTTCTGTTAGCTTCTGCTAACCTAACTGTACCACAGATATTCTGTTTTACAGCTGTCATTACCACAACTACTGCAGGACTAATTTGTTACAGTAAATAACCACAGAATTGGGTAAAGGCAATGGCATTCTCTGGAGCACGTAAGATTATTCCAGGCTTGAAACCAGTCATTCATGCCCAGCAGTAATTGTGAAACCAGTGACTGGAGGGTTTGGACTGGAAACATCAAAAAGGAAAAAGCATCAAGTTATTAATACAGAACAGGGCACAAAACCTGACTTTTTGATTTGGAGAGGCAGTCTCTGCACAGATTTGCAAACCTCCATAATTTTTAAATTTTTTTCCTTTTTTTTTTTTCCCCACACTGGGCGAACAACCAAGTATTTAGTTCAGGTTTCAGAAAGCTTGAGTGATGTATTTAACACCCACTGGGTGCACTGCCACTTACACCGTGTTCGAGCCAAAAGGAAAGGAACAGCTGCTACTGCTCTCCCTGCCTCAGGTTAAGCACCAGGAGTGGGAACCCTGCACCAGCAGAGTGTGAAAGCACCAGCACTCACATGCTGCAGCCTCCAGGGATCTAGAATTCCCCTTCTAATTTTCCATTCTTCACTCACGTCTTATCTTTTAATTGCGTCCAAGGATGTGGAAAAGTACGTGGTGCACTTTACCTGGGGTTGACCCTAAAAGCTGCTTCCAAATTGCGAGCTCAGGCAGATCCTAGCCAGGACCTCTGAAGGGAGCCCAAAAGAACTTGAGCCTACAAAGCCTTATCACTCTATGGCTCTGAACAACACTCTGGCTGAGCTCCCCAGCAATATCAAGAACAATTAATGCCCCAAGATTTCTCTACATGGAAGTCATTAATAAAGTGGAGATAAAGGAAGTTGGGAACCTAAAGCATGCCATCCTCAGATCTAGGTGATCTTCAGAGAAGTCAGATTTTTGCAACTTCCCTTAAGCTTAGAGGCCCAGGAAACAGACTTTGGCAGGAGGTTTGCCCTAAACCCCCCCACCCCATGTTGCAGGTAGACCCTTGGCTGTGTAAAAGCCACCTACCACCCACACCCTGAAGTCACTGCATGCAGGCAGCATTATTTCTGAAAATGGGGATGGAGAGCTTCTTCCAGGCAGAGGATTATTCTGTTTTCAGTTCTTTAGTCCTGAACCAGTAAGAGCACCAGCAGTCACCAATGCTTTATGATGCTGTATTAGAGTAACAAAGATGCTCATGACTCCAAGCTGTATCTATCATGAGAACTCCTGAGGAAAGTGAAAAAAAAAAAGCTGCCTTAGTGCAAACATTGTTTTACCAGGTTTAGTCTGTTTTTTCTAAAAGTAGGGAATCCTAGAGTCTTCAAGCTGCCTACACATGCAGCAGCTGCCTCCTGCATGTTCCTGGGAAAACCCATTCGGCCATTCTGATGCCTTGTAAGAGCAACTAAAATACAGACTGAAATACAGGGCATTGGGAGGGAACACAACCCAGAAAAAGCAAGGCATTTTTGGATAGGCTTAGATGGTTTCTGGCCTTTTTTAACACCTGCTAAGATTGGCAGAAATTTCGTGGAGAAGAATAATTTTTGTCTCCACCATTTGAAGAAGATGAAGATCATGGCTTCGTTGCACAGACCAGACTCACTAGGACAGTAATAAGTAAGATGTAAAAGAGGTAGGTGAAGTCTCCAAACTGTGTACAACACAGAAAGCTTTCAAGAGACCAAGCAATCCTCTTCTTAACTTCCAAATTGGAAATGGAAGTGACTGCAGAATATTTTAATTCAAAAAACTGCCACTGTTCTGGTTTGTCAGTCAAGACTACTTTAGGAAGCTCACGGTACCCTTGTACTCTGCTATACAAGGGTGAAAACAAAGCTCTGCTGTATCCCTGTGTTCAATTATGGGGTCATTTTTCAAAGAGAGTTTTGAAGTGTACAGAGTTGGGACTCGGACACGTTCACAAGTCCATAGATCTGCCTGCTGCATTCAGCACAGTTGACTACAAGGTGTGAGGAACTTGCCTTCAGAAGCAAACAGGAGTCAATCTCAGTCTGTCTCAGATGGCTCATCTCGCTGCTCTCGGGAGGCCCAAAGCAGGCAGCTGCTCCTCCTCACTAGGAATGCTTGCTGTGGCATCCCAACAGATTAGGCTCCATTCCCCATGCAGCTATACATTATTAATCTTATCTGAAGCAGACAGTGCTGACGCCCAGCTTCCTCAGTGTCTGGAAGAGTACCAGCTGTCTCCAGCTCAGCCCAAGTAAATGGACAGAATGCGTGCATGCATCAAGAAGAAATATTTCTTAGAACTTTGCAGGATTCAGAATCCTTCTTCTTTCCTTTTCCCTAAGCACTATCAAAGTGACAGCCCGGGATTCATACCTCACTCCATCTCTCTGCATGCCAGGTGCAATAGATTTTTCTTTATCTTCTGCTTGCAAGGTAACTGTGCTACTTCCTCTTGCACAAAGACCTGTCCCAACAGCCCATCCCATTTGAACATTTTGGGATGGGTTACACAAGGACTGTCTTTATCAGACCAACAGAAGGAGATGCCCAGATTATGCCCCCAGTTGAAGATAGGGCAGCACACCTCCCAGAGCACAGGAATGGACACTAAAGAAAATTACTGTACTCAACAATTCCCTACAATGCACCTCTTAGAGGGCCTTCATGATCTTGGTTAAAAGGTTCAAAAATTCCTATGGTCCTTTTTCATCAGCAGCTATGGAGAATTACCAAGAGAATTAGCCAAGAGATACCACACAGTTGCTAGTGTTGTAAATAAAGAAGTTAATTCCTACTGAAACACAACCAAATTGAGGTAGAATTGTTTACCTTCAATTTAAGAATTTAAGGTTCATAAGGGGTAGTGGACTCAATTTCACCACCTTCTTAGAAGTGATCACAATCAACTAGATGATAAATTACACAAAAAAAATAGGAAGAAATGGATTTTTACTGACTTGCAGAGATTTCAAAGTCTCCAAAAATCTCAGAGATGTATTAATGGATGTGTAGACATGGCATAGACTGGTCCAAGACAAATATGTGGCTCGACAGGTAGATTTACTCCTTAAAAACCAAACAACACATGGTACTGTAGCTAATTATGCACCAGAAATTTGTTTCTTTGACCAGTTTTGCATTTCAGGATACAGTCCAGCAGTGAGTTGGTCTATGAAGAGTCACATTAAAACACACATATCTTGCATATCCTTTCTTCTCAAGGAACTCAGGGGTCTCTGCTGTGTCAATATTACATGTGAGGAAGCACTATTTTTAAATAAAAGCATTTCATTCTGGGGAAAAATGATTTCCAAACAGTTTTTGAATCCCTAAATCAGGAACTGAGACTTTGCTAGCAAGCAGGAAAGTGTTCTACAGTTTGAAATGTTACAGCCAGGTGATGAAAGATCATTCAAGTAACCTTAAATGGCTCCCATAGAGTCATTTTTATTGTAGGAATTGACACACCGTGTTTGGGCCTAGTAAAAATACACTATTTGTTATTATGGAAAAGACACTAATTCAAAACACTGTTTCCCATAGGTTTACAGCACTAATAAATCCAGATTTGTGTCATTAATCTCTAGAATTAATGACTGACTACCAATAAGACTGCAGTAAGTGGTGATTAAAGCAACAGAAATGCCCCATAATAGAGATGTTATTGCCTTTGTGTGTGGAGGCACCGTGTGGTAGGTGAGCATTAACCTCGAAGATCACGTTCATTCTGTGCAGTCGGGCTCTCTGATGTAAGCTGAATTTGGATCATGTTAGTATAATAACATGCTCCCAAGTTTTACTGTATTTTTTAAATTGGTAATTATAATGAAACACTGTGGCTGAGTAGTATTACCCTCACCCACTTACATTGTCAAAACAAGATATTGTTGTTACTTTTTCTAAAGCTTGTTTTTGGCAAAGCAAGTCATCTGTACTCCCAGGTACTGTTTAGAAACCAAGGCTACTAGATTAAGCCATTTAACTCCTCAATTATTGCACTTTCTATGTTGTCATATTTACCACGTAACTTCAGGCACGGCAAATAAAAATCTGTCATAAATCTGTGACTGCCTCAGAACTGTTTGACAGGGCTCTTTATGCCTCTTGCAACAAGCTGGTTTAGGTTGGCAGCATAAACTCCAGTATGAAGGACTTGAAAAAATAAAGATTTCCAAGTGGAAGGCTGAAATGTATTACACATCCATACTCAAATTCCACAAGGCAAGCCTACTTATATATATTTACCTGGCAAGTACGTATGAGGGTGTTTTGACTGTTTAGCATAGTAACAAAGGAAGACCAGACAAGCATTTATATCTCATCAAATAAGCTATAGCCTGTAAGCTTCTCCACACTCATGTCTGGGTTTGACCTTTACAGTCTTCTGTGGATTTCAATTTAGATATTTTCACTAAGTCTTCCTCATAAGGTAATGACAATTAGTTCCCATTACCTGATTTCCAATTAACCAATGGTCTTAAGAGTCTGATGTTTCACATAAAGTAGAGATTTGGAGCCAAGATCTGCCTGTTTATATAGGACAAAGCAATTTAAATACACAGTCATAAGAGGGTTTGATTTTAATCATGTTAGGCACAGTATTTGTCCAAGCAAAAGCACAAGGGGACTACACTAAAAACCAAGGCAAAATTAGCCCCCCAAAACTTGGCTGTTGAAAGAAAATTATGGTCACATCTCTCATGTTAGAAATGTTGATAAACGAGTTCTGAGCTGCTGCCAAGGTTACAGTCATTCTGAATATGTATTGGCTGTTCAGATACCAGTCACAAGATTTAAAGAATAAAACATTTAATTTTGTATAGATCTGATAATTCACATAAAATTAAACAAGATGTTTGCTTTTTTTGTTGTTTTGTTTCATTAAAACCAACCACCATTCTGCATGTGTTTAAAAGAATACACATTTATTGGGAGTCTTTTAATCAATCACAGCAATTTATAAACCCATTTCAAAAATAAATATTTAGAGGTCATGTAAGCAATGAACTCAAAGAATGGCTGAGATCCAAGCATTGTGTAGACTGAATGATGTGATCCTCCAGACATTTTTCTGCCCATGTGGAGCCATCAAAGAATTCTGGGTTTTTTTTAAACATCAAGACAAAAATTAAGGAAGGAAATAGAAAGCCATATGAGGACTGAGAACTATGAAATGAGACAAGGGTAATGCAAGAGGGGTCATATCCCACCACTCAAACATGGGCTAACAGAAGAGAGAAAATGAGATAAAAGAAGGAAAGTCAGAGTAGAAATGGTGGCCATGCCTTTTCTTGGAAAGAGCTTAAGAGTAAAATTAAACCAAAAAACAATCCTCACACTTCTCTTCAGAGATCACTTACTCTGCACTCTCTGTTCCTCACTGATCTGAATAGAACTTTTACTAGACAACCATTTTCAGTCACCCACTTGGACCCTGTGTGGCTTGAGGAAAGCACTGAGGACTCAGTTGTCGTGTCAACATTAAACGTGGTTGGCAAAATATTCTGCTTCACTGGTATCTTTCCTTGATCAAAGAACTTGAAAAAGGAAAGAAGAGATAACACTTCACCCTTGAGAAGTTATCTGCCATTTCAGACCACAGGACAACTCTAGAAAAGTGCTTCCTCTGCTTCGGTCCAACAAGAGCTCAAGAGTCTGAGGTACCTTCTTCTGATTTTGACAGCCATGCAAAAGATTCTTCTCCAGCCTTGCCACCAACCATGGCAGGTCTCTGTGGCAATCTGCAGCAATGTACATCATTGGGCTACTCTGCTAAATTAGTTGCAGATGCTTCTGTACTAAATCTTTCCTTAGTTGTGTGCTTCAGAAAAAACGAACTGGAAAAGTCTGCTTCATCAGCTCCGTATCAGCCACAAAAACCCATGAAGTCAAACTCGAAGGCCCCTGCAGAATTCTGAAGCACCACTGTCACATCCCGATTTTACAGTTTCATCCACGCAGCTTGAAAGGATGTTTAAAACCAACATTTCTGGGGACAAAGAAAATCTCATTTCATTCTTCTCTCATTATTGAAGTGTGACTGAAACATTCTATTCTCAGAACAGCCAAAAATAAATAAATGCTGGTACATGTGGGGAAATTTCAGCCTGAGAAGTGGAATTTCTCACAAGAACTTTAGAGCAGCTGAAGATATGGGAAGGGACACTATTACTTGCTCTCAGCTAGAGCAGTTGCTAACATGATTATATAGTCTCCCTTTAAGGTTCATTTGCACAAACAGACGTGAGTCTATCAGTAAAGAGCAGAGTAATTTATCGCCATGGCCATAAACCTCTCATCCTGTAACTGCCATGCACCTGAATATCATCAGGAAAGCAGATCCCTTACTCAAGGTGAATGCCATCTAAGGCCTTCCTGTAAACTCAAGCTCTGTTTCAGACCCTGAGATGCTGTTTCTTAACAGTGTGACACCAGCCATTGTGTCTGACAGGCTGTTTCTGAGAAAAAACATTGCACTTCCACGCCTGACTCTTCTTCTACTTTCTCATGTTTACCTCTATGTCTGAAAAGCTTGTTTGGTGGCCCAACTCAGTTACACCATGCATTAAAATCCTAAACATTAAACCCTTAGTTCTTCATTTTGAGTTAAAGGCTGAGATTAAGAATCTAAGAAAATCCAGAACACTCAAATGTAAAACTACAAAATACAGTCCTTTTGCCAGCACCTTCTGTATTTAGACCTTATCAGAAAAACCCCTCAGCTTCTATATAAGTGGAGTGAGATTTCAGAGGACAGCCCCATCTTTAATGCAAACAGATATGCCAGAGTACAGAACAGCAAGATGACTTTTCTCAAATCACATGCCAAGTTACTGGCAGTGCCAGGAACAGTATGCCAATCTCACTGATGTGGTAGAACATCTATAAGCCCCCATGTGGCTTTTTTGCTTATTTATTGTATCTGTCTCTAAATCTACTTATTTTTCAAATGGTGAATATGCAAAACTGAACTATGCTTTTCCCACACCTGTGAAGTGTTACACGTATCTGCTCGTTATTTTCACAGAGTGAATTACCACCAGAGTGGGAAACATTCCCTTGAGTAACCTTCGTTTGTTTAAAATCCCATGCCTTTATGCTTGCAGTTACCATGTGCTAGTTACTAGAAATATTACCATATTTCTCTTATTTATGAAAACTCTTTGTGGTTAAACAGGGCAAGTCCACCCTGCACCTTACTACTCGTAAGGTTGCTTCACCAAGTGTCCACTGAACTCCACAAGCATAAGTTCAAGTTAGAAGTGATACTCACAGAAGGAAAAGAAAGCCATTAAGCATCCCCTATAATTTTAATGGCACATAGGCAGGGAAGCTCAAACAGGCAGGGAAAGAGAAGCTACTGTACTCCTACTCCCTGCTTTGCATGTGCAAGATCCTTGTTTCTCAGGACACTGTCAGTGACTCCTTGTCCCACACAGAGCTGACAGTGGTTCCCACTGCACATCCCCTCTGCTTTGAATCTTAGGGAAAGAGGATTTATATATGGCAACCACAATACATCTGTGTGTATGTCTGTGTCTGGGTGTTGATCCCAGAGTTTTTGTCTCGGCCCACAGCTACTGAGCCAAGGTTTGACAAAAGGCTGGAGAACGCAAATTCCTGCAAGTTCTTACAAGTTTTGTGAGAACAGGCAGGAAGGCAATTCTATAATTATCTTCGCAAAAGGCAAGGCTGGCATGTGCGATCCCAGAGAGAGAGGACAATCCCAGCAAATTCCTCAACCATGGGAAAAGTTTCCACTGAGCCTCACAGTCAACCACTGGACACAAATTTATAGGAAAGTAGGCATGTTCAACTCCAGTGCTCAGAAAACTACTCATCTGGCCAGGCAGGCACTGCAAATCATAGTCATTTGAATGATTTATTCCATTCTTTCTTTTAAGAACTCTTTCCCAGCACTGGAACAGGAGGGAGCAAACTGGTGGGTGACACACATTTGCTAGCACAGCAAAGATCTTTATAAAAGCAGATTTTGTATTTTCCATATTAAGCAAAAAATAGTCAGCGACAGGGTGTGGCAAGGGATCCTGTTTGTTTCTAAGCTTGTCTTTTCAGTCACTTTGTGCGCATGTATATTCAAATACAGAACAGCATCCATTCTGAAATAAGCAACCAGGGTAGAGCCAACATATCTGCTCTGAGGTAGCTAAGTTTACTTTCTCAAGGTCAGGTATCTATTATAAGTATTTTGATCATGCATCCCCAATCAGCACTGACTGTGGCTGCTTGAAAAAGAGGGGAAAGGGAAAGCCTGACCCCCATCATCACTCCTGTTCAAGTTCTACCCTTTAGTTGTTTGTGCCCAGTTCAGCTGCAATAAACCAACTTGGCAATGGCCCATTACCCATTCTGTTTACCACTAACCCTGCTCACGATAATCTAAGGCAGTCACAGAGCAAAGCTGCTCACCTGGGAGATCTGCAGGCACTTGTGGGAAGCAGGCAGTGACCTTTCAGCCAGCAAAAACTACAGCAGGAAGACAGTGCTTGAACAAACCTTATCATGAGACATAAAACTTCCCCACTGGCATAGTAATGGAAGGGTAAACTATTTCCCACAGCAGTTTACTATATGAGGATGTAGCCTCAATACAAAAGGACATACGAATTTCCAGGCTCAAACAGTTGTGACAGAGCACAGCATGCACACTCTTAAGGAGTTCAGACCTGGCCAGGCACATCTCACATTGTCCACCAAGAACCTGGTACTCAACAAGAGAGGTAGCACACTGCAGAGAACAAGAGCCTCAGATACACGACTGCACTGCCTGGAGGGTCTCACCAGTTAGGGAGAACTGAGCTTCGACACACTTTCCCTTGAACCTTCCCTTGAGCAGCAGGAGAGTTGTGGACTCCCTACAACTCCATCCACCTACCCCAACTGCATCAAATCTTGCTAGTTAATACCACCATCCTCTCTCTACTCTACAAATAGCTTCCTTTCTTCCCCCCATGAAACTCTGAATGTTGTTTTTCACAGATAGAAATTACCAACACTGATAAAATTCTTACATTCATTAAAAAAAAAAAAGGTTACAAATTTTTCTGTTTGCATCCAATATATCTCTATCTATTCCAACCCTCCATGACTCAATCTCTATCTATAAATACTTTAATGGGATTTATTCAATTTATTTTCTAGTTTCCCAGGTGCTAACATGACAGACCTTCAACCTGGTCTTGCGCAATCAGCACAGGAGAGGTCAGTGAATTGGCAATAACAAAGTATTTGAGAGCCAGCAACAGGGAGGGGGAGTTCAGATATCCAACGATAATGCACTAGCACAATTGCATCCTTCCCTCCACAAAGACTCCAGCATAAGAAAAAGCAGACCATTCACACGATAATCTCCTGCACTGTTTTGTTCTGGTTCCTTAAGCACAGTCTGATCTGCTTGCCTTCACCTGCGGCTGCGACCTGCAACAGGGACAAAGGTCTAGTGTCTCAAGTCTAGAGAAGGCACCAAAATACAACAGTTCCCACACAGCTGTGAAACTTGTAATAGCCAATCAGGCAAGGACCTCAGTTGAGTCTTTCTCCCCTGGTTTTCTGTTGCATTCACACTCCCCACGTTCACAGTGATGTCTTACTACAGGAATTTGGGATGACCATGCATTTCTTGCCATGATGGACTTCAGGCATGTCTGCCACCACCAAAAAGGGCACAGTGTGCTTCTTTCATGGGAAGCAATGGGAAAACCATTCCAGCAAAGTTGTTCTGCCAAGGCCGGGTTATGATACTGGCAGTGAACATGGGCTATAGGGAACTCCTACGAAAATAAGATCCCTGATGTCAGAAAGAGTGGGCTAGAAAGACACTCATGTGAGGCAAGAGGATGGGAGAACATTTATCCCTAGTAATACCAAGAACTTGTAAAGGCTGGAGTTTGGCATAGAGAAATGCACAGGCTGCAACATCATCTTCTAAAAACAAACCAGCCCTCCTCCATGCATGGACTCCTGCACAGCAACATGAGACTCCAGAGTGGGAAGCTCAACGAAATGCTTGAACTTCTCTTAGCACCAGAGAGCCTTGTCAGCTCATCAGGACATGGGAATCTATATGAAAGAAAAAAGCAGCAAAATATTTTTAAAACATCAATTTAAATCCAGACCAGTTTCCCCTCTTCAGGAAGGCTTTACTGTAGCTGCTCCTGTTAGTCAGGACTGGAAGCAGTGGTATTGGAGGCCCATTCTTCAGCAGTGCTCTAAAACCCCTGGCTCTGAAAAGAGCCTGCCAATCAGCCACCTTGCTCTGTTTGCACACAAACCCAAGTCGAGTAACCTGAGCAGACATTAGCAACTCAACACTCACCAGAGTTTCATGTCGTGGTCTGACCAAGTGGCACAAGCTCTTAACCACAGCGTGCTGTGCATGCTAATCCCTCCTTGATATTTCATGTCAGCTCCCACTGTGAATCACCACAGACAGCAATGGCTTTTGGCTTAACAAGTGGACTCAATTGCACTTGCACTTCTTGGAGTGAGAAAGATTGTCATTCCTACCTAAATTACACAATGATCCTGACTGCAGCCCATCAACAATCTCCCAATGGTGCCTTACTAGAGTTAATGTGAAGCCAGGGGTATCACAGCTGAGCCTGCCTGAACAGCTCAGCATTCCCTTCAGGGGAAAACACCAGAGGAGCTGATGTCATTTACACGTTACCTGCCTGTGTGGAGCAAACCTGTTGGCAGCCAACCACAACACAACAGTGACACTTTAGAAGAAGTGTTCAGGACATGCTTTTCATTACCACGGTCAATTCAAACACAGCGTCGCTGCCTCCACCTTATCCCACTGTGCAAGACATTAAAAAGCTAAAGCAATAGCAATGTGTGGCTGATGAAAACATTCCACTGGGAACTGGACTATGCTGAACACTGCGCAGGAACATCAAGTTAGATATTTTCTGTATCCTGAGGTGTTTTTTCACGGCATGTTAGACTTTCTATTTTTTTTTAAAATAATTAACAATGTGCTTAAGCTCCCTGAAGCTCAGCTGTGCTGGTTTTGGCTGGCGTAGGGTTAATTTTCTTCATAATAGTTAGTATGGGGATGTGTTTAGGATTTGTGCTGGGAATAGTTGATAACACAGGGATGTTCTCCTTATTACAGAGTAATGCTTGCACAGATTTGAGGCCTTTTCTGCTTCTCACACTGCCCCACCAGCAAGTGGGTTGGGGGTGCACAAAGGGTTAAGGAGGGGGACAAAGCTGGGACATCTGACCCCAAATGACCAAAGGGATATTCCATATTACATGGAGTCATACTCTGCATATAAAGCTGGGGGAAGAAGGAGGAAGGGGGACATTCAGAGTGATGGCATTTGTCTTCCAAAGTCACCACTACATGTGACAGAGCCCTGCTTTTCAGGGGATGGCTGAGCACCTGCCAGCCCGTGGGAAGTGGTGAATGATTTCCTTGTTTTGCTTTTCTTGCATGTGGGGCTTCTTCTTTACTTATTAAACTGTCTTTATCTCAACTCATAAATTTTCTCACTTTTATTGTTCTGACTCTCCCCTATTCTGCTGTGAGGGGAGCAAGTGATTGGTTGACATTAAACCATGACAACAAAGACAAAAATCAGTTCAAATAAAAAAAAAAAGAAAAAGGATTAAAAAAGCCAACACTCCTTCCAATATTTTTTCTCCCCCCAAAATGAATTCTTTTTCTTATGACTACTGTTCCCCTCTGCACTTCCTCTGCTTTAAAAATATGAGAGTAGAATAGTCCAACAAATCAGAATTTTAGTAACACACCACAAAGCATGCACTTACAGCATTTGGCATTGATATTGTAAGTTGATAATACTAGATCTGCTCAGAAAAACTGCTGTGATCTTGCATGATTAAAACCTAACAGCATCAAACTACTCAGACATCCAGTGGGTGAGGGGAATGAAAGAAGTTCAAAGGCCTCAGGTCCAGAGCAAGGTGATGCCCTGAGACAGCAGGCACAGAAACGTGTGCAGCCAACAGGGCACAGGGAAACAATTCATTTGACTCTCCCACCCAGACAGGCTGGGCACTTTGAGAGGTACCCATGGCATTTACTGATGGCTGGTTGGAGGAAGCTGTGGATGAGAGTCTGTTCAAAGCAAGGCTCCTTCTCGCTCATCTAGATTGGGAGCAGGTCTTTCAAACACTGCAAAGGGGAAAGCTTTTGGAGGCATGACTGTTCTTGATGGATGTGCCAACAAACTAAAAGCTCTGCCAGCATGGAAGGAGTCAGTTACCTGAACACTGCACGGTGTCACTTCTAAAACATATCAGTTATTTCCCCAATAGCAGTAAGGTAAGTATTCAAGAGAAAAAATAGGGGTGTACAAACATGGGTAGTAGCTGAAAAAACAGACAGTGTTTTTTTAATTACAGTTAGTACTTTTAATTGCAAATGGAGTCAGAACACATTCTCCTAGTCACAATATCATTTAAGCAGTCTGTTATTCAGTATTGTGTCAAATCAATATCCTGCAAAATGTTAACCTCCATCTCAGGTTCATCCCCCTGTCCCATTCCCAATATCCTTGTTCCAAAAAACCACTATATTTAATCCCAAAGTTTATATAGCAGATAACAAATGCTACTGCACTCGATTGTAGGGAATTACTCACCCAGTTCTCTTGAAATCTCTACAGAAACTCCTGCTGTTATAATATTTAAGTCTTTGGTCCCCAAAGCAACATTTCTCATATGACCTCAGGCCTAGAGCTAGTTAAGTTGCATCAAAATTGCTCAGACATGGTGATGCTGGCATCAGCTCAAGTTCTTTTAAAATACAGTTAAGATGTGCCATAAAAAAGAACAATGATGTGACCACATGAGAAAAATTTTCAAAAGTTACTGATCATAAAAAACATGGCAGATCTTGCATACAAACACGAGCAATCATTTCAAAGGGTGGCTGAGTGCCCTCTTCACTCAGAGCTTGCTCAGCCATTATGCTCTTCAAAGTACTGCATGTCTTATCCTTCAACTCTGATAAGATGCTATCGATCAAGGACAAAGATACAAGTTAATATGCAACCTGCCAGAGGGGTTTGAAATTCCATCTGATCCTCATCAAAGGAAAAAATTCCTCACCCTCACTACAGAGTGTAACAAGTCACCAAATGCCCCTGAGCAGGATGGCTGCCCCTCTGAAGTAACACCTTCCCCCCACTGCAACACCATCAGCCCCAGGTGAACCATATGGGTTCTCCATGCGCTCTTCATCTTTCAATAGTGGCTTTGAACCAAGAATGTTACTATTGAAGAACAAGGGCGGAAGGCCTGAATCCCAAGATAAGTAAGCAGCAAGGCTGACCTCATATGCTGTTCCCTAGGGCATACCATTTAGGATTGCATGAGGTTCCTGGAAACAGTATATGAAAAACAGACATTGAGGTTTTACCATTCATAGACAGGAAGTAAACAATGTTCAGCAGGAATTAAACCCACTTACTATTCAGAGAAATTTAAAACAAAACACAAACCCCACATAAAAATCATGCTGGGGTTAAAGTGGTACTTTGATTCATGAGGGAACACAGCAGGAACAGGTCATAAGAAAGCTGCACACATGTACACCTGCAGAGGTATAGGGAGAACTACAGCTGCAGCTCTCCAATGCCCTTCAAGAAACATGGCCACTGCATTTGAAAAATAAGAATTATATTAGCTTGGTTCAGATCTACTCCCAGAGAAGTCACTGGAAAAAAAACCTCAACAAAAACGTCCAAACCAAACAACACATTTCAGTGGGAAGAAAATCAAGCTACTGATGAGCACTTCTGAAAATTCTCCCCATCCCACTTGCACACTCTGCTGAGAGAAAGCTGTGTGAGGTGTCAAAGCCTTTCAGCTTTTGTCCACTGTGAGGTCCATCCCATGCAGATGAGCCTCGCCCCTGCATTTCCCCTTTAATACATGGAAAAAATCAACTCTGTAAAGCATGTGGTTTAAACAGTCTCTAATGCTGAAGATTATCCTTCTGTTCTAACATGCTGCAGACATTCAGAGGAAGTTAACTGGGAAATAAAAGGTTTGAGAAACATCAACAATACAGAAAAAAAAATGCAAAAGATACATATGATTGGTCCAGAATGTCAGGCTTATCACTGCAGGAAGTCACAATCTTTTATTCAATTTTTTTCCCTTTTTTTCTACTGTGAAGGCCTCAAAGACAAGCACCTCTAGACCTTATACCCCAGGCACCTCAGCTTCCTCAGCTGCAGCATTAGGACCCATAGCTGAAGGCATCTGGCATTGTTCTTGATCCATATACTCCACGACAAGACTATGTGGACCATACTGACAGTCCTTAACAGAAACAATACAAGTCCTGTATTGGTCCCCTGCCATCTAGCTGCTCTTAAGATCAGGTAAAATCAGAACATGATACCAAGCCAGGAGAACGTCACAGAGCAATAATTTCAGGGAAAAGACTTTGGCTTGGGTTAAACAGGTGATCTACAGTGATCTCCCCTAATTTTTTTTCTCCCAGTAAGTTGCAAGTTGTTCTGAGCAGCCGAGGAGTATTGAATACTATGGCAATCCTCTGGTTTCAGTACTTTTGTGTTTTCTTCCCTTAGAGGTAAATTAACAACTAAGGAAGAAATGATTTTAAAAGTACAATACTCAGTGCTTAGTGTCAGCAGAACTCAAAAGGCTGCATATACTTTTTACTGTACTTATCAACCACAATTCTAGAAAACTGGCATGCAACTACTCTGTCTTTCACAGACATCTGTTTTTGGCGAAAAGAAATTTTTTTCTGTACCAAAAAGCCATGTTTCTAGGACTATAGAAAGATGAAGAAACCCAGCTTTTGAACAATTCCATCTCATGCAGCCAAATTCTCACACCCGACTAATAAAAAAGCACTCTCTTGATGTAGCCAAGTTGTACTACACTGATATCTGGGTATTATTCCAGTGCCAGAAACACTTGATTCGTAAAAGTCTGGAATTCTATCAAAAAGCTGATGGGACACAAAAATCTCAAGCGACAGGTACACCATCAGAGCACTGAGAACCTTTCAGCTTTGAGTCCACACAATACAAAATGTAAACATCTGCCTTACGTTCTGCAAAATAATAGACACCTACTGCAGGGTATCCCAAGGCCAACTCAGTGCTCAGGCCCCCTTGGCTTTAGAAGTCTACATATAAGGGAAATAAACCCAGCTCAAAGCAGCATTCCAAAAACTCAATGTACTCAGAAGTTGTTTGTTTTATTTATATGTTATCATGTCCTAGCAGACGGGCATGAAACAGGATAAAAATATCAGGAATTCAGTTTTAGGAACTGTGATCTCACAGAGGAGAACAGAACAATTTCAACTTAAGTCAACGGAATTATACCCACTGACATGAGATCACAACAGGCACTCAAAATATACCTTAAATCATAAAATCCCCAGATGCAATGCCTGTGGCCAACATCTATATTAGCCACATGTGCATTATCCTGAAAGGAGGTTTTAATTATTTTTATAGTGAGATAATGTTCCCTTGACAATCTTAAAGTCTAGTAGCATGTAACAATTAAATTTTGTCCTTGGGAAGACCACTGCACATATCTGCTACTTTGAATCTATATAAGAACTAGCAATTTTTTCCACTTCTTCACAAAAACAGTGACTTTTCCACAAAACCATAAAGCTACTGACAAGCTGCATACAGAAATTTGAGAAGTAAGCAGGGTAAAGTCTTCTCTGAGGCCAA
This sequence comes from Campylorhamphus procurvoides, assembly GCA_013396655.1. Lineage (NCBI taxonomy): Eukaryota > Metazoa > Chordata > Aves > Passeriformes > Dendrocolaptidae > Campylorhamphus > Campylorhamphus procurvoides. The sequence goes on from WBMV01003407.1 coordinate 85,348, forward strand.
CTGCAAACTGAAGTTTTACACTTTGCCAATTGCAAGAAAAATGGGAAAGAAAGCACTTAATTCTGTAATAAAGTATCAGCTAACATACTTAGCAGAAGGAAACCCGTTTGTCACCAGCCAAATCTGACTTCCATTCAGTGAACTAAAAATACATCTGCAGAGGTTTGTTAATACGGTTGACCTCAAAATTTGAAACTTTCTTCCTTCCAGATGCACAATAGCTCAAAATTTTGCATTTTCAGGTGAGGATGCAAAGGCCCCCCTACTGTCTGTTTCCCACAGAAGTTAATCACCAAGCATTAGGGAGAACAGCCAATGACAGAGAAGAGAAAGCTCTGGGGTTATTTTGTAATTAAAAAAAAAATACTGTTCCATAACTAAGGATTTCTTTTAACATGTCACCTTAACTCTCAAAATGCCATGGCTGCATCTGGAAATAGCCACTCAGGAGTGGCAGCAGGATCTTTAAGTCTTTTCCTGCACTATAGATATATGATTAAAAGAACTAGTGGATCACACTTGTTTCTCTGAAATGTACAATCCTGTAATTTTCCCAGCATGATCGTAAGGGCAAGTAGGCAGGAAGGCTGGCTCTGCTCATGCCTGAAGAAAACCAACTCTAGTTTCCAGAGAATAATGTTCTTTTCTTCCCTAAATGACTTTAACCTGCATGCTAACTCTATGAGGGATCTCACCAGTATCCCTCCCCAGCCTAGTTCACCCACAACAGGGTCTCCAGTTCTCCAGCAGCACAGAACCAAATCCCACTTGGCATCCTTTTCAACAGTACTCAGTAGAGGTATGGATCATGTTATGTGCTCTGTAGGTCCTGGAACCGGAAATGTTCATTTAGAGATGCTACTGGAGGCTACCTATATTTATGGAAGGAATGAATCCCAATTCCAGCTCTACCAGCAGCTCTACCCAAGCACACTAGTAATGAATGACAATCTGCCACCCAATGTGAGCACCTCTGAGCTGAGCCAGTGATGTATAAGGCATTTTTTAAGATGAAAATACAATGTAATGTATTCTCCTACAGCTTAAATCCCTTGGAGGTGGGTGGAGAAAACACCTTCTACTAGCAGTGTGGACATTCTTCAGGCAAAGATGGAAATACCTTAGCATAAGAGACCAAGATACATTAGGTTCATTTCCTGATTTGAGAGGGCTCTTGAAGGAAGTTTGTCCAGGAGAAATGCTTCATCTGGGTAAACATCTGTGTATCAGGGATGTGGCACTGAGAGAGATGGTCAATATAACTACAGTCTCATCCTCTTCAGATTTATATTTTAGCAGAAAGGATAGCCAGTCAAAGACCTCATCCTCTGCAAACCAGTAGGGAGCAGGGAGCCTTGCACTCATTTTTTTGTGAGAACTTTCAAGACCAAATGAAAGTGACACACAATTATCCCACTGCTCTCAGCACCTGTCACCAGATCACTCAGAAACTTAACTATAACCCCTTGTTGCACAAATGCCAAGAGCTCAGTTTATGATGCATTTCTGAATGTATATTAACACAGAGTATTCATAGAATCATAGAATATGTTGAGTTGGAACGGTCCCATCAGGATGATTGAGTCCAACTCCTAGCCCTGTGCAGGATACTCCAAGAATCACTCCATGTCCAAATGCTTCTTGAATTCAGACAGGCTTGGTGCTGTGACCATTTCCCTGGGGAGCCTCTTCCCGTTTTTCCCGTGCTCAACCACCCCCTGGGTGAGAAACCTTTTCCTGCTATCCAGCCTAAAGCTCCCCATCTCAGCTTCATGCCATTCCCTCAGGTCCTGTCACTGGTCTCAAAAGTGAAGAAACTCATCCATATTTGCTCCTCCACAGGATGCTGAACTGCATTAACACACAGTATAACACAGATTCAGAAGAACAAACACCCTATTAAGAGGTTGGGCTGAAGTGACCTAAAAATTAACAGTTCCAGATTAAAGAGGCACACTTCTGAAATTCCAGATTTGGATCTAGGATTCCTGAGTAAAAGGGATCTACTTCTGAGATGCATGAAAACCCAGTAAGTTTGACCCTACAACCATGCATTTTGGGGCCTCCAAATCAATTCTGTCCCCACAAGCTGTTTGATGTTGTCTGAGGGCACTGAAAGAGACTGACTGAAGATGGGAATTTAAAACAGGCTGCAGGACAGTGGTTCACCAGTAACAGGGTGTCCCTGGGACTGCAAACAGACCAGTCTACCTGCTGTGCACAGGCACTCTGGCCGAGGGAGTCACAGAGAAAGGGGCAGAGCTGGGCAGGGTCCCACCTGCAGCATGGACGGACTCCAAGCACTGACATAGCCCTTTTCAAAAACTTCAAAATGGTCACAGCAAACACAGGCCCTCCCTGACTGGTGCCAACCGAGTATAAGATGGACCTCAAAAAGATGAAGGTGAGGAGGCTCAGGAATGCAGGCAGGTGCAGATAGGTATGATGCTCTGTAGGGAACATTATATCTGCTTCAAAAAACCACCCTACTCACTTACAATGAGTTGCTAAGGTATAAAATAAAGATTTTGCTCACTCCTTCTGGGGAGGGAGACTTCTCAAGGCTCTAACTGGCCTCAGTGGGGATCTCCTCATTAGTCATCAAGGTTCACTTTGAACCAGAGCTACTTTCTGTCAGTGGCCAAATCACAGTGATGAAACACTAACACAACAAAGATAGTACCAGTTAGCGTCATCATCCTGCATTTTCTTTTGTGAATGAAGATGCTCAGTCTGACCACTGGTGTGTCAAACAGAGGGAAAAGGCCAGCTGAGAAGGAAGCTTTGGATCGTTTCTTGGCAATGCACTGCGGCCCTGAGCTCCAGACCCTGCCAATACCACACATAAGCAGGCCATGCTCTTCACCCAGCAAACAAAGAGGTGCATCTTTTCAGCAAGGAAGGGACCTCTCATAGCTTACATATGGCTACAACTCTGCCAAGTGAGGAACATGAGGCTGGAAACTGAGCTGCCCCACAGCAACAGAAATTAAAAATTACAAAGAAAACGATGCAAAAAAAGGGTAAAATTCACAAAAGAAGTGATGCAAATTAGAAAGGTTCCAGTAACATCAAGCAAAGAGCAACAAATCCCAGAGGTGCTCTGCCTTGTCAGGATAAGAGGACCGTCCAGGTGTGCAAGGCTGAGCACCAATCCATCTTGGCAGCCTGTGCACAGAATGGGTGGAGAAGGAAGGACACGCACAGGATCCCCCTTTGGAAGCACAGCTAGCTAGCCAGCTCCAGTGGTAGCACAAACACACAGCAAGGGAGAACAGACAGAGTACCACACTGGAGTATATGCTTTCCCCCTACCAGGCATATTTTAGATGCGGAGTTGTTTGATTCTTACCAAATTTAAAAGATTAGCCAGCCTACCAGGACAAATTCCTATGACAAGCTGAACTTACAGTGCCAATGATGTAGTGATCTTATATTGTCAGGGACCAGTACGATTCTCCATGCACAGGGCATAGAAATCTCACAGCTTTCCTTCTGGGGTGACTTTTAACATTAATCCAAGATGACATGTTTACAACACTCCCAAGAACCTAAGTATAATAATCTGGCAGATTATACTCTGTTCTGCAGTTTTTCCTCAAAATAATTTACAGGTTTGAATTTATTTTTTTTAATAACTTCAGCATAGCTAGTGAGTGGTTCAATAGCTCCCCCCAGTTTTTGGTTATGTTTGTACACTCCGGTGAAAGGAACTGTTGTAAAGCAGGCACAGATTTTCAGATTAAAAGGAAATTCATGAGATCCTACTCCTGATTCTCCAAAGAATTCCTTCAGCTATTTTGCAATGCGAGGGTCTATGCAAAACCATTTGGAATGAATAGTTTCATCCCATACCAGAAATTACACTTCTTTTGGCATGGGCGTGAGGAATGGAGAGTTACAAATTATGAAGTCATTAGGAATACGAGACATCTCAAAGACAAAATCTAAATAGATGAACTAAACTTTTCTACAACCACTGGCAAAGAAAGTGAGTATAATTATGTAGGAACAAAGCATCAATACAGCTACTACTTGGTGCATAAGCCCTGAGCAACTCAGTTTCATTATGCTATGTTTAATTCAGAGGAGCAAGACAGTCCCTCTATCTGAAAGATTAATCCAATAAAAATTAAAATCCTACGGAAGGAAATGTAGCAAGCAGTTAAAGACATTCTAAATAAAACCACAGAAAAATTGATGTTTGTCTTATAAGAGACAAAGATGTGTAGTTCAATGGGTTTTGCTTAACTGTTAATTTTGAGGCCAAGCCTTGATTGCGTATTTATTTCACACAAAAGTGAGAAAAAATATATTCAGTCTATAACAATCTTGTGTATAGCTAACTTTTATTTGTAACAAGGCTGTTTCAATCTACTTTTAACTTGCTTTTGAACTCCAGCTCCTTAAGAAGCCTTTGCAGTGAAAAAACAGGGTGAAGTCTGAAGACTGATTTGGCTTCTTTACATATAAAGAAGAGATCCTCACGGCTGCCTCACAGTAACACCCTCTGATCAATCCTTGCCAACAGCCATAGAGATCCACCACCACTGTTAGCCAAAAAGAAATAAGAGTTGGGGGAAATAAGCCTACAGACTAAGGTTGGGTTTGGGTTTTTTCTATCCTTCATTCAGAAGTGACGAAGAGACATAGCTTATTTTGTCTAAGACAGTACACAGCTCTGACCTGCTTGTTGCACAAAACTAGTAAATTACTTTCCTAAGGAAGCACCTAAATAAGTTAGCTAGGAGGTTGGAAACATCTTGCATCCCCATGCCAGGACTTTTATGTCATGCAGGCAGGCAAGTGGGTTCAGAGTCAGGTAAGCAATCGTCTTGTTTAAGTTTCAAAAGTTCACATTATGTGGTATTTCACAAACTTTCTCCTAGTACAACATCTTAGTTGCTTCATCCAGTTAAAAGGCTCCAGGATGAAACAGTGATATCCTAAAGGAGCTAAATTGCCATCCTGTTAGGAAAAATGCTGAACACATGGGAGGAACACCCAAAGAAGTAGTAAAGGAAGGTCTGTCATCTGTAATTGTACTGCTCTGCATTGCTGTGTAATCAAGTATAAACCCCATCAAGTTATAAAACCTTGTTTCTTCCTTAGTCCCTCACTTTGAATCTGCCAACTTTTCCCATACTTTAGCAGATCCTGACTATTCACATCTCTCTAACACTTCTACCCTATTAGCTCATGTAACCTACTGAGGATCTTTACTGTGCCTTTGACTTATAAAGGAATTTTTCTGTTAGTGTAAGGGAATCCTAACCAGAGTCTTCAAATAATGCCAACATGTATGCTTATAGCTACCTACAATAAATCTGAAAAATGAAGTAATACAGCAGTTAGATCCATTACATGTTCTAACAGTGACCAGTAATTTCTTTTGTGTCTTAAAAGTAAAGACTTTTAAGAGTCAACTGAAGCATGGGAAAATATTTAATGTGATCTTCCAAAGCACAGTATTTCTGAAGCTCTGCCAGTCATGCAGTAGATTGAACACACCATTACGAAGTATTCTCACATGTAACCACAGTGACTCCACCATACAGGTTATTTAAAGCCTTGTAAGATTCACTTACAACCCTAAGTAAAACACACTTCTTAAAGTATTTCACTGGCAACTGTCCCAAGCTGTGTTCCAAAAACTAAAGTGCAAATTTTACAGCCTCTAGCCCCAGCAATTCACATCCTATGAAATAATCAGAATTTTTATCTTTTGCAGAATAGCTGGGATCCCATGCCATTGCAAGACAGTTTCTATATTTTGTTCCCTAAGCAATAAAACTATCATAAGAGATGCCAGCAGGTTGGAGGCAGGTCAACAAAACTAGTGTCAGGGGCTTTTTATTTCCTTTCTTTTAAACTCCCTGGGGAGTCTAATGATCAAAACTGAGCAAAGTGCGTAAGTGTGTTGTGTAACAGGATTGTTAGATCTCTTGGCTTCAAACTAAAAGACTATAAAACAAAATTCCTATTATGGATATTTCTTGATGTTTGGTGGTCTGTCATGCATTCCCAATACGGATAGTAATTTTCATCCTCTTGCCATTAAGATCTCTGATTAAAAAGCATTGCTGCAATACTTCCATGAAATTACTGTAATTTGGGAATTTTACTTCTGGAAAAAATGTAACAGAATAATTAACATGCCTATCAATTCCATTCTCTTAGTTAATGCCAAGAGTGGGAGGGATGAATTATTAACCACTTGCTTGGGCTATTACACTGACAGGATGTTGTAGAATCACAGAACCATTTAGGTTGGAAAGGATCCTTATGCTGAACTCCCTTTTAGCATTTCTCCAATGACAGAACCTTTCTCTACTTCTGCCCACAAAGACCTGTCTGAATGGACACTGCAAACTCACAACAAACATCTGAAATAAAGCTGTGTTTTCCTAGAAGCATCTGAACTAATACTTCACTGCTGATCCGCAGAAAATGAAAGCAGACAAATTTGAAACATATTTTGTTCTTATGCTTAACCAATTCTTGGGTGAAGCTTAATAAGCTGGTTTTGATCTATGAAGTTCTCCATATCTCTGTGCTGACTGTGTCAAGCAATGCCTCGTCTTTCTTTCGCTGATGGGATGGTCCAAGACTTGGCATCAGCAGAGACAATCTTTCCACAGCTTTCCTTATTAAATGGTAAATCTATTCCGAATTTTTTTATGTACAGTAACTCACCACTGCGTATTACAACCAGTGCCCAGCAAAAGGTTTGGAGCTTTACCATTGTGACAGAGAAAAGAATCCAGCCTAAGTGCCATAAACAGCCTAAGCCAGATCTTAGTCACACCTTCTACTGATTTGGTATTTACTTTCTAGTTATAGACACCTATTAAAAACACAGAAGGAATCTCACATTAGACTTCCTCAATATATATATGAAGGTAAAGCTCTTTGCTACATTTTCACAAGCACCTAATGTTGAAAATTTCCTTCCAAAATTAAAATTTCACATCCTTTAGTACTTCTTAAAAAGTATTCCACTTTCCCACTCTCCTGGCATTTTATTAGCAGGTTTTAGCATCATAAAACAATACAACACATATAAAATTAATCACTACAGCAGACAACTCTCAAAGAACGTGAAATCACAAATTCTGTGGGCAGTTGAGTAGTTTTTCCTCTGAACAGCTAAGTCATTTGCCCAACAAATGCAAACCAGCATTTTAGATCTTCACATATAACTTGAACATTATTTAACTCCTCAGACCAAATACTGATACTTAACACGTTTTATTAAAAAACAGACCCCAAAACCCCCAAAATGAAACCATCAAAACAAGATCAAACAGAAAACTAATCAAGTTCCTAAATTCCTGCACACAGCTGTATGTGCCTCAACAGGCCTTAAATGCAGCTGCAAAACGTAAGCAAAAGTTAGATAATCTTGTAACCACAATTCCAGATTTTATTGCAGATTTTGAATAGTTATTTGCTTCCAAAAGAGGCTAATATTTAATTTTATGTTGCTTTCTGTGGCTTTTCCAGCAGAAAATAGAATCCCTTGATTTTGATTATTTGCCATGAAAACTGGGATAATTTATTTCAAAGTCAGTCAAGCTATCTCTCTTTTGTGGAGGGAAAACTAACATCAATTGTACACTACAAACCTGACCACTACCGGGTTTATAATTCCTCATACCTTAACACACTGAAGGCAGGACACCAGGTAGAATATGAAAACACAGAAAGTTACCTTGCGCCAATCAGATGTACTGCATGGTTTAATTTTGAGACCAGTCACTGTTCACAGAAGTCTGGAACTGTTTCGAGTCAATTCCTAATTATGCAGGCAAATTGGGAAAAGATGACCAGAAAAGACTAGAACATAAACTAACCATAAGTAAAATTAAGCTAAAGTACATACATGCCACATTATTCTTTGAAAAATTCTCTAGTGGCTCGATTTCTGTAGGAAGCAATGGAGGTTTAAGGAGCAGTGGGCACTGTCATTAGATCAGCCCTTATCCTGCACTTAGACCTTTCACAACCATTTGATGCACCAGAAGGTGCTGGGAGCAGCTGTGACCTTGTTAATCCAAAACCCACAGAGTCATCAGAGTTCATTGAGAGCTAACATAACAAGGAGTTAACCCCTTAAATAAGCTGTTGTAGGGCTCCTTCCCGAGGGATTTCTCAATTGCTATAAAAACTATGTTCTAAATCCAGCTTCCATTGCTAGAATGAAAACAAATGCTATAAAGAGTATGATGAGATGAATGTCTTCACACGGCCACTGAGTCGAATGATGGGATCTCACCTGCTGCTTCAGTTGCCAAATTTAACAGTTTTAGTATGGATGTAAAAACAGGCTTCAAATGACACTATTCCAGAGGTCATGGCTCACAGATTCCAGACAATCAATCATCAAAACCCTTCAAAAGCAGCAGCCAAATTTAACAGTAGCACCTGATAGAATAGGATTAGACAGACCTGTACTAAAGCATTCTTACAAAGGAGCTTGCACAAAGCCCTCCAAAAATGTGTTTTATCATAACATATACTTAGTCACCTCATGTGTTCTCAACAAGCAACCATGGATGAATTCACCTCATGACATTAAAATAAATGCTGAAGATTCAGTGCTTCTTTCTCCTAAAGTAATGATGAAAGCCTTCCTTCTTCCGCAGTACCTTCTCCACAGAGTTCTTCAGAGTGTTGTCTTCTGCTAAAGACATAAAACTTTAGCCTTGGCCATTTATTCTCACTAAAAGATAGGAACTCATCCATCTTCTGCCACTGCTAGCTTGCCCAGGTCCCAGTTTAAACTGTTTCTGCCTCTTCAGATTTCCCCTGCAGTGATCCCCAAGTAAATAGCTATAGTTTCTCCACATAACTCTGTTTCTTCTTTTTCCTAATTGAAATTCCAGAAGTTTTTCAAATGGAGGAAAAGTCAAGCTAAAAACTTGTTCTGGGGCAAGGAAGTTGCTTTTAGTTTTAAAAATGTGTGGTATATGGGTCATCAAAACGAGCAAGGTTTTAAAATTCAAAGGAAAGTAACTGCAATTACCAGTGGTGAGTAAAAACTAGCCAGTAGGCAAATGCTAACATTCCAAATTGGATAATGATCAAGGAAAGAGGTGGTTGCATTCAGCTGCGAAACGAGCACCGTTTTTTTGAACATTTTGTTTTAAACAATCTTTGGAATTTATAGAGATTTTATTTGTGTTTTCTATGATGAATTGTATGATGATGTCCACAAAAAGATGGAAATTACAATAGAGTGTTACTAATCCTCTTATCAAAGTATTTTGGACACTGATTACAGCATTATGAGAAACAACCACAATGTAAGGGCACAGGGTGAATGAAAAAGATGCTAAAGGTCATCCTTTCATAGGGGGAATGAAAAGGCTTAAAGGAAGTACAATAGGATGTCTCTGCTTGTCTGCTCAAAAAAGTGAGTTTGGTCATAGCACTTCCTTCACTGCCTATCCACACCACCAGCTCAAGCTCCAGCTGCTCACCTGGTACCATACAAATTCTAAAAACATACATGGCTACCGATTTCTAACAAATTTCAATTTGTAAGTTCATGATTTATATGATTTTAGGTGACTCTCATTAGGAGGATTAGGAGAACAGGCCTGATCTGACAATGCTGTCAGAAGAAGTGAGGCTGACACAGCTCCACACTCCCATGTGCAACCAGTACCAAGGCTGAAAATTTGCTCTCATTAGGTAACACACAGCCACTCCCTGAGCGAACAGGAAGAGCTCTGCTGGTGAGAACATATGTATTTCATATGTATACACATGTACTTATTATGCATGTATATGTATACTTACACACACACCCACACGTCCATCCACATGGGCAATACAGATTCCTGCAGCAATGGGCTCAGACACTCAGTCTGCCCAGGAACTGCTTCTGGATCCCAGTCCTCCCAGTAGCTGGCACCTGGACAAACAAGGCCCCAAGGGCACTGCCCCACTCCAGCTGCTGCCACAGACTGTCACACACACATCCAGATGTGCCTGGGACTCCAGTGCTCCACACACATGTACTTGGCTCTCAAACATCTTCACCTACTCACTGACCCAATATTTGCTATTGCTTCCACAGTCAGCTGCACAAGATTTGCACAGGTTTCTGGCCTCTGGTCCCACCCCAGTGACTGGCATGTGGTTTCACTCACTGGGTGTCCCCAGGTGCCGACACCCAGCTGCATGGGCCATGCAGCCCACAGTCCCACGGCCGTACCCAGACCCCTGCTTGCTCCAGCTGCTGCACCACAGCTGCTATATTCAGACTCCTACTTAGACACAGACTAGAGAATAGAGACTCCTTCACTAAGGAAATCCTGAGACAGAAAGGAATATAGGATGACAGCAACAGCACAGTCTGTCCTCTCAGGCACACAGCACGGCCGGACAAGTGTACTGACCAGCAAAGTGTTTAGACACCACTGGCCCTTTTTATGCCATTTGCCCTCTTATTTTCCCACACTTCTTCCTCCATGAATCACCTAAATGCATCCCTTTGTCTGACTTTGGTTCTTCCCCTAAACAACCCGTATTAAGCCCTGTGCAATCCCAAAATGCTCTTCCCTTGCATCCCATCATGTGTGCTGCACACTTCAGCAGCAACTCCCTATCTGTCCAAAAAGTGTTCTGCCATTGACTCATCATGCTGTGTTTCAGGTCTGGACCTGGGGGTTGAGGCTCTCCTGGGAGTGTCCTGGAAATTACTCTGAACTGGTGTCCCTTCCTCTGAGCCCTTAGTTCAGTTTTCTGTCATTGTGCTCTTCTGCTCCTCTGGGCTTGTGGAGGTAGAACTTTGGTGGGCTGATGGCCACTGTGATGGCCTTGGAAGACCTCAAGGTAGGGAACTAGGGATTTTTCCATGTCTGTCTTTGTCTGTTCTCACATAATGTAGCAGATTGTCCTGCACAAAAGTGACCTGGCAACTAAAATGCCATGCTCCACCCCCAGCTTTCTTTTCCTTTTCAACTTTTTTTTTTTTAATTGGTGAACATCTGCTCTTCCTATTGAGCATTTGGTATAATTTAGAGGAAGAATGAAAGGCATCTGTATTAGAAACACAAACAGAGGCACTGCGAGCAGACCAAAGAATCCTCACAGAAAGCATGAGAAGAAATTCCAGCCAAATGCAAAGGTGAATTTTCCAAATTCCAGTACCCCTCTCTTTAGAAAGGGAAGCATTAAGCATTTTTCAGTGATTTTTTTAAACTTTTAGTTTACTATCAGGCAAAGAACTCCATAAACCTCAATGAGCATTCATCCTGACCAAGGGTACCTTCAGCCTGGCCCAAGCCAGAGCTCCCAAGCTGGCTTGGACACGTGGGATCCTTCCAGTGAGTCCAGCACACCACCTGGGAAGCAGAGGAGGGGTGGCCAGCACAGCTGACAGACCGCCCTGGCCAAGGTGGGCACACAGAGCTGGGCTGGCTGACCATGGTCCTGCCAAAAGGTATTTTCTCTTTCTACCCAGGCACTGCACACAGCAGCCCCAAACTCTTGCGGGGAGCTGTAAAGCATTTTGACCAATTCTTTCCAAGCATGGGGAAAATTACTGCTGCTTATGTAATGTGTCTTTTGCCAAATGTGAATCTGGGAGCTCAGCTGAGCTGACGTTAGTCTTTAAACTGAAGAGCCAAAACATTTTTCACTCTGATGCTCTCTTGGCTTCCACCATTGACCATAGATTCTGCTAAAAAGTTACATCACAGTCCTAAGTGCCATCTATGCCATCAGGATCAAGCAAGGACTTTTGTTTAAGGTATGGTTGCGAAGGCAAGTTTTGGGAAGACAGGGACACTGAGTCGTACCTAAGCACACAAGCAGCTGCAGCACCGAAGTGTGTAAGCCCCACAGGTCCCAGGTGCTGTGTCATACCTGGTTACCTGTGTGATGGTGGGTTACCTTACTGACTTCTGGCTCCTGGAAAGACTCGGCCCCAAGTGTCTTCAGACAGTCTGCAAGCTTTCCACTATGTTTCTTAAACTGGAAACTTATTTAACCTCTTAATTGACAGCACATAAGTGTATTGATTTACACTCAGAGGCTGTTCATAACATACATATCCCTTGAAGAAGTTAATTGAGTTCTTGGGTTTCTATATCACATAATATAAATATGTATCACAGAATGAAGACATGCATGCCAAGAAAATAAAACAAGAGATAATTAAGAAGGATCCCTCTCAACAAAAACAGCATGTTGATTAACTGAAAGCCCATCTTGTTTCTCAGGAAATGGCAGTGATGAGTATCCATTTCAAAACAATAAGCATTAAATAAGTACAGAAAACCAACTGAAGGAAGGCTATTATCCTCTTTTACAGCACTAATAAGCCCCAAATCCTGGAAAATTTAAAATGGTCCAAGACCACATGTTCTTAACCCAGTATAAAAACTGGCTTATAAACTACATATGAATTAAGATCAAACCAATGGCAATAGTCTTCAGATTACATCTGCAATGAGAAATGGCTTGTTCAAGGAAAGGATACCAACCCACCTGCCTCCAGTGTAAGTGGAGTTTGGGGCAATTCTTACTCTCAGTCAGGTTTCTAATAGCTTGAATGATAGATTGTTGGTCATATTGATACTAAGAAAACCAATGTTTCAAGTTTAAAAACTTGACTCTTGTCATATATAGGGAAAAGCAGTCTCATCTGTTCAACTCAAGATACTTTGAAAGAAAACAACTCTTGAGGGCATACCAATGCAAACAGGCGTGACAGGAAACATGAGCTCCCTCTTCTGTAAATAGCTTTGGCTGGCAAAGCATAAAGGGGTCATTGCACACTTCTTTGCCAGTATGACTACTAAGAGATGACTTCAGCTTAGCAAGGTTAAGGAAACAGCTGAGAACAGCACTTCCATTCTTAACTACTTTTAATTCAGATGCCCCTAAACACTATCCAACAAGGAGCGAATTTAAACTAAATGCATAGGTGAGTGTTTTGTGTCCCCCTCTCCCCGATTAAATTTTAGATACCCTGTGAAAAGGATACATAAGTGATGCCACCGCCAATCCAGCCTCTGGGTCTGTCACTGCTATAACTGAAAGGGTTGCATTATTGTTATTCTCGGAACCAGCACTCTGTGACACCAGAAAATGCGTTTGCATTTTTCTTACATCCACTGTTGATAAACTTGATGAACTAACTGGTCTACCACCCTCTGCTGACTCAGCATCAGACAAATTTGTTTTGGTAACAGTGGGTTTTCACTGTCTCCTCCAAAGCTGATCTGTATTTTCAGCTACTTTAAAAAACTAAACAAAACCAAACAACACCCCACACACTAGTTATACAAACAAAAAAAAAGGCAAAAAGCAATGCAAAGACAAAACAGGTTTGCTTTACTTGGTCTGGCTAACCATAACAACACAACGTAAAAATCCTGCTTCAAAAAAAACTCCTACAGAATTCTTGCTTTCTTCAGTACTGCATTCCACCTGAATCCTGCATGTAGGGGTAACAGTAAGACAGTCTTAAGACACTTTCAGACACCTCACTCCAATTTCCTGTGTGGTAAGCAGGTTCATGTACAGTCAGTAAAACTGTGATTCTCAATGAGCAAATAACAAGCGACATCAAAGCAATAGGAACCTGTAGCAGGGGGAAAACAGGGCTCAACACCACTGTCAGTGTGTCTTGGGCTTGACTCATTTCTAGTTATGCCAACACATATTGTGAAATTTACTTTGAAAACATTTCAAACTTCTGTAAAGTTATTTCTGTCATAGTAAAAAGTAAAAGCTGAATTATTGAGAGATTTGATTTCAATCAGCACACTGAAAATTTCACTATAGGAAGAGAAAAGATGAGGAAAACAAAAGAGAGATGGTTGATTTTAGCTATGGTTGCTGCTGCTGGAGTTTTGCAGCACTTTAAGTAAGTTTGTTTTAAGTAAGTAAGCAAGCTACATTTTTAAGCAGTGACAGAGCTCAGCAACAAATTTCCCATAACTTATATAGTTAATCTTTGTCAGATTGTCCATCACCTGAAGCCTTTAAGTCAATATTGGGCACCTTCTCAAAAGATAAGCTGTTGCTCAGCCAAGTTTATTGAGCTGTATAAAAATCTGCTAGATTAGGCTCTAAGGTTTGGGTTTAAGTAAGATTGCCACCATGACATAATGTCTCCAACCTAAAGTATCCATCAGGGTATGGAATACCCAATATACAAAGGATGTATGTGGGAGCTATTGACTCTAGTGGACACAAAGGTAGGTATATAAACCAGACTACTATGACAAATAAAAAAAATAGAGTGCAGTAATTCCAACAGGGGCAACTTTGGTGAGGTATGGAAAATTACTGCACACTCCATTATACTGCAAATACAGTGCTGAAAATAAAATTCACATATTATAACAGGACAAACACAACTACAGAACATATCTGTCTTACCAGTGCCATGGCAACTGTAAAAGAAAACACACACTGACCTGAAATAGTAGCAACTTCTTCCCGTTAAGAATATTGCTTATAAGGGAACAAGCAAGAGCCGGCTGACCACATATCCATAAAAGCTGGGAATGCTTTCTGCTTCCAGAAAGTGTCTCAATGCCTTTACTATTTTTACAAAAAAAAAAAAAAAAGAAAGAAAGAAAAAAGAGGGAGAAGAAAAAAGGTGGGTTTGTCCCTGATTTTATAGTCCCCAAGCACATGAAGCTAACAAGCTGAACAGATGCACCCTTCAGGGAATCTAATCCAAACTGTCCAGTTTCCACTCACCTCAGAACCTGCTGATAAACACAAACTCCCTTACCCAGACCCTGACAGGCTGATCCAAGCCTTACACAAGCATCCCATTCCTCTGTCTCACCAAAGAGACGACAACCTGTTCACACAAGTAGGCTGACAGATGCAAAAAGAAACAGCTGTATCTGCCCAGCCAGGGATTAAATGGCATTTCAGCCCTGTCTATCCACTGAACAGCCTTCACTTTACTAAGATTTGTCACTTCAACACCTTTAACTGCAGTGAATTTGTAAGAAATGCTATTCAAAATTGGATAGACCTGTAAGAATGGTTTTAAAAGGTTGATTGGAGACTCCTTCCTAAAGAAAATCTTGCATGATGTTTTACAGCTGTGTCTCAGATATTGTACCTTATCACTGCTGGATGATTTCAAAAGAGAGAGAAGTCCTAAAAATAGTAAGCTCCTGAAAATCTGGTTAGAAAGCAATGCAAAGAAAGGAGGTTATAACAGGGGTGTGTAGGGGGGAAAACCCCAAATGTGAACTCTGCCACTTAAAGTCTTATTTGGTGGTATAGCACCGAAACAGCTTCTGAGTGGACGCAGCAGACACTGGCTATTGCCTAGTGGAGGTTTCAACAGGGAGGACAATGTGAAGTAGAAGTTACTGAGGAGCTGGATGTATCCAAGCAGAAAAGAACACACATCCAATCATTATCATATCTTCAAGCCACAGTTTGGATTTGCTTATTTAACCATAATATATTTTTCTATTAGCAAATGACTATGTATGTATGTTCACAAGTTCTCCACATCTGAGCAAAAACCCAAACCAGAAAATCCTGCCTAGAATCAAGTATTATTTACCATCTCCCACAATAAATCATCTCCTAAATGAATATAACCGTAACAAACGTAAGCTTACTCACGTACTGCACTGAACATTTAAATACTGCCTAGCAAGCAAAAATAAGAGCTAATCATACACCCCTCATGTCTTTACTGTGACTAAGACAACAATCTGATCTACAAGCACTTCAGAAATTTGTGTAAGCAAGATTAAGGTGGAAACTGTCCTGCAGCCCAGTGACCTGCTGGAACCAACTCAACACAACTGCTGTGCACACAGTCCTCCCCAGTAACATAAGCCTGCAAGCCACCAAATGGCAGGGGAAAATGGCAAAACAGCAGGTTTTGGGGTTTTTGCATTTAATAACCAGTAATAGTTTGGACTGCTATTCTCTATGCTGCTCACAGACTTTTAAAAAGCTCTCATTTAAACGTCTAGAATACCTTATTTCCCATGACTACTTAATCCAGTTCTCCAATCTGAAAGTCCTAACTGCTGCTGTTTGAAGCATGCAGAATATTACTTGCATATACTTTATAAAAATGGCATTTGCTAGTAAAAGAAAAGCTTTTAAAGCTTAGGGGAAATAGCCTTGGGGCTTTCCCCTTCTGAGAGCTTAAAGTTTTATGAGTGAACCTAAAGGACTGCCAGACTTCTAAAGTGACAACACATTACGAAAAAATTTCCTATGTGTTTTGCAAATTTGAAGTCAGTCACATTTCACAACTGACATCAGGGTTTTTAATATCAGCTCCAATGAAATATAATTCTCCAATGACATAACTGTGAAGTACAGCATTTTCATTTCACTAGCTGGCAGAGAGGTTTTGGCCTTATTATTATTATTTCTTATGTAGAGCCAAAAGAGTTGTAGGCCCTGCACAGACATGTCTGAAGGCAAAGCCTTTCCCCTGTACCTGCTGTAAGCCCCGAGACCGCAGGGTGCTCAGCCTGACAGGTCACGCATTTTCACACGGCTGCTACGCTGGGACACAAGAACATGAAGACAGTGTAAGAAACAGCTTGCCTTCATCTTCTCTACAGTTGCACTTTCACTAAATCTCTTTGAGTGGAACTGGATGGTTTCTGGTTTGGGAGAGTTTCACTGTTTATTGAAAAAACCTGTAGTCAATGATGACATTCCAGCCATCATCAAAAATTGGAGTGGAGCGGGGTGCAAGCTGAAGATTAAAAGGATAGCCTTGTTTTTAAATCTGGTTCTTCCTGAGGTCACAATTCCTCTGCTGGAAGGGAAAGATATTTATTTTAAAGTAGGTATATGCACAGTTCACACCAGTTTAACCACACACCAATAAAAACCAAAAAGCTCCCATTTGCAAAAGATTGAACTAAGGACATAACTGCAAAGGGCTGTCCCTTCCCAAAAACCTGACAAGCCAAGAAATGGGATGAGAGGAAAGGCCTCTCCTTCCCTGAAGCATACACCCCCTGCTGACTGAGATGAAATCCAAGCATGACAGACAGCAGTCAGAAGGAGAAACTTGTCTGCTCAGAAGCCCCAGAGTAATTGGCAGGAACACCTGACATGGGCACTCTATTCTGGATTCGTTGTGGGAATGAGCAACAACAATAGCAATCCTGTACTCACCCCTTCACCTATACAACCTGCTCAATGCACATGTTTCTTCAGGTCTCCAGTGGTGCTACTTGGGAAAGAAATGTGTCTCAGTTTGCCTGGTGACTGTACATTGCGCTCTGAGACTGAGCAACAACCCAAGGGACGCCTCCACACACAGATCCAGCTCCACTTCAGAGGGAATTTGAAAGGGGCATCTCACAGCACAGTTCACAGTAGGAATTTTAGGCCTGACCTGCTAAAACATGTACACAAAGTGATAAAATATCTCGACAAGTAAAAGGGGAAAGCCACTGTTGTGGCATCAACACAAAGCAGTATATCAGCAGCAACATCCCCTTTGGACTGGACTCTGATCAAGGTACCTCAGAACCCATGCCTTCTTCTTGCAACATTCTGAAATCCTCAAGCATTTTTAATGGGGGTTTGCAGAACCCGAACTGCAACCTAAAGAGGGTTTGAACTCATAGGGAATGACAGGTGCACATCAGCTATGTTTGAGGCTACAGCAGAAGCTGGAACAAAATCATGTTTGATTTTTCTACTTTGGGTGAAAAGTAGGAGGAGAAGAGTCCACTTAATACATTATGGTGCAGCTTGCAGTGGTGGTGGTTGTCTTTTCTGGTGATGCAGTCCATTTCTGAAAAGACAGCTATGCAGGATGAAGTTGGTGTTATCCCTCAGCTCCTCTAGGCCGCTGACAAACGTTAAACTGGTCTCCAATGCTGATGAAATGCAGAGCAGAAAACACAAAGTATGACTTCCCAAAAATGGGCAAAAACTTTGGTTGCCTCTGGAGGACGTTCTGGGAAGAGGAAGAGGTTCATATAGTCTTTTCCAGCTCCATGCAAGAAGCACAAATGATCAGTAATAGATGTCCCCACCTCTGAGGGGCTGTGTGAAGCTTTGCAGCAGACAACAGCACAGCAGCAGGGGAAAAACTGCCATGCATGTCTGCTCTCCACAGACCAGGAGACCCCAGTCAGCACTCTAACACACTGCCTGCAGGCTTGGCCTCAGAAAGGAGAGTCAAGTCCATGTAAGGATGGCAGGGTTTGGCCCATTGTAAGCACTGGAGTTTATAATGGAGAGCAGAGTGTCACTGTATGCCTGTTACAGACACTCGTGGCTTGCTTTTCACAATGTCATGTAATGATGCTTTGTACTGAGATTTCATACAGTAGTAGTTCCTCAATGTAAGTAATTCCATTTTCTGCTTGTGGGAAATGGTTTGCTTTGACCATACGCAATAAGCTGTTGTCCCAGCAATTATATTGCCATAATCATTTCCCAACCTTTGTTTTAAGGCACTGCTATTTCTTAAGAGCTCTCTCACCTCTATTACACGGCAATGTAAGCCTGAAATCCACAAAATTCTCCACCCCAAAGACAACATCCTTTTCATCAGGCACTGAAGCAATAAATGGCTTAGGAAGGGGGAAAAAACAGTTAAATATTTACTAAAACTATCGAAGTCCCTGCCTATGAACTCAAAAAACACTGTTTCTCACACAGTTCTAGAGTCCTGATATGTAAAGTTATACTAAAACAGTATTAAAACTTTTACATCTTCCACCCACACAAATGGAGTAGTCCCCTCCTACCTCTCCACAGCTTCCAGCCTCAAATATCCTGGCGTAAAATGATCAGACAAAATAGGTGACTTATGTTTTTATTGGTTCCTCCAGACTATGACAACATTTCCTAAAACACTGAGCCAGGAAACTATTAATGTCTCTGAAAAAGTGGAAAGGGTCAGGCTATTTCAAAGGACATATGTTTGCTAAGAAGCCTTTCCTATAGATGTATAGGCCACTTAAGATCTGATTAATAATAATAAAACTATTTAGCATTCACATCATATTTCTAGCTTTAAGGTATATTTTGAACATACTTGTAACACCACTGTGTTAAGAAAGCATTACCCCTTTTCACCTTTTTGAGAACTAAAATAAGGTTAATAAGCTTGCCTAAGATTTTGTTGAGTAGTATATCCATTCCAAGACTATCATTTCCCACAGATCTGTATGTGTTCCCTATCTCAGGCTGTTATTGAAGAGAAAAATGAAAATGATCTCAGCTCATGACCATTAGAAAAGATGAAGACCTGGAAGATTTTCTAGATTTATCTCAGCTGGGTTGGGCAGCACAAGTCAGGTCAGGCATTCGCAGGTGGGGTCAGAGATTCCTTAAAAAAGCCATGTGTGTTTTCTATACAAGCACCAAACCAGAGCACACTAACAGGAGCACAGCACCCTACATGCAGGACAGAAAGACATCCCACAGGGACTCCTAAAACCCTTCTAATTTTCTAGCACATACTACATGTCTATACTTCTTTGTTTCAGCTGCTTTGTCAGTAGTCTGGGAATTATCAAGGGGGACACAAAGGACTTGCACAAAAGCCTTGGAAGTAAGTGTGCTCCAAAGATATCACCACTCCACTTGTAGCCAGAACAATTTCATCCACAAACCCCGTTCTGATCCTGACTGCACTCGAATATGCCCAAAGGTCAGTTCCCTAATGAAGGAGCACAGAGCAGACTTAAACCCAACATGCCTAGGGCACATACAGTGCAATGCATTTTGCACAGCAAAGAGCTGAGGCATCGTAAAGGAAAAACAAGTCACTCTGCTCTTACTGACTCAAGAACTTCACTCATCTGTCACCTCTCAAACAACCACGATCAGGTCACACAACAAACACTGCAGGTAGAAATCCCACTATTGCACAGTGCCATCTCCTGGGCAAGCTAGACTGGCAAACACCCTCCTGCCTCCCTTGTCTCCTGCAGCATCCAAGGCTTCAGTCTTGTCTCATGTGCTGGCAGGCCAGGCGTTACCTCTGTTCTCAGAAGGCAGGCCATGAATTCACGGAAAGAAGAGCAGCTTGTTTACAGCTCTCCCCATGAAACGTGAGATGCAGCAGCCCACTCTGGAGAGAGGCGGCGTCTGCACAGGCAAGCACCACGCAAGGCCACAGGATTAAGTTCACTCTGGGTTGCTGGCTAATCACAAATTAGCAATCAGAGCTTCCTTTCAACATCCAAACAGGAAATGGGAGTGGAGGAAGTGAAAGCTTAATAATTTCTTGCATGTTAACAAGATACATGAGCCATTCCAATAAAAAAGTTTCGCTAAGCGAACTTGAACCTAGCACACTGTCTGTCCCCAAATGGCAAACATTTATCTTTAAAACCAAGCTGTGTGTCTTGAAAAGAAAACGGATACTAACATTTAATTCAGCATAACTTAATTTCCAGGATAAGAGGACATCGAGCTGTGAACTGAAGTCGAGGATCCTACTTTATTATAATCACAAGTGTTGAGATTATAATCCTCAAATCAAACCCAAGATGGTAATCCTGGCATTTCTCTTGAAACATTCAGTGAAAACACAGGATTAGAAGGGTAACATTTTAGTTATCACAAACTGTTAAATCCATAGCAGCCTCTGACAAAGGAGGAAGAAAATCAGACAAAATGTGTTGGCTCCACTTCTTTCCTCTATCTTTTAAGGCTACTGTACTCATTGGCTCTGCACAGCCCATAACATCAACCTGGCCACACAGTAAAGTGTCAGGAAAGCTGGGAAATAAAGTCCCTGTAAGATAGTGAAAACCCTAAAATGCCTGAAGGAGCAAAGGAGTCTCAGGCCTCCATGCCAGAGGGAGCAGTATCTCTCTGTCTTTAGGCCACCAGTTCACAGCCCCTGGCAAATAGGAAAAGCCTGGCGCATTACATGCTCCTAACTTGGTACTATCTTCACTGCAGGAGGAGGAAAAATAGCTTTGTGCAACTGTTGAGCAATCCTCCAGAGTTCAAGATAGATGAAAGTCCAGTTTCCTGGTTGCCCAGAGATATTAGGACAGATTAGGGGCAAAAGACAGATAACTTAAGTGGGTAGACGCAGACTGATGTTTGAGGGAACAAACCTGCAAGGCAGAACTCTTTGTTTTTTATGGATGTACCCAGCAAAAAAAAGAAAAATTACTGGGAAAAAATTGTAAGACTCACAGTACAAAATAAGGTAATTTAAGTGGGCTGCATGAAGAATGGAACAGAAGCGAAGAAATTGGGAAAAAAACCCCTACTGTCAACATATCCACTACACAACCTCATTATCTCCCAGGGATGCAAGCAAGAACAGACATATAACATAGACACTTAGCATGGCCCACAATAAGCTGGCCACAGTAAATAAGAAGCTAAAACTGTGTGTGCATGCTCTGCTGCACTATGGAGTGTGACAGTAAGGCTTTTCCCTAGTTTGAGCAGCAGAGACACAGGTAATCCTAGTTCTCGTGCAGCATTTACCATAACGTGTTGTCTGCCATAAACCACCTCAAGGCACTTGTTACACCATGCACATAGCTGGAAATGCACACCTTACTGTGCACTTTTGTACTATTGCTTTGAGCAACAAAAAAGAGGGAAAAGTGTGTTTTACATATGAACTTCCATTCTGGATCCTCCAGAGTCAGCTGGTATTCACAGCAGGCATTCCCTGTTTCCAAGGTGACAGGAGGCAGAGCAGATATTCAATAAGCCTGGGCTTTAGACCACCCTTTAGCAAAAACTCTCTAGAGTTTTGAAAGCTGAAAAACAATGACTCTGTAAGACTGCTGAGTTTGATGTTGGGGTTTTTTTTTTTTTGGTTTTGCTGTTGTTATTTTTGGGGGGCTTTTGTAAGAACTAATCATAGGTAGGTATTACATATTTCACTGTAAACACTGATACTCCTTCCAAAGGACTCATGTTGTGACCTTGCACTCCAAGATTCATGGTATCAACTCTGTGTCCAATCATTTATTTCTCTGAAGTCACTGACTAACCACTTCTTTCTTAGGATGTTTGTATCCAGGGCAGCCATGCCACTTCCTACGACGTGAGAAAGACCATGACGACTTTGCAGGACCGCCACTTGCTCCGTTGCCAAAATCATGGCATCTGCCAGAACATTCAGGTTTCCAGCCTGTGATGCTCCAGCAGGTTAGCTGATCTTCACTTAACTTCTATAGTACTAAATGCTTTTCCTTAAGCCAGGGATTTCCAGTTGTCCTTGCCTCTACTCCCAGTGAGCAAGGTGAGAGTTTCCAGACAAGGTTCCTTTGGTAAGGAGTGCTGATGAGCTTGTACCTGTTTAGCATCTATTACTCTATCAGCAATCCACTGTCAAAAAGCGGAGGTGAAATGTGCTGACAGTTCTTAGTGAGAGACAAATTGTGATCTATGTCCTCCCTGCCCTACATTCACATAACTTTCAAGCTTATATGTGCCATTCACTTCAGTGTCTAAAGGAAGACATAGTTGTGACCAGTTTCTCTGAACCAGACACTAGGTAGCTGTTAAAGAATATTAAGAATGACTTCACCATGAGATGCTTGTACTGGATCTCACACAAAAACTTATTATATATTGTATAGATTACTATTTTGCTGCAAATGCTGTCTCAAAGCAAATCAAGAACTTTGACAAATATATGCATGAGGTCATCCAGACAAGGAGACTGTATGTTTACAGAGGTGGGGTAACACTTGACAAAACAGATTATCTTTTTCAGTCTGTCTTCCAAAATAAAGGTTTTCTTGGACGGTAACTCGGGGATTCCCAGAGTTTTGTTCATGGAGGGCAGCTTCATGGGTGGGACGTCAGGCTAGGGGCTGCATAACAAAAAAATCAATCAGCATGACAGCACAGAACAGCCACAATTTGAAAATCTGTCTGAGGGTCACAGACTTCGCAGCTTTCCAGGTCAGCCTCTGGGAATCCCTGACTCAGGTGCTGAATTCTTGTGAGGAATATAATTGATCTGTGGCAGGGGGTGGATTCCTCCTCAAAGATGCATTTCTGGAAGTTTTCTTTTTTGTGATGACTACTGGCTCTGCATTACACAAGTGGAGGAACGATAAGGCAAGAGCAGACATGCTAACCTTCCAATTTACAATGTAGCTGTAAATGCTTGTAAGCTCAAAACAAGTGGCAGTCTTTCTTGAAAAGGCCTCCAGTTCTAGAAGCAGCTGATATTGTATTTGGGAGGTGGTGGAAAGGAAGGGGCTCTTACTGCTTAAATCTTTTGTAGACTTTTAAAGATTATTTTCGCAGTCTAAAGGGTTGGGAAGGCAATGATAACTTTTAGTACTCTCTACAATACAGCTGTCATTTGGTCTTGTTGAGTTATTTGCATGATGTGGTTTCTCTGTGCCACAAACATACACAAAGAGGAAATATTTTTGCCTTGCATTATTTCTGCAACCAAGAGATTGCCTACAGAGGGAGAAGTACCAGCTGTGGAGATACACTGCCATAAAGGATATCAGCTTCCATTTACATCTCTTCAAGTGGAATTGACAAGTGTAAACTGCACCTAAGATTTGGGCACACAACTCTGACAGTCAGATGACAATTCAATCATGGAAAAAGTAAGATAAAGAAGATTTTTGGCTTACAGGTGCTCTCCTGCACTTAAACTTTCTGTGCATATTTTCAATGGCCCCTCATTCCCATTTGCACACAGATTCACAAAAGAAGAGATATTAGTAACTTGTTCTCCAGTTTGCAAGGTTGGATGCAGGTCTCACACAGCTAGCATGCCTGTGTCTACTAACAACAAGGCTGCAGCTTAGTTTACTTCACTTCAGGCAAATTAATGGAGAACATCTACCTTGCTCCTTTGGAGAATTCCCTTTTGCCAACAGAAACTACCTGAGGAACAAACTATGAGTCTTTCTCAAAAAACTTTCTGACTTTTAATTCAGATGCTATGAGAGAAAAAGCCAGCAGTGAAATTAAGAAGCAAAGAGATAAAAATCTTTGGAATGTCCTCTCTGCTCAGAGTTCAAAAAAGCTCAGCTATGCAGGGAGACCTGGCGTCAGCCCCATGCTCCCTCAAGATGCAAGGGACTCCATCAGGGTGTGAGCTGCAGTCCCATGCAAAAATTTTCTTTTGTCTCTGTTAGTCTGGCAGACCTGAGAATGAACTTCTGAACTTCTGGGCAGGAAAGCACATGCTGGATCAAGCACTCCTGTCATGTTGGATCACAGGATACTGCCTGTGGTTGGAGGACTGTGTGACAAGAAGTGTTCTGGCATGGTTGGAGCACCCTTGTTAAAAGGTCTCCCGTCAGTAGCAGGCATGACTGACTGGCAGATACCTAGCTTAACTGGAGCAAACTCCACTTTGCTCCTCATCCCACAAGACAGCCCCAATGGCTGGTTGAGAAACCAAGGTTCGTGGTGCCCCAAGCACCTGCCCTGCCTCTGTGGCAAAACAG
Source organism: Campylorhamphus procurvoides (assembly GCA_013396655.1). NCBI lineage: Eukaryota > Metazoa > Chordata > Aves > Passeriformes > Dendrocolaptidae > Campylorhamphus > Campylorhamphus procurvoides. Next base: position 109,767 of record WBMV01003407.1, read on the forward strand.
CACAGTCCAGGTTAAGCTGTGGGGGAACGTGAGGTCAAAGCCTCATGTGATGGTCTCATGTTCGCTGCATGCACTCTGCCAGCTCTAGTCTCAGAAAGGTTCCTGGTGCACGTGAAATAGAAAGGCCCAAGAAGTATCACTTGCTTTTTAGCTGAAGATCAGACAGTGAGGACGTTTGGCAAAGTTGTCCAGCTGCGACAAAGCGTATGCCACGCAGCAGGTTTGCCAAGGGCGCTGCATCTGACCTGTGGTCTGTTTAAGAAATGCAGCTGCACTGTCTTCCGTGTTTTATCTCATTCTGATCACGGGTGAAGTGACGGGGTCAGCCTATTGTTCTAGCTACATGATAAGTAACTAACTAGCTACTTGTAAACAAAGCTATTAAGCTCCATAAGGAACTGTTTGCCATGCAAAGCTGAACTAAACACTGCATTCTGTTTTGGGAATCCAAATATGGCAAATTACTGAAAGTTCACTATGGCCATGGGATTATTCACTGCACAGAATGGCCAAGTGGAACATGCAGCACAAACTGGAAAATCACCTTTCCTCTCCTTCACCCTCACATTAACCATCTTGAGACCCTTCTGGTCTCACTGATAGCTGCACTTTCCTGAGTATCACTTTAGCAAAACTAATTAGTGATTATGGGCAGAATAGGCAGATAAATTTCTTATGATGGCACAGCTGGTTCTATACCCCTGCTCTTCAGCTGCAAAACCACCAGGCTCCAGCAGTACCTCTCAAGGAGAATATCTCTCAGTTGTTAAGCTCTTAATGTATTTGGCAGTCAGACAATTCATTAGGGAATAGCACAGCACACAAATACAAACCAACTCATTATTTTCTTGTTAGCTGTACTGCTGTTGCATCTAAAAGACCTAATCAATATCACTGTCAACTTGCTGAACAGAATATGCACAGAGGAAGAAAGAATCCCCTCCCAAATGTCCACAAGACCAGAAGACTGGATACTTCAAACTCAACACACACATCCAATTCAAAAAAAAACCCAACTCTCCCACTGCTAATTTGTGAACATGTCCACCTTTGCAGGCTGAATATTCTCATTTTAAAAACTCATGGAATGCAGTAAACTTGGATAGACAAGGTAGAAAAAGAACAACCAAAATAAAAACAGAAAGGAAACATTACCAAAGCCACTGATGGGCTAGTAAAGGCAAAAGTAAAAGTGCGTTCTCTTATATCACCCACTGGAACATTCACTTTTATATTTTAAATGTGCACACTTTACTCCTTTTCAAAGATTTAGCAGCTCTCCCAGTTACACACCTGCACTACAGCTCCCTGTGTCTGTCACTGTGGGACACAAGAACTGAGCTGAAGCAGGCAGAAGGCTGAGGGAGGCAAACCAGGGTTAGGCTGGAAGAGTACACAGTGGAGTGGGTGCTGAGCCCTGAGTCAGAGAGATCCCCTGACAGCACAGAGCCTGGAAGGTGATGGCAGCTTTCAGGATAAATTCACAAAGTTCACAATGGAAATCTTGGAGTTAAAAATACAGGCATGGTGGATTTTCTCATCCCCACTAATCAAGCTCTCCCAGCTCACCAACTCAGCAATGTGGTATCTGTGCTTACACTGCCTTAGAAACATCCCAGCCTCCTGATGAAGTTAGTAGATAAATTGTAAGTTTTGAAATACAGCTAGACGAAGGTTAAGAAAATAAACTGTGGTCTATTATTTACTGCAGTGCTGCAGCACACGTCTCCATCTCTGACGAAGGGTGAAAACCAGCATTTTGTGCAACAGACTGGCAAGGACAGCCACCGGGAGGCTGAAATGGCCTGTTATGGTGGTGTTTTCCAAATGACATATAGCTGTGGGAGAGTGGGACATAGGCTGTGCTGATGCTCTTTCCAGTACATTAACAGAAGAGGCACAACTCACACACACACAAAAAAAAAGAAGCCAAAACGCTCTAATTTGGTTCATTTTATAAATTCTGTGTGCGGAAACGGGAGGCAGAACTAGGATAAAAAGGATAGAAATAAATTTTTCGATAGAAATAAAACTTCTTAACTTTCTTCCTGAGTTTCACCCACCATCATAAATACTACTGGATATCAGATTATTACGACTTACCCTTCTATATTCCTTGCAAATACTTATAGGCACATCTTCAAAGCTGCCCATGTACATCTGATCACTGAGCATCCTATATAGGAGGCAACAGAGCCAGGAACACACAGAAAAACAGTCAGTTGGGTTTGAATCAAAAGCCCACATCAGGTGCTGCTTTTCTGTCCCTAAGGCTTTTATGCCCACTGAAAAAGAGTCAAAAAGGTCTAGCGCCCCTTCTCAGGACATATCTTAGGGTGGGATAAGGTGGGAAGGGATGCAGGCCTGGACTACAGCCTGTTTGGAGGCACCTAGGGACTTGGAGAGTTTGGGACTCCTCCTATGGGAAGATCAAGTTAAGCCAGAAGAGTCAGAAAGCTGTGAAGGGCTGAAATCCAAAGCCAGGGTGAAGTGGGCTACACCTGGGACAGACTATAGGACAGAAGCTCACTCCTAGTGTCAGTCAAAATGATGTCTACAGAAAGATCCCATTCCTCCTGCAGCCAACACAGGAATTACAGGTGTGATCTGCAGCTTTCTTGTAACCATGCGATCACCATATAGGAATTCTGACTGTGAAGCACTTGAGATTGGGTAGAAAAAGGAAAGCTGCTTCTAGACGACACAGTGACTTTGGATAGTTCAGGAAGTTATTGTAGGATGTATGACATTCAGGATGCCCTCTCTAAAACATGCAAGTGTAGTACAAGCATTAAGTTTATCATTATTCCTTACTTAAACATGGCATTTCTCTGCCTTCTCTAACCTCTGCACTCTCTTTCAGTATTTCAATCTTGGCTCCATTAACCATGTGCTCTGCTCTTTTCTGCTCTGCCTTCACTCTCTCTGGTTTTCCTCCTCTTCACCAGAACAGCTCTTCCTTTTTGAATTTTATTTCCTCACTAACATAACAAAAATCATAACACTAATCTGATTTCATATGTGTAGCACAGTTGATTTTACTTCTGCATTCCCTACATTTTTCCCTCCAATGACACTGTCCACAAACCTTGTGGGACAAGTCCCACTCAAATTTGAACTGTGAATAGCAAAGCAGCACCCAGAAGATCTCATGTGGCTCTTTAGTATGCCCTGGGCAAAGGCACTTAACAACACTAGTTTGTTAACTTGCTTCTTACACAGCCACCATCATATTCCACCTTTGGATTTGAAGTTTTAGGTCAACACCTTAATGCTGTGTCATCCCCAGTACAGCACATGATGCAATTTTCTTCAAGGCCACTTTGCCAACAACTTTTTAGTTGGCTGAGGAATTCTATTTCAGACTTCAGGCAAGAGGCAAAACTGCCGTATCAGGGAAAATTCTTCTGAGGTATAAGGCAAAAAGCCTCTAAATTTCATCCTTCAGAAACAAAAGATGGAGTTCCTACCCAGCCCTTGCCACTGCAGCATAGAGTAAGCACTCGAATACCATGGTGTTGAGCATGGAAAGTAAAACCTAGAAAGATCATTTAAACAAGCCAGGACCTGGGCATCCTGTTTCTCATGGCACCATCCTCATAATATAGGACTGCTGCCAAATGTTACAGTACAAATTTCCCACTGAACACAAGATGTATGTGGTTGACAAATATCCAAAAAAAGAATAAAAATATTTATATCTTAAAACATTCTGACTGGGTAAACAAGACTGTAGCTGGGTCTCTGCTATGTCCCGCTTACCAGGGTGCAGACATAAATGTTTACAGCAGTCCCTGCTGTGCATGCACACGTGCCCCATGGGCCGTCCCTCCCACGGCTTTGCCTGGCAGGAGCAGAGCAAGCCCTGAACAGGAGGAGGGCTGCCCTGTTTCAGGTAAGCATCTGAATTCACCATTTACCCTAGACTGAAGGTCTGAGATATCCAGGCAGCAGGTCAGATTTCCAATGCCATCTTTGTATTTCCAGCCCTCCTATATACATATATCACTCTATGTTAAAGGGAGACCTTTTTAAATCTTCTAACATCTCAAGTCCTTCTGAAATAAGGATTTGCCATCCTAGTTAAAGCACCTCAGATGCACTTATTATTTTGTAAATTCCTTCTTATAAACCCACCATTAATAGGAGACAACTTCCAATCTATTGAACTGTTACTAGGAGAAACAACAGCAAAAATCAATTAAGTGTTACTGTCTACTACAACTACAGTTGTTCTAGTTAATTCTTGTGGGTTTATTATCGTGCCTATCTAGCCATGCAAACACACCAATGGCAGAGGATATGTTTGAAAATTGTCTAAAGCATTAATGAGAAAAAAAATGGATTCCCTTTCCCTTGAGTAGTCAGCCATTACTTGTAACAGGGTTATGCAAAAAACATTAAAGGAGATGTATGAATTTTTAGTTGATGACATGCCGTAGTCCATTACATCTGAGGAAGTGTTGTTACAGGGAATGCTAGTGAGAGCATTTTGATATGGGCCACAGGACTGGCTAACACCAGTTTCACGGCTTAAAGTAGCATATTTTTCCTATTATGTAATGCTTATTGTAGGTATTATAATGATACATAGCTGAAAGCCATCAGTAAAGGCTTTCACAAGGGACCATGCAAAGAAAACTGATACAATGATAAAGAGACAGCACTTGATTGTTTTTCCTTATACTCTTTTGTACCTTTTGGTGGCTGTTAAATCAGTATGTTCCGATCAGATCTCCTAACCTCACCTGCCACCTTTATGATACCATTTGTCAGACCAAATTTAGAAAACAGCTGCTGGGACAAAGGCTGCTGGCTCATCACTCCTAGAAGGTCACTAAATAAGGAGGCCACAGGGGGAGGTCTCTGTCAGGTCACATCATTACAGGCTGTACAAGCACCATCTTTCACAAGACGATTTCTTTCAGCTCATGCAGATTTCAAAATGGTTAGAAAACAGACTAACTAGCTGGGGCAATTGCAGGGAAACCGTATTAGGTGGCCTTTTATTGACTATGCCTAATTTAAAATTTATATGTCATGAGGGCAGACTTGCAGAAACCCTCATGAATGCAGTGTAATCAAGCTTATATTAAAACTAGTCAGACATTTTCACCACCAAAGCCAAGATTTCATTAGGAACCTTTCTCTGGTTACTCTGTTGAACTTTCTACATTTACAGAACTCTGTCAAAATTACCTCTTAAAGATTTGAGACCGAATTAACTGATACCTTCCAGGGCGCTATTTATCACCAAGAAAAAGTACACTAATTTGAGTATTTAGGGTAGTTTAGGGTGTTCAGATCTTACGTCTTTTCTTTTAAGAAACTTCAGCTGTGCTGAGAACAAGACACAGATGAAAAGTACTGCTTCCACTCCCAACCTCAGATATTATTATTATTAAACCGTCATTTACTTATTAAAAGGAGTGCAATGCAAATGAAAGGTCAGAAAGTAAACAATTTAATGTCTCAAAATCCCTTCTGTCACTGACAGACCGCATAGGTCCCAGAGGATCCACACCAAGTGGAATTTAATACAATAAACAGGTTTGATTTATTATTAAAAATTCATGTGAAATTAAATGGCTGAGCACTACTTCAAAGCAGCAAGCTATACAGTTACTCCTCCAGTTTATTCATGATCCCATTTCCTGGCCAAATACTCTAAATTCAATACAATATAATTATGAAATGCTGAATTGCATGTAGAAGTCTGCCTATCAGTTCTTTAAAATACCACAGTGAAGATATGCTTATTCTAACCTCACTGTGTAAAATATAATTTCGAACCCCCCCTATAATTCCAGCATCAAATCACCACAACTGCTCTAAATATGCAGCATTTTAAAATTTAATACCTAAAGTTTTGGTGAAAAAATATTTACATCTTGTAAAGAGAGACAGAAAGACAGCTCAAGTCTGTCTGTCCTTAAAAACAAGTTTGTAACATAATGGGAAAAAAAATCCACCAGCTGCTTAAACAAAAAAAACCCATTTAATTATAAGTCTATTCTGGCATCTGATCACTTTTGACAATGCAGACACATACACAGTGTGCAAGGTGTAGGACGAAAACATAAGAAGTTGCACGTTGTCCAATACAGGGGAAAAGGGACAAGACCTAGAAGCAAAACTATATGCTGATAACAAGCCCATATACTCATTGGTTCCAGATGATTCCTCTCCTTTATTTGTCTCTTCAGTGCCTTCTGGGCATTAGAACGGCAAGTTCCTTCAAGTAGAGACCTCAGTACGGCCATTCCAAACATCAAAGACAGCAACAAAGATGACACACAAACAAATATGAGAAGGACATAAAAGAAGGAGATGAGTCTGGAGCAGCTGTCAGAATAAAGGAAGCAAGACTGAGGCTGGGCAGACAATAAGAGATCAGAGAAAGAAATGCTGGCAGATTAGCATCAAGCTGGGCAGTGAAAGCAAAAAAGGAAAATTGGTTATTGCTCTCCCCTGGAACAGAAAAGCAATGAAACTAAGAGGAAGAACTTGGTGAAAGAACATAGCTGTCACTATAGTATTAGCCTTGCCAAACCTTTAAAACAGGCAACATCAGTGTCTTAAGACAAGAAATGAACAGGAAGCACATGCTATTTATCTGGCAGCCAATACTGAGAAAGCATGAAGGATAAAATGACAGAATTCTGTCCTCGTATGAATGCAGAGAGGTTGGAAAGGAGGCAGAAGTCGAAGATGTTGCAAACATAAGAGAGGAGAACGCTGAGCTCCCACTGCATGTAGGCAACTAACACAGGTCCAAAGACATGTCTAGACACACTGCAATGGCTCTGTGAGGGTCAGGTGCGGGAGCAGCCCATCTGTCACTACGTGAACACAGAGCAGTTTATTAGCTCATAACCCTTCCACCTTGTCAGTAATCCACCTGGTAACAGTGACTCTCACAGCAGCAAAGGCATCGTGTAAGAGTGCAGAGAACTTAATGCTGTGGGGAATAAAGAAGGCTCTCCATTCCTATGTGAATCTTTTTGAAAGAAGAAATAGTTTCCAGTTGGGAAGGGTCTGAAAACTACATCTCTTGGATTCAGGCCTTCAAGCTTGACAACAGCAGTTTTAGCTGCAAAGGATACTGGAGTTGCTGAAAACAAGTAATACAGCAACTCTGAGCTATAAAAGCATTCATTGATTTTCTTATCTGTCAGAAAAAAATTAGAACTCAAGCCTGCCACCTAAAATCCTTGTTGTAGTTACTGCAACCCCTCATTTTTCTAGGGTAAAAATTGTATCTATTCAGACAACCAAACAGGATTGTGATTTGAAGTCAAATTAGTACCATAACAAGTTCTCGATCAACGTACTTCAGTGCCAAAGTAATTTGTTCTTTCTGTTCACTCAGTCCTGCAAGTAACTACATGATGTTTAACACAGTGGGTCTGGGGGCATGGAAAGCCATGCATTGGAGCTTGTCTCAAAACATCCAGCTTCAGCTCAAGTATAAGAATAAATTTTTACCTAACAGTACTTTTACCTAACAGTACTTCAACAAGTTCAGGATGGATGATAACTCAAACAAGGGCAAATAGGCATATTTATATGAAGCCCTTGACTAACATTTTACCTTGTCCAAGTGCTTTAAAAATATCAGGAATTAAGTACGTAGAACTTCACATCTGGGTAAAAGACTCCTGTATATAAAATGCAGTCTGCAACCCCTCTGTGCTACAGACTAAAACAACATGGTCAGCCAGTAGTGATTTTTGCTGTGCCTGTAGTTTAGGTAGATCAAATCTACTTCAAAGGTGAGAAGAGATCAAATCCAGTTGAGAAAAGAGTATTAGATGCAGACAGGAGAGCTAAAGGCCCCACATGACAGAGGTATAATTTGTGCAGTTTATACCATGGAAGCCCAGAGAGAACGGATGGGTCAGGCTGCCTGTAGCTTTTGTGCATGAACAGCATTTTAATGAACGCTGTGCCCATGCCCTAAGCAATTACACACTGGCATTCTCACAGCTATTGGAAGGCTAAACTGATGGAAGGATGAATCATGACTCCAAATGGGCAGTGTCACAGAGCTGGTAGAAGGTGGAACCATGACCTCAATTTCACCCCCAGCTGGACAATGTCATACAACTCCTGTCCAACCTATGCATCTTAATAAAAAGGGAAAAATCTATACTAGAAGTGTAAGCAATACTTAATAGATGCTCATACCATGGTCTGAGATACATGTGTCCTGTGAGGGAGAAAAGGAGGGAATGAAATAATCAGCCTAAGGGTACACTCCACTATTTCTTCAGTGAATTTTGGACATGAAGTCTTGCATCTTTCCATTGTCTCAGGACTCCAGGCAGTTTCCATCATCTAAAAAGGAAAAATCCCAGTAGTCCACAAAGGGAATTATTTGAGCCTGTAGCTATTTGTGTTTTAACATATAATTAGAATGTTGAAGTGAATAAAAACCCCAGCTAATCTATGCTGTGAATAATGTGGTGCATAAGCAAATATTAAGTATATCAGTGAGTCTTATTTCCTCCTGTATAGGAATCCAGTCTCCAAACCTGAATATTATAACGAGCTATTCAATACATAAGTCAGACATTCTATACTTTTCTGTTATGGGGGCTGAAAAAGTGCCAGTCAACTTTTGTGCTGTTTTACCTCATGACAGCTACATGCTACAGTCATGTTAAAAACATGGCAAATGAATTCAAGAGCAGTCCTTCTAGTTTAACTCTATAATTATTTAGACCTATATTGTATTTGTTTCCAACTCCTACAAAAGCATTCATACTAGTTTTTAAAGGGATGAAAATGTCCCAATAGCGTGCCCCCGAGCTGCTATGATACAACTCAAGCAAAAAGTCTTTAAAATTTGGTGTCAAGAAGTATACTTTCTGTAATTTTAATTGTTTCATAATAAGAGACTATAGGGCATGTGTGGTTTATAATATTACATAACACAAATAGCATTCATTTTAACAATTGTCTAAATGCAGATTTAAACAATTAGCCAAAATATGGCCTCAAATATTATCGTGTGACATTTTAAAAAAAAAATCTTTTAAAAGAACTCAAATGCAGTTAGAATAGGAAACCCATAAAATCCTATTTAAGTGAGGTAAGAAGTCTAATCTGAACCAAACCAGGTGGGTGGAACATAAATCCTAGAATGTCTTTATTCTGTGGGTTTATATAAAAAAGAGATGAGTCCAAATCTGCACTTAAAATCAACAAAATAATTTTTTTAGAGAAACACATGGCTTGAATTCATAGAAATGCAGAGGATGATGTGGACAGGTCACCTGTATTGCTCCAAACTCAGTTTTTGGGAACCATAGCCACCAAATACATTGCTCTTTTTCTCCATCCCCAATTTTTGTCAAACACTGATGTGTGAGGGAAGGACAGGGAGAATAAGAAAGATCCTAAAGAAGGGAGCTCCCAACCACTCACTATTCTGTTTTCTACTACTGCGTAGTAGACTTTGATACTTTATTGAATGTATCACATACTATTTGAAATACATCATACACATTACTATATACATCATACTGTCACAAAGATTTCCCTTGCTTGTCTCAAAATCTCTCAGTCAATGTACATTTCCTCATGCCTTCTGTGCTTTCATGACCAGGTCCACTGTATTGTAAGCTAGAAATTTTCTTGTGCTCAAGGACTCTTGTATTTCTCCTCTGTGTTCCTGCTCCTTTACCGATTTCTCCGGCACCATAAAAAAAAAAATCAATAGACTTTTCTCCTCTTTTCCTGCCCACATAGTAAAGAGGTACCTTCTCCTATTATATGTCAGAGCAAATGACACAAAATTAAAGGACTAGGTACCATGCTTCTGGCATAAATCACAGTCCAACTATTGTGACCTTTGCTTGTTCTCTAGAAGGAAGTTGTAGAGGCCTCAGTTAATTTTTTAAGTTTTTTTAAATTTTATTATTTTTTTAGAGTGAAAGACAGAGAAATCTATAGCTCTCTAGTTCACCAGCAGCATCATGGAAGTCAGCTTGCTCCTAGGGGGTGAGAAGAACAGCTATCAGTGACAACCCACACCAAGCAATGAAAGTACAAATAAGAGTAAAGACTGCCAAAGTTTGGAGTTTGGAGAAGGAATAAAAGCAAAGCAGGAAACATAAATCTGGGACAGACCACAGCAGGAGGGAGACAGAGTCAAGTGATGATACAAAACTCTATAGGCCATGCGAGATCACCAACTTTGGGACTAAATCCCACAAAAACTTCCACAACACATTCAGGTTTGTTCTCGAAACTTGACGGGTACACAGGAATTACGAATATTAATACATATCTTATTGAAGCAGCTGCTTATTTGATTAAAATATCAGGAAATATAAGAATTAAATGACTGCCAACAAAAATGCCACGCATGTCTAAGACGAAGAACATGGCAACCCTAAAAAACCCCCACCTTGGGTTCAAGTGCCTGATTTTGTTCTAAATATCTGAGGGATGCAAAACAAGCCAGGAGGACAGAGCTGCTGCAGCAGTTGGGTTGGAAAGCAAAGCAGGGCAGTGACAGTTTTATTCCTGTGTTAGATGTGCAGTATGCAGAATTGACTGAAAATAGCTAGGCAGTGATGCCTGTTGCGTTCTGAAGATTAGGATCAGGCAAAGGCTCTATGCTGGCTGCCACCGCTTGAATAGTTTTGAGACATATCAGAAGATTATGTGGTTCCAGAAGACCTTTTTTTAAAAAAAAAAGAAACTAGTGGGTGCTTTTAATAGATGCTGAGTACAGTCGGGCTTTGTTTGAGAAAGCACTGCTTATCTCAAAATAAGCAGGATCCAGACAAAATGCTTCACTGGTTCACTGTCTCCTAAGAAGATCTTTACTTTGGAGCTCTACCCATTGTTTTGAATAACTGCAACTAGAAAACAGGCAGAACAACCTAACTGGTAGCAAAAGGTGTTTGCTAAATAGGCAGGGCATGGGTGATGCTGGACAGACAGTCACTCCAGGTCAAAAGCAGTGTCTCAAAAGCTTGTACCTGGATTTCAAGCTGTGAATATATATCATCTACTCTCAGCGTGACTGCAGCCTCGAGCAAAAGTAATGAGGGAATTACGAATTACTGCTTGCTCTCACTCACCTGAGCAGGATTCTCCCCACCTACAAGAGGACAGTTCCAAGCATTAAGGGAGGTGTGCACATGTTTTGGCCAACAGGAAATGAGATTAATAAGAAATGACAATTGGTGTCCTTTGTCCTCCATTGTCCCTGTGAGCAGTGACAACTGGATGGCTACTGGATTCCAACCTCAGCTGAACAAAAGCATCTGGAAAACTGATAAGAGACCCAACACTTACTCCACTTTTGACACACAGTAGTCACCGTAGTCACCAGCTATACCTAGAGAAATTGTTTCCTTTTCCCTTTGTTGTTTTGTTTTTTGGAAGTTTTTTTGCCAAAAATTGGAAATAGTGACTCACTAGCTCTGCATCCTACAAATCCTACCCCCTGCAAGGCAGTTTAATCATTCACAGCCACTCCCATCACATTGCAGTCAGTTGAAAAGGCCTCAGTTTTTAAAGGAAACTTGTGATTTTCATAGCATTTTCTCCTCATAGTGAAGTAAGCCATTTAAATCTCTTCACTTTATTACATGCTCCAGTACAGCAAGCAGTCTGAAGACAAGGAAATGGATTAGATAAATAGAAATACTTTTGTTATGACCTAATTTAAGGATCTTAAAAATAATACAATGACTTCAAAAACTGCAAGGCATCAAAAGGCTTGAAAGAATTGCAGAGACATGAGAGAGCAAGATATCTGGCAAGTATTGATAGAGTAACATTTAGCTCGAATGAAAAACAGGAGGCATTCAGAGACACATGGTTACCATTCACACAAATTTATGACCAGGGCATTCCTGTTACTGTAATACTCTTTGTACCAGGAGCCATATGCAATGGCTCTCTCTTTTATGTGCAGTGTCCTTTTATGTCATACTGGTGAAAATTAAAGCAAGGTTTGAATCTGGAATTTGCTGGCTGCCAGTACAATGTAAAAGATGAAGGTAGTACAGCTTCTGCTCTTTGTAAAAGAAATCAACAGCCCTAGGAGAAGCAATCTTTCAGCTTAGTATGAGAGAGAGGAGATGGCTATGAGACAAAAGTGTACAAGCCCCATAATACATGCAACTAACATCAGTCTGGGACACTTCAAACTACACCTTTATTAAACCTGCCTAGTGTTTCTGTCAAACTAATGAATGCACTGCTTCCTTGATTACCTTAAAAGTTCATTTGTGCACTTGCACTAGCACTGAAACTTTGTTAGCATTATTGCTTGTTTTACAGGATGCTTTACGTGAGCCACTTCTTATCACATCGTCAATAGTTTTCTGGTTCCTTGAACACAAGTTTAAAGTGAACAAAATACAAACTGCAAAGCAGACACAATGCCATCTCTACTGCAACTCCCTCATTAGTTTACATTATCTTCTGTATTACATTCCTTCTTACAGAATCACTCAGACATCACAACAGCCTGAGTAATAAAATCCCAAATTATAAATAGCAACAACTTCTCCTTATCAGGCAGTCAGTGTCTAGGATCCCAAATACGGTGAAGCATTTCGTAAACTGGAGAAATAATGAGTTGTAGGCAAAAATATTCCAAATCTTATCACAAACTGTTTTTCCAGCAAGAGCCTGCCTCTACCTGTACACCAAATTCACATTGTTAAGATATGATGGGAAGAACTCCTCAGCCAAACGCTCTTTTCTACTCAGTCCTTTAGTTCTTGGGTATGATGCCTGACCTCCCCGAATTGTTCTTTGGTTTGTCAGGTTTATGACTGGCATTACTGCTAAAGTAATTTACCTCAAGAGAAAAAAACCCACTATTCCTAAACCCATAGGAAACACCACTGCCCCAAGCCCAGCCCATGCTTTTTCACCTCTTGCTGCATCTTTAGGTTCCACTGAATGTGTCTGTATCTTTTTGTCATGTCTCATATTCTTTGTCACCACTCTGAGCATATTTGCACAGCCCAATACTGCACTGTAAACTCACGAATTTACACCTAGTTGGCTGCTGAGAGAAATGTTTTCCCTTTTTCTTATGATCAAAACAACACGCCAGTGTGGTTCTTTACAATAATACAGGGACAGAGGACAAAACACAACTCCCCAGGATGCCTGGCAGAGTGGACAGAGCCCAACACAACACCTGTGAGAAGTCCAGTCTTTAATACCAACAAGAAAACTACATGTTATAATGGCTCATTCCCATTTTTTCCACAGTGCAGCCAGAGACAAAAACAGCTAGGCCACAGCTGAGGTTAAATCTAGACAAACCTCTTCCCACAGGTAAAGGTTCTTCAAAGGGAGATGGGTTTATTAGGTCAGGAACAGTTTACCCTGTGAGTTGCTGAAACCTCAAAAGCATAAAAGCATCGTTACTCCAAAGAAAATCAAAATGTGTTCATACAATACACTTCTTCTCCTAGCTTCCCTGACAATTGCTTCATCAAGACTGACCCTTTTCCAACATCTTTCCATTAAAAAGGCTTCTTTGGAGAATAATAGTGCATTTTACAGATGGAACAGCTTGTTTTGCTTCTTTGTTTGTTTACTAAAAAAAACCAAGCCTGACAACAAACTCAACAACCACCCCAAAATGACAAAAAAAAGTTTCTCTCTGAAGAAGTATTCCTGGCAGGAAAAAGAAAAAAAAAATGAAGAACCTCACGAACACAGCAGAAAGATTGTTGGTTGTCTCACTCTGCTGGAATGCTTTATAAAATCCCTTACATCCCCATACGGAATAAAATGTCACAGCAGTTCTTGACACTTCACCTATATTTTACAAATACCTCAGCTGAGAGGTCACGTACATTTTGTTCTCAGCTCTTCAGTGGGCTTTGATCTCTCTACAGTATTCTTAAGGCAATTTTCAGATTATGGATTCCATTTAACAGGCATAGATAATCATAGTGGAGAGTAAAGAGTAAAGCAGAGAAATATGGTTATCATGGATAACAGTTTTAGAATTTCCCTCATGAGCTACATGTTTAATCCCATGAAATTTCAGGGGGACTGACAATAAGCCCAAGATGACCTAAATGCTGTCCACCCAATAAACACACACCCTGCTACCCCACCCCAACAGTGACAGGCTTCCAACCAGGGCTGCACCTTATGAAATAAAATATTGGCCATAGACAATCCCTCCCACAGACAACGCACGTAAAGTGTAAGTGGACACAGCATTATCTAAGTGACTGGGTGTTACAGACATCACAAATGCATAAAATGGTTTGTCTTATCTGTTTACTTGGGGCTTTTCATGTCCATAGTTCAATTCCTGCTCAAGGCCACAAAATGGGAAACAAAATTTTTTTGCAAGTCAAGTCAGTTGGGAGACTTTTAAGGGCCTATTCTTTCAATAAATAAAATCATGTGAAACATTAAAAAGAAATGTTCTGTCCAGCTTTCAGCATTCCTGGAGATGGCTGCTTTTTCCCCCATCAGCATCTGAGCAGTCGATAAGTGAGAACTTCAGGAAGCTTGCAGAGGTTGCCATGGAAGACATTACGACCTCAAACCTTTAGCAGTAGCTTAACCACAGTGTAAACTGCAACACACTAAAACTGGACATTCAGGAGATTCAGGATGCATCATTTGGGTAGGACAAGATCATAATTTTACACCACTTGTAACCAATCTCTTGCTGCTCCCGTTATGCAATTAATGCTGTTCACACATTAACAAAGAAAAAAAGGCAAAAGCCTCAAGCTTCACTGCTTTTCCTAAACGTGAGTACCCTGTTGCTCAGTTATTATAAAGACATTTCTATTGGTGTGGAAGACTGATGGGGGCTTTATAAAATACTAATTCCCAAAACCTGCTTTAAAGCTCACATTTCGCAGATTTTTTAACTCAAGTTGAATATTAGAAGAGGGGATTAGTGTCACTGTTATAGAGATTACTGCACATTAGTATAAAGACTTACAGAATTTTGAGTCAGTGCCATTGAAGCAGAGCACTGCTGTATGGGAAACAGTTACTGCACTTATAAATAGCTCATAATATGTTCAGAAATGCAAGAAGTCTGAAAAAATCTCAGATCTAATTCATTATGGTCATATAGTTAAAATTTAAAATAATGCATGCAGTGCATGCAGTAGTCTTCTATAAACACGATGGAATTTTGACATTTCAGCAAAAAGACTGCTCTGATTTACTTACAGATAAATTGTATTTTTGTGCTAAAAGCTCAGCTACTCTGCTGCACAGACCAAATCATAGCATTTGCTCATATATGGTTATTCTCAGATGCATGGAAACTGAAAAAAATAAAAAACACACACAAACCCAAACCAAGAAGTTAGTCAGTTAAAAGGTCTCTCCATCTGCCTAGAGTTTTATTAATAACTCATCACCATGGTATCACAGCATCTTAAGGCAAATAAAACAGAGATAGTTGCTAGGCTCTCCAGGCTCTAAGGATAAAAGGGAATACTTATTAAGGAATAGTGGGAGAAACTGTTTTGGGCCTTTTCCTCATCTCTCTTAAGGGTGAGACTAAGCCAAAAGATGGGCCTCATACTGTGTTCTGAAAGCTGCAAGTATTGTGGCTATCACTCAAATATGTCACTCATCAATCAACTCTCTGCCCCAACATTTACATAAAAAAAGAAAAAAAACCAGAAAAACTGTGAGTGGACAAAACCTAAGGAAAAATGGAATGGGATGAAGGAATGCATTGGTTTCTTCAGCACTCCCACTTAACCCTCAAGAAAGGACTCTTCGACTACAGTTCAATGACAGATTCTCTACCCAGAAGAGTTTCAGCTGTTCCTCACAAGTGTTTTCAAATTTACTGAATCTGAGAAGTGCTGCCCTTTACCTATGACATTGGACTCATCAATACTGAGAGTGGATGTCCCCATGACTCAGACAGGTTTAGGCTCTAGAAGAAACTGGCAGTGTGCACACTTGTAAACATTATCTGCTTCAATAAGTGAAGTCAGTTAAAATATGCCGTAACCTCTTCAGAATTCTAATACAGAGAAGCATCAGGCCTAAATGCAGTAAAACACACATTACAGACAGGTTTTGTTTGCAGTACACATCCCTTTTCAAAAAGCATGTGCACCAAGGTTGCTCATGTCCAACTGTTGCCACACTATTATTCCAGGAAAGAAGGTGACTGCAAAAGAAAATCTGTAAAAACAACATATATACTGCAGGGTACAATAGCGTGCTTCCTACTTACAAATAATTACATTATTGACTGAATTCATTCTAAAGCCAAAGAGCCAGTCAGAAGTCACACCTTTAGCTGGGACCCCATTCTGATGAAGTGTCTCACAAGCAGGAAAGCTTTACAGAACCATTACGTCTTCTGCCAGGGAGACACATCAGCTGTGCAAAGTATCCAGGCTACCATCTGCGAGAGGGACACTGAGTGGTTACACCATTTTCTTCCCTCTTCCCTGCTCAGATGACCAACCAAACAGGGTTACAAAAAGAGCCACTGGATGTGTCAGATTCATCTCCAGTGCCATCTCCTTAAAGTCACAGCACTCACTACTTTCTTCACATACAAAGTTAACACAGCAACAAGATTGTGTAGCTCAAGGGAGAGAGAAGACCAGAAGCACCAGAGAAGTCCCATGCCCACTGAAGGGCTGGCACGACACAAAAAGCCACCAGTACCAGCCCTGCTGCACTGCCCAGAGACACTGCAATAGCTCAACACATTTCCCCTGCAAGAGGGTCTTCACTCCTGCCTGCTGTTTATTATGTCTTCTGTCACATCTTTTCCACACTCATGTTACTGCACACTAAAGCAAAAGTCTGTCCACCCCATTTTGGTCTCTCAGGTGGCCTCATGTTAACTTACAAGAGCAGCTAAACACAGGAGGAGACTGACCTTGTCCTTCAGTTGCTTAGATAATTAGTGCAAGCAACAAGAAGCCAGAAAATCCTTTTCTTTTTGCTAGATAGTTATAACTTTGAGAGGAAATGATTCCTGCAACATGAAGCTGAATGCTCCTTAGGGTCCCCCTTTTAGGGTGAAAAAGAAACATAGGTCAGGGTAAAAATCTCTGGAAACAAACAAACAAATCACCCTAATCTAACCCTGCCTGTCAGGCCTGGGGCATTTTGTCCCTCTCTGTACCCAAACTTATACAACTAATTCTATTTTCTAGAACAGTAATTGTTGATTGATGAGTCATCTTTCCTGTAAATTTATTTTTTTAAGTGATTTTGGCATTGTTCCTTGAAATTCCTCTCTGGCTATGTAATGGAAATGTTGACCTCACACTCTAGTTTCTCTAACATCACAGATCCTGAGATTCTGACTTTAGGAAGACCAAACAGTCGAATAAAGGATGCAATGAAGAAACCCGTAGCTTGCAAAGAAAGCAAGCTGTACTAAATAAACACTCAAGTAAATATTTAGCTGTATGGTCATTAGGTTATGTTCCTAATAATACAGCAATTCATTTATCATAATTAAGAATTCATGTGAGAGGCAGTTGCTTCCCTCTTCTCCCTCCCAAAATTGGTCATATGGGCAAAGTTGTCAGCAAGTGAAACTTGCCAAAGTATATAAAAGCTTAGTTTTTTCCTTTTAATTAGCAACTCCTCATATTAAAGTTTTGAAAACATACTGCAACTAGTAGTCAGAAAACACAAAGTAGGAAAATGGAAACCAGAAGAGAGTAGGAAGAAACCAAAAGCACCAAAGAATACATGCATGAGACATAACTATTGCAAAGGGTAGCATAACATTTTTCAGAGAGCAACCACCAAGAATGAGGGTTTTTCATCTCCCTATTCTTCCTCCATTTGGGAGAAATGGGGAAAGGTCACGGCAGCCCAAATTTCTCGGCTACATGGGCTTCAAAACACGTGACGAAGAACTTGGAATTTTGAACTGCCTTAGTCCCACAGGAATTAGATGGACCTTCATAGCAAGGATAAAAATGAAAACATTTGATAACTAATCCGATTTATCTAAAATATAATTTAATAAATAGAAGAGAATCTCCTCCTTTCACTCAGCCTGCACTTAGCAGGCAGGAAAACCCTGCAGCACTCAGAAACAGACGGGTGCCACAAAGCACCTGCTGGAGGCTCCAGCCAGCCATTTCAATCAGCCAGTTACAATCACCATAGTAGCCTAAATGTATGAAGTGCCACATTCATGACTCACGAAGGCCAAGCCTATTTAAAATGAATTTACACTCATGCCTAACTTCCAAGGGACACAAAGGCATGAGCTTCAAATTATGCACTCTTGGCAAAACTCTAAACAAGATTTCCCAAATGACACCACCATTATGGTCTCTGGTAATTCTTCATGGTCATGCCAGAGGGCATCCCACTCTATGCCACCCATGCTTATCTTGCACCACCAATCAGTTTTCATTCAGGCCAGTCAAAGGGGAGAGTACTTGGAAATGAGCTCTATGCCTGCTTTAACCACAGGAGCCTCTTCACGGGCTTCATTAGAAATGACTGACTGAAACAGCCAGTTTAAGCCATGGAGAACACAGCAACTTTGAAACTTTGAAGACAGTGACTGCTCTTCCCCATCAGCACAGCACTCGGAACGGAATCTGTGCACCCAAGAGCACGTTAGCTCTGACTATGTAGGCTGGGACATGTGCCTGTGCTGCTGGGACTCCAGAGAGCTTTGCAGTTGCTTTGAAAGCCATAGGAATGTCTGTTCTCGGTCCATTGATTTGATGGAATGAGTTAATGTGACTTCTACAGGTGTGATGGCTGATAAGGTTTCAAAAAATACTTGTGATAAGATGCTACTGAAAAAAAAATCAATGTGTTGCAACATTCTCAGCTCCTATCATAACCTTAATGAGGTTGAGTTCTCAAAAGAAAGCCTGGTAGCAGAGGGGGTGGGTAAGAAGGAAAACAAGACAGTAAAATTAGTTATTTGTTACCTTTCCAGTCTCAACAATTAAATATGTATTGGTAAAACCAATACATATTTAAAAAAGCAAACAAAAAAAACAAACCAAAGTTCACATTTCCACGCAGAGAACATTTATGAAAAAAACCCAAAAAACAGCTCAAACTTTCTGAGAACAGGTAAGAGCCAAGTTGAAACTATTTCTATATAAATTAATGGCTCAGAGATGGCTGTAGATTAATAAAATAATGCCTGTGGCCTGGGGCGAAATATAGAGAATTTAAATAAAAGCTAGTACAGACTCCCTTACATACAGTCATTAGTGGATGCAAGAGAAAAAAGGCCAAAAGCTTTCTTATTCCACTGACACAATTTTAAGTAAAGCATTTCCAAAGTCTACTTTCATTCTCTTGAGCTTCACAGGCAAACTTCCACTGATTCCAATATAAATCTACACTGGGGGAGATGGGTGTCCTTTCCAGTGACAAGCATACAAACATCATTAGCAAATTTGGGTAGAATATGGGGGAAAAAAAACATTTAGCATCTGTGTAGTTACTTCTGCTGCTAGGGAAACTTCCACCAGATGTTCCTAGATGTTGCCTCAGCTGCCTCCCAAACCGCTATCACATCTGCTCTCTTCCCTACTGAATACCAGTGGTAACTGAACTAATTTTTCATTCAACTCATCTTTGTAAAATATTCTAAACACCCTTGAAGAACTCCTTAAAAGGAGTTTCACTACTCCCAAAACGCAATGTGAACGAACCCTGTAATTACATGATTGAATAACATGAAATTCTCTAGTTGTTTAATAGATAGGGAATACCACATCTATAGAAAAATTTTATTGGAAGTGATGATATTGTTCATAAACACAAGTACTGAAGCAACAACAGAAATAATGGTCCACAAAAACTGCCAAAACTAAAGATGGAAAAGGGAAGAAAAAGCATCATTATTAAATGCACCTCTTTATCAGAAAGACTGTATAGAGTATCTGTGTATGATCTAAAATAATCTAAAAGGAAGTATCTTTGTAAGGCTCCTAGTGTAACCCAGTTTATATATTATACTCAACAGTCATTATTTTAAAAATTTAAAAGGAAGCAATAATTACTTATTCCAAACTCTCTCAAATTATTCCCCAGACTTTGTACTTTCAGCCCAAAAGCCTTTTCTAGTTATTTTCTAGGTATGTTGCACTACACTATGTAATGTAGAGAAAAATACAACAAAGACATCAAAAAAGCAAAAAATGCAGAGACCCATGTTACTGCTATGCTCCAGCTGATACCCTGGGTGACCCCAAACAAATCACTTAGTCACATTCCCACCAAAAATGGAGAAGGCTCCAGACTCTGAAAAATGACTGTCAGACCAAAAAATGTTTACAGAGCAGCTTGCAATCATCAGACAGAGGGCTCTGCAAATGGAAAGTATTACAGCATATGTGATGTTCTAGCCATGAGTTCCAAAAATCTCCAGAAGAGCAGAAAAAAAGAACCTTTACAATCATGACTAGGCACATGTTTCAAACAAAAATTAAACTTCTGTTTCTTTGATATAGCTCTTTGATTTTTCATCACTTAGTATAAGTATAGACTGGGTCTATAAATAAGAAAAATAAATCAGAAGCTCATCCATACAGGATCATATAAAAGCTTTTGAAATACTTTGCAAACTGCAGGCACAACACGGTTCTTGGAAAGAGGCAGTATCTAGTACCAGATTTGATTCCTATAGCTAAAAGCCAGATTTCCAGGTATTAAGGTCGTTCTTCGGGTTTCAGTCACCTTAGTAAAGTCAGGGATAAAAGGAAAAGAAGCACTTTTCATAAAAGGATGAGATTCAGAAGGGAAAAAGCAATGTGTGTCAGGTCAGGATGCAACAAAGCACATCCTAACCCTTGATTCAGCAGATGGAATGAGAAGCCTGTGCCTGGGATTTGTACAGGAGAAATCAAAATAAGACACTGTTTATTTGCAGATGAGAAATCAAGATATGCTTGTTTGCAGAAAGAGAGTGTGTCACCATCTGAGAGAAACCCAGAAAGCTGGTTTCTTGCCTCCTCTGTGGTAAAATTTGGATGAAGGAAAAAAGAAACCAAATGCCACTTTCCTAGCAAAATGCTTGTTCAAGCGAAGAACTACATTCATCAATTCCAAAGGTGGTGCATAAAACCAACTCAACATTGTTTCCAAATACATAGCATAAGCAAAGCAAAAGCCTACTATTTTCCCCATAATTATTTTTTTCTTACAAACAAATCAGCTATACCGTTCATTCAACATGTAAATCTAAACAGACAACAGAAATAAGCATTTGCTCTCCACGTGTGAAATGAATGATCAGCCTTAACAACTAAAAGCATCAGAGTGCCTAACACCCACTGGTTTCTCCCAGTGTTCATCCAAGCTGCACATCTGACAGTTGTTTCAAAGAAAATCTGGATTGAATAACATGATTCAGATGTTAAGAGACTGACAATAAACAGCATTTTAGTACCACTCAGTCATAAACCAGCAAGCTTTAGTACTGCATGTCCACATTAGGAAAAATGAAACGGTTTCTTCCGAGAACAACATGCTGGGTGTTTGACCCGTGTGCCTGCAATGAAAACCAGGGGAAATTTGTTTTTCTGATTTCCCTTGTTCCTTCAACATTTAAAATCAGTCATACGTAATAAAGTATAACCACTACTAAAAAAATGCCAACTTTTATTTTAAAATCTTATAAAAAGAATTTTGAATGGATTACCAATTTTTGGAACTTTTAATAAAACCATTTTATGATGTTGTTGTTCTTAAAGAACAATGTTCGTACAAGAACTACAAACAAGGCCATAAAAGACTTTTCTCAAAGATTACTAAAAGGATTAGATGGACTACAATGAATGCAAAAGCCATTCAGTGTAAGTATGTCAGGATGCTAACATAAATGACAGGCCTACCCATGGCAAGGAGGCAGCTACAGAGCTCTGGGAAGAAAACAAAACACAATGACTTCTTCCACATTTTATAATGACCTTCCTTATCTTTTTTCAAATCTCTACAGATAAGGGTCTTTTGGAAGTTTCCATAATCACTAATTCTTCTGTAAAATGGATGAAAGAATAAATGGTGTAACTGGACTCACTGCATTTCTCCAGTCTTCTAGGCTGTGGGGGACAGATCAATTTATCCTGCTGTAAAAAAAACAACTTCACAAATGCAAATATATAGAAACCAGATATAGAAAAGCAATAGCCTTTCTTAGCCAGTCTATCCATGTTACTGATGGTGGAATCTTTTCATTGCTTAATTATTTAATAGCAGTCCTTTTATTGTTAATTGATGTGGTTTATGCAAATTTTATCCCCCACTGATACAGATTCATAAATTTCTTTAAATTACAGTGCTGTAATTGGACAGTGTTGACATGAAACTTGAGTAGTGCAGGAATTTCCAGAGGCACGATGCCTGGAGCCAAAGTTCAATTTCAGCTCTGAAGCAGATTCCCTTTGCACCTTAAGGCTGCCCATCTCCATTTCCTCCTCTCTAAACCTGCCATCCAGGATGGTGTGGAGGTTTAATTAATGACTGTGAATCATCTTACCACTGCCTTCTGAGTTCCAGATATAATCAATAATGAGCCAAAGTTTTACTTGGGCAAAACCGTAGCTGCATTTGAGGAGAAGCACACCTTCCACTATGCCTGTCAGAAGTAGTCTCACAAAACACTAAAAGCAAAGCTAATTGTGGTCCAGTTAGCAACCTCAGAGCCAGCTGTGAGATGATAACCTCTGTGCACCTGCCTTCAGAGCCCCCACGTGCAGAGCAGAGACCAGCACTGGTCGTGAGCGCATCCTGTGCCAGGAGTCACCTCTGCTCAGAGGATGTCTCCCTTTTCCCACACACAGCCACAGGGCAGGTCAACGCTCCTCAAGCCAGCCAAGCTGCTTGCATGCTCACTCTCTAATCATTTCCACCCAAGGCAGATCAGCACAGATGAGCTCCTTCAGCTTTTTTGGTTGAGCCTGCTTGTTCCGACTGAAACAGGCCAGAGAACAATTGCAGCTGAGAAAGTGGGAACGAGGGGGTAGAAGAATATTGCAAGAGATGTGTGGTAAATTCTTGTATGTGACCAGCACACCATTAATCAATGCCCAAGGACTTGTTCAAATTATGCAGCTGACAGATGTGCTCCTCCCTGTGTCTTCATGTCATTCATATGACTTTGTACTCATGAGACTCCCTGTGTACCAGATTTGATCACCTCAATCTCTCTGTTTAAGTACTTTTGTATGTTGTGAACCCAGATGTTTTTGGCATCAGTATCAAGAAAATAATTTCAGACACGTGTTATTGAAGAGACTGGGTTTTTTTATGTGACGCTCTATAGCTTTATGTTGTAGAGCAAAAGGAAAGGGAAGCTACTGGATGTATTGTAACTGGAAAGTACCATTACTTTCTATCTGGTAACCTGGCAATTCCAGAAGTATCACAGCAGGCATGTTCCTGTCCCATCTCTCTGCTCAGTATTTCATGACAGTCATCATCACCCTCTTGTCTGGCCATTAGGATGACTTCAGCATATACTGCAGGCTAAGATCCTCACAGAGTAATTTCAGTCCTTAACTCCAGAGCTGTGAGCCAGCTTGTAGGTGAACATCCAGTTTTAATGACATAACAAAGCGATGGAGAAGCCGTTCTCACTCTCAGAGGCAAGGTGTTCCTCTAAGATCCAAGACCAGTTTCAGCAAGTAAGTATCAGGAAAAGAGCTGCCAGAAAAAAAATAATTAATTAAACCTACATTACTCATTTAATGCACAAAAAAGAATAAATCTGCTGTCAGTCATGAGTTCCTCAAGATCTGACTGTTTCTGTACCAAGTATATTGCCAGATCCGTCAAAGAAAATGAGGACAAAACCAATGCACGTGCATGGATGTGCCCAGACACACACAGTGGATGAGAGCTGCTTCACTTAGCTCTCAGGGCAAGATCCATTTCAACTATCTGCTAATTACCATCCTGGAGAAGATATTCTATTCAGGTTTTGTAATCATTATTTAAAAACGCAAACAAGCATATATGTGTTGTTAACGCACGACAAAACATGAGCATCCTAGAATTAGCTAAAACCTACCACTTGCTTCATTTCATCAAAACGAGATGGGTGGTGTGCTCATCACCAAAAGCTGGCTGTTCTTGCTGACATGATGTTACAATCAAAACATTACAAGCCCCCTGTTACTGACTGCAAGCCACAGACCCGCATGTTTAAAGAATTAATGCTTTCACTTTATTCTAAATGGTTAAATTTAGTTTCAGTTGGCAACTTTGCCAGGTCAAAAAGAGCAAATGAACTCAGACATCCAATCTTTCCACTATACACAGGATTTGTTAGCAAACTCGTACATACTTTCCATCCATTTATGTTCACTGGCACCAAAGCACTGAGAGAGTATGAACTCTTTTCCCCTTTTCCCCCCAAGCAACATCCTCTCCAACCTTCATTACCTAAAATGAAAATAGTTATAGGACAACTAAAAGCAGTTACACTTCTAAACCAAATACATTAGTCAACAACCGATATATTAAAAATGTGATACTCATTTGAGAATATTCTTATAAAAAACCCCTAAGAAACCCCATGGCTTTTTATGAGTCTTTTAAGCTGTAATCAATTTATAGCACAGAAACTGAGTCAGCTGCTACGTAACCAAGGCTCCTCATGAGAAGTAAAGCTTTGCAGTGACTCAACGTGCATTGTTCTCAACCTGCATGAGCCTGAAACACTGCAATCACTGCCATGAGCAACTCAGAGTTCTCCCTCTAAAATCCACAGGCAGACATTTTCACCTTCCCCTCCTACTCAGACTCTGCCTTTGTCTGCCACAGCTACTGCCTTCCAAACACAATGCCTACCTTTTGATATCTACGGGTAATTAAGTGCTTCTAGTATAATTGTGACACCTCCATGCCTTTATTCTTCTTTCCATTGCAGTTTGCTGTCAGGCTATGGGATCCTAACCTAAAACAGTCTTGAACACTCCACAGAAAGACTCCCGCTGCCCTGAAATGCTTGGTCTCTTCTTCACATGCTAGATGAGGTTGGCAGGAGAGACTGCACTATGATCTAACTTGCAGTTCTCCCTTCCTCCACACCCTGCTGTGTATTGTCCCTTTGCCCACAAGTCCAGATCAGGGCTGCTGGCAGGAAGGGATGCTGCTCACTGCTGCAGAAGTGAGACCTCATCTGTACGGAAGTGCAGAAACCCTCCTGTGAAAAGCCTGCCTTTTGCATATGGAAGAGACTTTGGTTTAACTAAAGGCAAATTTTCCTATTCAAATGGGAAACAAGCAGAAAATCCAACACATATGAGTAAAAACTAATGTGCATGGGAGTTCCCGTGCTCGTGAATAATTATTACCTGCAGTAACAGGCAGTGCAGAGCCTGCCCCTCCTTTTCCCCACCTCCTTTTCCCCCCCGTTTTTACTTTTTTTCAATTATGCCATCAAAAGAAAACTAAGACCTCTTGGAGACATAAATGAAGCACTTCTGCCCTGCAACAGCAACAGCATCTGGACACCTGGCAAAACATAGTTCAATACCTTTTGTACCTATTTCTCAACTCCCCTGACAGCCCACAAGAAGAGTCTTGCCTTTTTTCTTATTTACCAACAATTAAAACCAAGAGTGTTCAGAAGTCCATTTCAATGGATTTGTTCTGGTTACATTACAACAGATTGCTTTGATCTGGGGGAGGGAGGAGGAGAGGAGCAGAGAACATCTTAAGTTCACAAAGCTAAAAGCCAAGATGCACAAAACTGAAGCATTCCAAAGTTAAAAATAATCGCCTTTAAACTGCAAGAGCAGAGCTGTAATTTCGAGCAGTACAGCATGACATCATGGTTTATGTGGGGCCAGCTCAATAAATCAAACTGAGCCTAATTAGAGATCATACTGCAAATCTACATTATTTGGATGAATAATTAAAACAGGACAGTCCATAACACAAGCCAGAAATGTTTACTAAAATATGTTTTTTTTCAAACTTTCATGTTCACTACTGCTTACAAGGCTTTCACATTTAGTAAATTATAGACCCCTAAGCTTTTATTTTAGGCTGACTTCACTTTCAAGGAATTCTTCAATTAACTTTACGTTGCTTCAAGCTCTTCATCCAATGAGAAAACAATCTGTGGTTTCTTACTTCTTCCAGTGCCAATGGCTGCCCTCCACGTTTGACTTGCAGACTTACTGTCTTTTCAGAGCCAGGGTCTGTTTGTCTAAAATCAGCCTAGTTGTCATAGTATTTTGACAAATCCTCTGTAAAAGGAGAACAAACCTTTGTGGTGGGTAAACTGCTAAGAATAATTAAGGTTGTTCTCACAATCTCAATAGATAAGTGCCAGAATTAAGGAACATTCAGCAATAAACCCAGACTGAACGCCCTGACTACCTCAGTTGCCCTTCTTTCTCACCTACTCCAATTTTTCCAATTTCAGCTTTTCTCAGTTGTTTTTCTAAAATGTGTGCTTTTTCTCAAATCTAAAAGCTATGACATGTTCAAACACTTACAGCCTAAAAAACCCCAGTGCTATCAAACATTACTATCTGTAGATGGTCAGGACGCTTCTGGAATTGTTGGAAAGGCTGTGGAGACTTCGACTATCAGTTACATGCAGATAATGTTAAATCAAGAGCCAAAGAGCTTAATAAAAAGCATGAGCTGAACAAAAGAGACAGGATTCATTCCTGAACTGCACATTTTTCCTCCTGGGGCGTGAGAGATTTGTATGTAATTTTTCAATCTCAGATTAAAAAACTGGGGAGCTCTCCTACCTTTTCCTTCTGACACTTGACTGGGCAAGTGGACTAATACAGAGCATTAAAAAACCTGTAAAGACAAGGACTGAGAAGCAAAACATTTGACATTCTCCACAAAAAAGGACTATCCAAAAATAAGAGATATGTCTATTCATGCAGTATTATGTTGTGCAAATAACTTTTTTCTGCAGAATGTTAACCAAGCACAGACACTGAAAATACATTCTTAATACATGGATTTTCAGATAAAAAAATCCAGAGGCTTTTAAAGGAATCAAAGCACATGAAATATTGCATGCACTGCACAGCAGTATTTATAAAGGTATGACAAATGAATCTCTGTCAACCACAGCCACCATGATCAGCATATCCTTGAAAAGGGATGTACCTTTCAGACCTCCATCTGAATCTTTGTTACAATAAATACACATCAAACTTGTAATTTTATTTCTTTTTGAAATTTAAGACTGTGGACAGAAATATTATGAGTGACCTCTGTTAACTTAATTCAGAGCCACAGCCATTCCAATTCCCTTACATTCTCAGTGTGCAGCAACAGATTTCTCAGAAACAGAAAAAGAAACCCTGTAACTATTTGGACATACTTCTGAAAGCAACAGTGAAAATTAAGGAAGGAGCCTTCCCCAAGAAGTATCTATTTTTGCAATGTGTGCTTTTAAAGCACAATGCTTACGGAATGAAATACTTCAGTTCTCTTGTGTAAACTTGTTCAGATTGTTTGCTATTGATCTTTTGAGTCATATTTTGGCAGTAAACTGGTATCCTTGTAGAAAATTTAAGTATAGCAGAACAAGTGATGTCATCTACATCTATATTTAATTAATTTTTTCCTTTTTTGTAGACAAATTTATATTTCAAAATAAATAATCTGAACTCCATACTTTAATTTCTTCCCTGGATTATGAGCTTTGTGACAATGAAACCTTCAGAGGAGACAGCCTGTTTGTAGGAACATGGCTCCCTTAAGTCAAAGGACAGAACTCAATGAAAGAAGGCAGTGTTTCTATCTATGCTCAAGATGTAGGACTATTAACTATTTTCCTAACTGAATGACATAAAGTGACTCCATAAAACCAGTGCAAAAAGTGATCTCAAGGAAGCAAAATCTATTTTTTTCACAGTGCATTTTTCTTTCCTCCCTGCCCCCAAACTGCTGTCTATTTAGAAAACAAACAAACAAACAAACAGAAAGAAAAGAGAAAATTGCACTGTAGCAAGGCTATCCATATGGCCCAGGCCTGTGCTGTGGGTGCAGTATATATCCATACACTGCACTCTGACATGGCCCAGAGCAGATGCCACAATATCCAGGTTTCTGGTCATTTGCGGAGTAAATAGCATGGTAGTTTGGACAGAGGTGGAAGGAGCATATGGAGGCAGGTAGCTGACAGAGTGAAACTAATGCAATGCTCTTGACTGGTAATTAAAGCTTGGCTCAGCCTCAAACTCTCAAATATGGTAATTCTTTAACCAACAGAAGAGATTGCTAGGAAAAGACAACAGTGAGTGAGAGAAAGTGCAGAAGATGGAACACAAGTGCTTTCCTCCTTTCCTCCTCTCAGGTTTCTCCATCAACTGAGAGCCACTACTCAAAGGCTTGAATCTCTTCTAAATCTGGCTACTCGAAAAATAAGAACATGGTTAAGACCAATATATAGCAAACAAGTATAGGAACCAATGCTTTCTTATCTCTCTGAAGCAGTGACTGATGCCAGGTTTTTCATACCTTTTCCTCACTCCTCATGCCACCAGTGTCAGTGTCTCTACCATACTCTCACACTGCTTTCCACCTCCTCCTCATTGCCACATGGGATCCAGTTACATGGGGAGCAGGAGAGATGAGGACAAACACTGTGCACTCACTTCTGGGCAGCTACAAGCTTTGTCTCTTGAAATAAAGCATCTCAAACTCCAGAGTCCATTTGAGAACAGCCCTGATGGCCCTTCAGATAGAATGGCAAGGAAGGAGCCTATCTAAGACTTGAAAGAAATTGAAATCAACAGAACTTGCAGTGGCATTATTAGAGGCTGAAACCCACATAAAATCTGTTTCAGTAATAAGTGAGAGATTTTGCCTTAACATTACACAAAGGATCAGACTAGAGGGCTACAGAAGGTCCTTCTGACTAAGTTGTGACAATACAGATGCCAGACAATTTTAAAGATCAGGATTATTTACCAGTATAAATTACACTATTTCTTGTTTACTTTTGATCTTCTAAAGACACACAATCCCCAAAGGAATATTATGCACACAGCAGCCCAGAGTCTGCCTTTAGATACTGTCCAAATGACATACTACTTAGACCAAGAAGATAGCAATACCTCTGTTTCCATTAATTCTCTACTAAGAATCACAGGATTCAAACTGTTGATTTCCAGCATTACCTCATGCCCGGGCCTCTCGCTGATTAATTAAAACTGTACACGTATAGGAAAAAGAACAAAAAAGCAGAACTGCAGTACTATGAACCAGCGTGTCCCTGATAAAAGAAATGGACTGCTGTTCTCAAGTCCTTTCCATTGGTTGATTGTGAATTGTAACCAGACAAGATCTCTTTTTTCAAGCTGCCAGTAACTGGCAAACATGTCTACTGCACAGGAAGTCATATTTATAGTTGCATTACTCCCCACAATATACCAATTCTCTTATAATCAGCAGTGGTCTCTAGGCCTGCTAAATGAAAGATCTTTTCCCTTGTGATTGCAGCCTTTCGATGGGAAGTTTCCAAGTCTACAGTTTGTAACGGGTGTGGAGGGAAAAACATAGGACAGCACAGCCCCCTCTTCATTGTTATACAGTAAAGACATACCAGGCTTCTTTAAAAAAAAAAAAAAAAGAAAGAATTCTGGAATACTCGTATTGCAATTTGTGTTAATTACTCTATTGAATCATCATTTAATTTACAACGTGTGTTTAACTTACCTACTTTTTACTATCTAGCTTTAAATTCCTCTTGGGTATAGACAGATGGAGAACTTATACTGCATAAGCTTCCTTATGTACTTGGGCAGGGCGTGTGAACATGGAGATACTCCACAAGAAATCCAAAGCAGCATACTGCTTCATTAAAGGGAAATACTTCCCCAAACTACTGCAGGTGACAGTTAATTACTTGCTTGTGCATTTTTACTATCATCCTACATATAGAAAATTACGAAGAAAAATCCAAACACATACTTGAAATTTTCAAACTTTCTTCCAGCAAGATATCAGAGTATTTAAAAGGGCACAGCACTAGCTTTGGCCAAGGGTTCCCCCTCCTCCCTTAACAGAGAAAAAGAACACCATTTTTTTAAAGGAAGGTAGAGAGATTAATACTTTACCAAAGGAGAAATTCTTCAAAAATAAAAGATCACTGCAAAAGTAATTCTTACCTAAAATTGGAAAAAAAAGAGACAGAAAAAAAAAATTAAGAACGGTTCCTTGGAGCATTGCACCTTCAAAATAGAAAGAATTCCTGAACAATATTTTACAGACATCATGACAGTTGTGAAACAAATCTAAAGAAAACAAGTTACACCAGGACAGGAAATTGCAATTCCTTTGAAACAATAATTAACCTTAAGAAAGAAATCATGACTAATGTAGACAAGTAATAAAGGAAACCGCTTTAGCACAGGGAAACCTGTTTTAAAGCAGCGGGACAAGGGAATATAAAATGTTCACCAGAAGTGATGGGTCTCTAAAGAAAATTGGAGCAATTCTGTAGTAAGGATCATGCAGACACAGGTTTCAAATAGGTCATCCTCAAGGTTTCAAAGAGGAGGCTGCACCACAGGAATTCAATAAATTTTAAATACAGGACTCAAATCCAAACTGGGTCTAATCTCACACTGCTGTCACTTACACATAATCAAGAGGAGTTTGAAGGATATCTGCCAGGCTAAACTGCTTTTATAATCATAGCTTTCAATGCCCAATTGTTACTTATAAATAGCTAGACTTATAGTAAGCACAAACGTCATTGTGATTATTTAATTATATTCCATGGGAATCAGAAATGAGAAAAGATGAAAAAACTTGAACTTCTTTCATCATAAGATGACAATTCCAAAATTTTGCATGAGAAATACACATACAAACTTGAAAACAGGTCTAATGTTTAGCATTTAAAATAATTATTTTTAACATAAAAACTCATTCCTAAATCTGAAATTTTTTTTTTACTTTTTCTGTTTGCAATTCTTAAATAGTTGCAAGTGAGCAGCAGTCCTTTTCTATTTACTCTAGTGGAAGAAAAGAAGTTCACAGTGGTGTAAGAAAATTGTAACTAAAATAAATACTAAAAACAGAAACAATTTTTATTTCAGATGTTAAGACAGCTATCTGCAATAACAGCATTTCAGACTGTCCTTATTTGTTCTTGTTTATTACACTGCTGCCCTTTGTGGCTTCTTGTATTTTAGCAACTGGAACGTACACAGTAAAGCTAGCAACACAACACAAGTTTAGCAAAGGCAGCCATAATTGGATTTAAAAAAAACTACCACAAAAAAAAGCAAGCAGCTCTAAAAACACTGCAACCAATGTGGTTTGGCTTCCCATGAACTTGTGTCCTGTGGGGATTTGAATAAACTTCAGTAGGTCCACAAGCTCACACCAAGATCTCTTTCTCCTACCTCAGAAGTCTTTTGAATGAAATTTGTTGAAATTTATTATCATCAAAACCTGTTTCTCAGCTGCTCCATCCCCACCACTGGGAATGAAGACAGATAAAAGTCCTTCTTCCCTAGAACAACAGGTCAAGGAGAGAAGTACCAGACCTGGTAGTTCCATTTTGAAGTGGCTTTTAGGAACACAAACTTTCCTGATCTCTGAACGAGCTTCTTAATAGTACAGCAGAGTTAACTTTTGTGACTTCTTGCTATCTCTTAAACACATTTAGGAGAATCACTACATGAGAAAAACCTTTATACAATGGTAAAATAGAGCCTCGGTCAGCAAAATCCAATATTTACCTGCAAGGAGATTTTAGCAAGTTCAGAAATGGAAAATATTTGTTATAGAGATCTAAAAGACAAACACACCGCCCGTGCCTCACCACGCTCACACAGTGAGTTTTTTCCTATGTCTCCTGAAGGAATTTGGGAAATGGAAATTTCCAAAGCTAGACAAATGGCTGAAAATATCATGTACAAATTAAGAATGTCACAGAGTTGTGCTCAGGAAATTTCAGAGGTTATCTCTGGAAACACCTTCTCAAATGGAAAAATGGTGGCGGCAACAATTATGGGAGATGAGGGAATGTCAGGTCTATCTAAAGACAAGACAAACAAACCCACCAATTCCCAGGAGAACACTCAGACCAAGGATCCAGGAAGATCTCTGTTGGTTAAGTTATTCACTTTTCTCATGCTGATAAACCAAGGAGTGAGAGGGCATTCTGAAACCCTCTGAACTCCCCTGTAGCTGTTTACCTGCTTGAGCTCACACCATGGGTTGTGGGGTAGCTGAGCAGAAAGGGAGGAAGGTCAACCAGCAGCAACCCTGCAAGGGGCTGTTTTAGCCACCAATGAACCAGGAACAAAGGCTTTACCTCTGAGAAAGACCTGGAAGAGGTAGAGTCTCAAAAGAAACTCAAGAAATCCCATCACAGAAGCGCTATCAAAAGCCAGAGGGAGCCAAAAGCAAGGCTCCAGGCACAGAGCTCTGCACTGCTGTTCCATTGCATTGCAAGCATGAACCATCTGACATGTGATGCCTTCATGGCACAAACTGGGAGCATCAGGCCTACCCCCTGAGATCATAATTTTCTTCAATTCCACTTGGTCTGTTTGGAGGGGGGTTAGGGGTGTTTTGTTTGTTTGGGGTTGTTTTAAGTTTGTTATTGATTTTTATTTTTTTTTTTTTTATCCTGAGATTCCCCATATCCTGGTATCTTGTCATGAGAGATTGCTCCACTAACTGATGAATGGATACCAGGAATATGCAAAATCTGAAATGAGATTTGAAAAAGCATTTCTGTGTGCTCTCTCTGGAAGATAAGGTGCCAACACCCCACTGACACAGTTTGCTGCAGGCTTCCTACGGTCCTGGTATGACTGAGGCACCAGCAAAGGTCACAGGAAGAAAGGCATACACTGCAAAACCAAAATACTAAATCTTCACCATTTTGGAGACTTCACAGGGCTTTTTCTGAAATGTAAGACTCTAATGTCAGCCTTTTGCATCCCCCTACGCCTGGTGTCTTTGGTGAAATATAAGATAAAAACTACTGAAGTACCAAGATGACCCTACAAAGCATTTGAGGCAGCTACCTATCTGCACACAGAAACACACTGCAGCCTGTGGTGTTATCAGACAAACTGAAGCTGCACACACCACAGATACCAACCAAAGAACAGCATGTGCAAAAGTCACATTACTCCGTACTTAGTCTAGCTCTAAGTAGCCCAATAAATGAGACTATGAGCTATAGTTCTGGTCATTTAACCCACTTAGTTCTTTTGGCTTGGTGCACTTGTTATCTGGCCACCTGAGCCAGGACACTGCTGCCAACATCTGTTTCCTGCCTCCTGGGCCCTTCCTCCATCAGAGCTTCCTCTGGATCTGTGAGTTTGACTGAGCCAAGGAGCCAGACGGAGCTCACTCTCTCCCCACAGGGCTGTTTGTCGCTTTGTGCGGCAAGAGGCAACCGCAGCTTGATGACCTGGGGAGTGGGAAATGTCCTGCTTCATAAACCTGGGGGAGATGAAGGTACAAGTTTTATAGAACAGTTTCTTTTTCCAATTCTACTTCATTCAGTGCCTTTCAATTTTGAAAAAAGACAACAAAAACACCCACAAAAAAACCCCAAAACTTTTAAGCTTTGTTTGGTTAATTTTCTAGCTGAAAGCGCAAAAGAAGAGGGGCTTAGACAAAAAGTAAAAAATCAGTTCTATAGCCAAGGCACTGGCTATTTAGCCAGAAGAAAACAAAAGCCAGAAATACCATTTCACCGCTCAAAGTGAAAGACAGATTCTAGAAACACAGCTTACATAAAGGCACGTGTCAAACAATATGCTTATTTTCTGCCTAAACACTGACTCACTGAATAAAATCTATGTTACTCTTTTATGTAAACAGTTCCTTTAAAAGCAGTAAAATTAAATACAGACAACATGAAGCTGAACATGAACTTTTGCCATCCCCATTCAGGCATCTGTGTAATTATAAGCATTAACTCCACTGCCATGTACTACAACATATGCAGAATATGTTCCACGTTGAGAATTTTGAGATTTTCTTAATTAAGTGTTTACATCAAAATTTACTCCTCCGGTGCACCTTTCCAGATTAGAAGATCATAGGATGAGTTAGTTTCTTTTAAGATATGTTTGCAAAATGTAATTAGAAAGTGCATATAAAATTTTATCTCAGGCATCAGTATGGCCTTTATTAGAAGTAGCTGAGCCTTATAAAACTAGGCTGTTTTTGCTTTCTTTCAGGCTAATTATTCACTTTGACCATTCTTTTCTTTTAAGGCAATGTTATTCGCAAGAAATGTCACTTATCTAAGTATCAAGGTTGTTTACATTCTACACAAATGTTACAGTCTCAAGCTTTCGTTTTTGAAAATGTCAAAAACTAAAGGGGATGATTCTGGGCTTGTAAAAACATTATTTATTAACAGAATGAGTCTCATGGCATTTTAAGTTTCCCACAAGACATTTTTCTGTCTATCATTTTAGAACTTTTTCCCACACATCATGTTCCTGATATAGGCTTTGGCAGGTTGTGAGATATGAGCTGGCTGGAAAACTATAGCTTGCTTTCAGCATACTCTTGTACAGTTAAACATTAAGCACTTTTTGCACAAGATAATTCAGACTGTGCAGCTCACACTGAGAAAAGACGACAGTTTCAGCTGAGGAAAGCTGAAGTCCTGAAGAATGTCAGAGACTTTGTGACAGTTTGACAGAGAAAACAAAGGAATCTTGAAAAAATAATCAGCATTACTTGCAAATTCTACACTGACTTCATTCTGGTCTCCTAAGAGAGACCTGAGAGCATCTGACAGTTAAAGGACACACATACACAACGAGCAGAACAAATGCCCTCTTGAGGTACAAAAGAGGCCCAATCAGCCAGCCCTCAATAAAGGGAATGACCAGGACTTCGAAGTGTATCAGAGAACATGCTCAAGTTTTCTTGATCAATAAGTTCAATTTCCCAAGTATTTCATTAAGGAATCAATAGGTGAACCAAATCTCATGGAAACCATTGTACCCACAGCCCAGGGAAGTTTCTAAAGCTGGAAACAGCATCATAAACCAGTTGTTTGTATTTTGCAAGCTTTTATCTGCACAACTACACAAGAAGAGACAGGAGACTTTACTGACAGATGGCAACTGACTCATGATAGTGCTGCAAAACTAACTAATGTCATAACACTACCACTGCTAAATCCATGAATGTGAAAAAAGAGTTTAATTGATAAAAATCAGAATTCATGCAAGGAGAGAAAGTTTCTAAAGCTGCCTGGATCACAGATGTCTAGTGGCACTTTTCATTTAGCCTTATGGTCAGCTATCTGCAAAAAGTGTATTTAATGTTTCATAAACATAGAGTTTAAAACAAAAGCGCTGCTAATCAGATCTGGCAGGAAAGGGAGAAATGCATACATAGAATGAGGTAAGTGTGATCTTGCCCAGCTGAAGAACAGGGAATGGCAGGGCTTCAGGCCATGACTCACACAGACACTAAACAGTAGAGAGCTACAGATAATTCTCAGGTAAACTTTGCATGAGCCACTACGTCACCCTTCTCTACCCTTCCTGCATTAATCATGTCATTAGTAACCTGACGCAGCCCGAGAAGAATGTCTGATTTACAGGGAGCAGAGCAATGCTAGCAGAACAAACACTTTGGCAGGTCAAAAAAGGAAAGACCAACCTAAATTTCATTTTACTTTGAACCACACCCTCAGAAAACATGGAAACTAGAAAAAGAAAAAGCAAAAAAAGGTATCTTCTCACTGTGAGATTGCATACTCCGTTAAAAGTTCCTGATGAACCAGTTACTGAGAGTACAAATATGAAGGATTTGCAAGAGCCCATGGATAAAAAGCCAGCCTGAACATGTACCTAAACAAAGCAAAGAGGGAAAAAAAATCCCCAAGCTTTCTTTTGAAGTTTTCACCACAGTTACGTAATTTCCATCTTCGATGTTTTTAAACATCTTTTATAACGTCAGTTGTACCTTGAGTACAGACTGTACTGTTAGGACTCATGTCTCAGCCAGGTATCTTGGCTACTCCACCAAATATAGGAAGGACAAGGGGATATGTAGGGGCAAGAAAAAACAGAAAATTTCAAATTTTTTTAAAAATTATTACACACTCAATTTATAGCAGTCACTTCAGCAAATCTGGCTATAATTTAGAATATTGTATATCACTATTTCACCTAAAACACCTTGAAAAAGTAATGGTCATTTGAAGGAAGGGCAGATCGCTTCCACTCACTTTAGGCAAATAAAAACCCCTGTAAATTACTTTAAAAGCAGAATTAAATTATCCTCAGTTTCTTGAAACAAAGAAAATTATCAACCAAAACATGCAAGAGATAGCAGCAGGTAGTAGTAGGAGCAACAATGTTATTAAGTCCTCAAGCACCATTTCACAGTAGCAATTCTCAGACCTTCCACAGAACATGTGTGCTGAAGTGTGTCTAAGTGTATGGCAAACCCACTGTTTATGGGGTTTTGTTCAGGTCCTCAATGATTCATCTGCTTCCAATTCTTTCTAAGCAGGCTGCCTATTTTCTTTCTTCTCTTTCCTTCCCATAGAACACTCCCTTTCACCTCATTTTCCTCTCCTTCTACCTTAGCATCAATCCTGTGAACTGAAATCGATTTCCTAGCTTCATGACTTTAAGCCAGAGGTTTGCAACTTTCCAACTTAAAGTGAAGCCCTAGAAATTGAAATCTCCTTTGTCTTTGACCCACTACAATGGTTGGGTGTGAGTTATCAATACCTAAATGTGTCACCTCAGTTAAAAGCAGCTAATCATTTTGTTCGTAATTATTAATGACATCCTTTTCTCAATATTAAAAGTAATGTACAAAATACGACCAACTGTATAGCTACAACGTTAAGAGAATATATAAAATATTAGGGAATGCAAAATAACAAAGGAAATGCCTTTATCTTCTGACACCAGTTTGGAAAGTTTCTCCATTGTGCCATGACAGAAAGCCTAACCCTCTCCTTAAAATTTAAATCAAGATGTTTTCAATAGTTGCTCAATTCATGTAAATGGCACGTCCCTTTCCTGGGACAAAAAGCTGTTTTGTCCCTGATAGTTGTTCAATATCATATGCAGAAAAACACTAATAACCCCATATCTCAAATATGCAGTAATCTGCCTTAAAACTATTCCCTTTCTCATCAGTTTTTTTGAAGGTCAGCTAAAGAGTATGCGGGCAGCAGTGAAAGATGTCTCACAAGAGTGCCCACATTGACAAGCAGGGTTTGCCAGAACACAGTAGGTTGGTAAGAGACATCTGTTTGTGCTTCATTCAGCAAAAGTGTTAAGGACAGTTTAACAACTTTGGTTTATTTTGGGAGGACTGGGGGTGTCTGGCTTGTCTTTTTTAACTTAAGACCTGAGACCAAAGAAGAGATTTAGAGATACAATGCCAAGAGCTTAATGAGTATTCTACAGTGCATGTGAGCACCCTAGGGAAAACCTGCACTTGGATAAACAACAGATTCCATCTCCCCCTGCCCTGAGGAGTATAAACCTGGCTCACAGTTTACACCTGATCTAATGGTGGCTTTCAAAACAAACACATTTCAGACATATTCTTCTTCCCACTCTGCACCCAAAACTTTCTCTTGGAAAGAAAGGCCTCTTCCTCAAGAAAGGCTTCAAGAGTGTCTTCCAAATCTGCCAATAGCTTGCATTACATAGTACACCTAAAAATTTTTAACTGACCTTTGTCCCCTCAGAGGAAGCTGTCTGTTCCAAATGGCCCACACACACTCAGCAGAAAGCCAAAGCTCTAAGAAAATCTGTCAAACACATAAGGTATCTGTCACATGGAGTGAGCCTGTGTGTGCTTCTACACACATACTAAAGGGTGAGAAGAGCTTTCCACAGTCTTAAATATCCCACAGCACACATCTGGATCCTTAGAAGCCTTTCCTCTATCTTCCTTTGTGCCACTGCTTCTTTCCATGTCCACATCTAAAAAGGGTCTCAAACATTTACTCACACCTTGCAAGCAACACACCCGTGCACTTTGTCACCCCAGGCTGTAGAAAGGCAAGGAGGAGGAACACGCAGCCCACTCAGGCTGCACACCTGCTGCAGGGAGACTCCTTCCAAGGAAGCTGCAGCTTCCCAAAGGGAACATGCACTGGAGCTTGCATGCCTGTTATATTCCCCATGCAAATACACAGTATTCTGGTGGTGGGAATTGAATTCGGTACCTTCTACCAACTTAAAAAAAATCCATCCCTAGTGAAGAAAAACAAACCCAAAGAAACAAAACAGACAATGACTACAAAGACTCCACAGGAATGTAATGACTATAAGAAAAGGCAAGAGCAAGTGTAAGAAGGGTGTATTAATGGGTCAAAAACGGGGCTGAAATGACTCAGAAGTAGA
The DNA here is from genome assembly GCA_013396655.1 of Campylorhamphus procurvoides. Lineage (NCBI taxonomy): Eukaryota > Metazoa > Chordata > Aves > Passeriformes > Dendrocolaptidae > Campylorhamphus > Campylorhamphus procurvoides. Next base: position 148,106 of record WBMV01003407.1, read on the forward strand.
ATAAAATCCCAGCAGGATTGCCTTAAATCTCCTTCAGAGACTGCAGGCCTTCATGCAGTTTGTATTCAAGTTCTCTTGGGATCATTAAAAAGAAGGCTCTATCTGGTCTCACCTCTCGATCAGAAGAGCACCTTTCCGAAACTGGGCAGCATCGCTGTCCTCTCAGAGCAGAGCAAAAACAGGCTCTGAAGCATCAAACTGTACCCTCTGAAAGAAGGGCACCAAGTTCAGAGCAGAGCAAAACAACTCCTACCAAACTGCCACTGGTGCAGTGCAAATGGTTTTCTTAAAGTGATTGTAAAACTTGGGTAAGAAAATGCTGGTCAAGAGAGTTTGTACTACTGCTACTCAGAGAACACATTCACAAAACTGATACCTTTAACCCATCCGTGCCAGGCCTTATCTCAATTATCCACCTTAAATAGCTCAGTAACATAAATATGGAAACACAAATTGAACATAAATCTCAGTTTTTTGGATTAAAAAAAACCCCACATCAATTCTAAAGTTCTAGTCTTCACTAACAAATCCACAGATTTTCAAACAGAGCTTTCTAAGCAGTAGACATGTTATTGCTTGATGTTCCTTGTGCACCACAGAAGAGCCTTTGAAGGGCACTACAGCATGGTTTTAGTTTCTTTCAGAATACCAAGACAAGTGCTAAATTCCTCTGTACATTTGGTGAGGAGGTAAATGCTTTAGCTGGATGCCTAAAGATCAGGGAGAAAGGCCAGAATACACTGAGATCAAAAAGTCACAGTCACAGAACTGGCAGGAATTATGAACTGAACAGAGAAAAACCCACCACATTTTGGATATGGGTGAGACATGGACCAGATCTCTCTACAGTCACCAGAAAAACAACAAAAAGCCCTAAAATTAAAGTTTTCTGCAAACCATTACTCAAGGAGTGACTCAAAGTCATAAAGAGCTATTTGCTTCTTAAATAAAGTACAACAAAATGTCAAGAAGTGTTACATTATCTCAGTATGACTTCAGTATCAGTGAAAGCTATACAAGAAGTTTCCTATGTCCCTGCATGAAGGGCTTGGAGGGCTGAATTCTAGCAAGAAATCCCCAAGATCCCACCATCATTTCCTTGAGGATTTAACATAGTGGACGAGTCACTGGCGTCTTGACAGGTGCACCAAATTCACATCTGATATTTTCTTACTACTTTCCTTCCCTGACTAAGGACCAGAAAGCATCTTATTGTGCTATACTCAAAATCAGGAAAAGATTTTTTTCTCTTTTTTTTTTGAAGCAGAGAATTTCCTGATGTACAAGCAAAAATCCCCCTTAAATAACACATTTTTAACATAATGACAAGAAAACAAGTTAATTAAATACCCTCTGATAAATCTCCTTAAAAAGCCAAGGAGACAGACTGATGAATCAACATACTTTCTCATATCTTGCATTGCCAGTGTGATTTCATAAGGTGAATATTTACACTGCGTTTCATAGAAATCTTTTTATTTTAACCAACAAATAGTAAAACAGGACTCTGGTTTTATCTCTGTCCGGTGTCTGAATCAGTAACTGTTTAGTAAATACTGAAAGTTTCTCAAAAGGTTAGCCCTTTTTTACTTCAGAGATTAAATTCCATGCTTCACTGTCGAGAATTTGGAAGTTAAATAAGAAAGCCACAACAGATGCAAAATTTTGTGCCTGCAATGTTAAAACACAAAGATAAGTGAAATGGAAGTGACAGTGCAGGGCATCTGTAGTTTTAAAAACTCAAACATGCTTCTATGGTTAAGAGGTGTTATTGCAGCCTTTGTGGTGATCACATTAAACCAGCCAATAGAAAAGTGATCAAATAGCACATTACCTGAAAAAATATGAGGGAGATTATTGTGGGAGTATTTGAGATTAGCTGGCGTTGCCACAGAGACAATTCTACACATCCATAAAGCACTAAGAAACCAAGATAGCCTAGTAGAACTTTAGCAATCTAAGAGTTCAAGAAAGAGTTATCCAGAACACATGAGCTAACCCAGACTAACTGGTGCCTTCTCCCTCTTCTCTGTCATTATCCATCACTAATACATGGTTTAATACTAGAAATATATTATGCGGTTCTTCACTCTTGGCAGTAACTTCCAGAAACAGCAGACAAATAGAAAATATAATTCAGTTTGAAACAACTGTGTGTGTATATTAAATGAGTTGCTACTAGCAAGTAACAAAAATATGCCTTCCTGTGTCCAAATAATCCCATTTTCTTTCCCTTTCTTTTCTGTTATATCCTTGGATCTTCTCCTAAAAGACAGATTATACTTGTTTCATTCCTCAGCATGTAGCAGGGCTGAGTTCAGTTTCACTCAGGTCCTCCTTTCAATAGCCTCACCTGAGCAACTTGGTCACATCTCTGTAAAGCAGCCCAGCCTTTGCTAGTACACCATTCCACCGCCTGTGGCTCCCTGGCTGTGGGCTGCACTTTGCAAAGGGCCCTTCAAGAGCAGTGACCCAGCTTCACAAACTGGGGAATTTCCAAAGAAAAAATTAACTATATATGTAAGTTCTAACAGCTAGAATTTGCTCACTCCTTACCAAGGTAAAAAAATATTTTTCAAACTTTAGAAGAATAATGAAAAAAAGTACAGAAGAAACAAGTCTTTAAATGAAACAAAAAATCAGAGGTTAAATACTTTAACCATGCTTTATTTTAATATTCTTACAGGCATCTGCTAGACTTCATTACTGTTAAACATACCATTCATATGCAACTTTTTAAATGGCAGAATCTTTACTGGATGTATTCTAACTCTTAATAAAAATGTTTATACAAATTCATCAAGGTAATGCTGAAATAAGGACCTCTGCAACCTAAAGAAATCTCTCAGGCAATTATTTACTTATGTTTGCTAAAAAAATTAATCATCTGTTTTTTAATTTTACTGCAGGTTCATCCTACAAGAGACACAGTTCTGGAGACAACTAAGAGAAAATTTAGGGTAAAATATCCCTAACTATCAACAGAGGAGCTCTGACCTGGTAAGAATTATTTCTATTTGCATGTCTCTAAGTGGGTGCTACTGAAAAACATAAATAAAACATAAGGTCGTTTCTCATTTATGAGTTTTTCAGTACAATGAAAATAATAGGAACCTGTACATATGATGCTTTTGCAGATAACTTGGTAGACTGGCTAGTAAAAAATGTTAAAATCTTTCAAAAACCAAACCATTCCTTCTTTCTTTGCAAAAATTTAGATTTTCTCACACGTCCTACACATACTGGGCATTGTTCCATTTATCCAATTCTTTTAAATTCTAAGTCTAGAATGCACTGGGGAGGAAAATGGGATTTTGTTCTGCTTACTAAATAACTTCGTTGATTTTATCTAATTTTAGGTAAAAGCTTGTTAAGATATCAAATCAGTCTTTGAGTGTAAATGTGAAAATCTATTCTAAATAGCTCTGTATTTCTCTTATGCCACTTTTTCAAGTCAGAAATGTCCTTTAAAAATAGTAAACAAAAATGACAAAAAAGTATGTGAATCCTCCATATGTTTAAAAAATAGGTTCATATTGGACAGTAATATCATTATATTAAATACATTCAGTGGTTAATTTATCTCCTTTTGCCATTTGCACACTAGAGCAACAAGCAGTGGGGTTTTTTTGGACTGAAATGATGTTTCTGTAAACGCATTCTGGAATTTCACTGTTTCATTTAAATTAATGTGGATCTTACAGTAAGTGGCCCTGGGAGAAAGCACATTTCTGATGTCTTTGCATGAAACACATACCTTCCTGAAACACTTCCTGTCTTGCACCCGTGTTTGGATATTATCACTGTTGTCTGACAAGAATGAGGTCAGCTAGCATTGTAGGGATACTTTACAGCAGCTGTCCGGCAATTCTCTGAAACTCCACAAGCCTTTAACTCCTGAACTGCCTCACCAAACAATGTAGTCTTGCAGGAACACTGGAAGAATAATGACTTTTCAGGGTGCACAGGATGCAGTTCACTGAGCAGTCTCAAAGTGCTTAACCAAGGGAAATAAAAGACTAAGCTGTTCAGGTGAGCAACAATGAGAAAGATCACGAAGAGGACATGTGATGGGAAATTGAGGAGTGTCACCACCTTTGCTGCAGCCAGGCCGAAACAGGGATGGAGAGGCACAAGAACATGAGATGTGCACAATAAAGAGAAACACCTTATGCTTCAAAAACAGCAGAGAGAGACTCAGGTTTAAAACAGTAAGGTTTATCAGCATTGCCCCGCAGAGATCCACTTGGCTGACTCTCAGCAAATATAATTGATCCAATAGGACCAATAAAGCTGAACTAAAGCTGTATAAGCAGCAAAGAGTCCTTTGAATTTGCACAGAACTTCAGTTATAAAGTGACATCATAAACTTCCATCCCAACACACTCAAAAAACTTCCTGATGTTTTAAAATGAGCTGTCTCAGGTCAGACAGACTGTCAAAAACCTTCTTAACTCATTTATGAAATCGCATTCACACAATCATTAGCATGAGCTCTTTGTGTGAATGAACCTTTCAGTAGCAAAAATTTGATCTGTATCAATCATGCCCATATTTCCACTAGATGAGCCAAAATTTGTGCCCATGTTATATTGGCTGTGGGAGGACAGATGGAGCCACAATGATGCAGTCTACTGATACCTGGCAAGCAAGCTTTACTTATATAAAAGTCAATGTGTTTAATTATCTTTTCTATTAGACCAGAAAGTGCCATTCATGGTGTAAATTTACTTCTGATCAGTTTACTGCACTGCACTGGCCACCAGTTCCATTTGCAAAGCTTTAGGATGGTACAAACTTACAGATACATCACCAAACCCCAGTTTCTTTGCTGTACTGCTTTTTGACACACTCTGTAAGGGCTCTTGAGGAGACAAGGAGAACAGCTCTATGCCACACCACAATCTCTCCAATTCAGGCACCAGAAAAGGCTGTCAGACAGCAGCAACCAGAAGTGCAGAGCACATTTTTAAAAGGCTCAGCTATGACATTGGTGAGAGACTGTGACCATGCGGCACAAATACCCTGGTGAGATGTGATATCCACAGCTTCTTTCCTTGTTCACTATGTGTTCACAGGTATTGCACACAACCTCCCCCTTTTTGTACAGAGATCCTAGTCTGTCTTCTTTCAAGAATACAGTGATGATTTTGTGATTTAAACCATAATTTCATTACAATATTAAGATTGGCATAGTTTTAGAAGAAGTTGTTCCTCCTCAGGCTGCACACTGCTCACACTTCGCTGGGTTTTGGCAGCAAGCAACTTAGCTCATCTGTTATCATACTGTGTGACGCTTCAGAATACACACCAGATCTAAGGAAGCATTTGCAAACTCAACTTGGGGGAAAAAAAAAAAAGGGAATTAGAAAAAAGTCTTTCACAAAACTGACTCTGTGTTGCAAAAAGTCTCTGTGTGCCTTTAGCTGCTTCTGTTCCCACCTGAGGTAGGGCGTATCCACATATAATATATACTATACATGTACGTGCAGGTCTGCAGGACAACCCTCTCTGCTTCCTTCCAAATGGCAACTTCTCAAAAAGCAGCTGCCACTGTGCATCTTAGTGTGTACAGTAACTCAAGCTAAAGGCTGAGAAGCAAGTCAACACACAAGAATTTAGCTCAGCAAAGCAAGCAAAACACAAAGACAAAACGCAAAAGTAAGCAATTTCCAATTACTTCACGTGGCTCATGAATCAAATGAACAAATGTTCATAAATCAAATAACATTCAAATGGATGTTTCTTGTCCTATCACTAGTGATGAACTTTGTTACAACGATTAGAGTAAGTATGTATTTACTGTTATACATATATATATATATTATTAAGAAATAAAATAGAGGGAACAAATTAAATTATAGCAAACCAGACGCATTTTGGGGTTTGAAACAATTGCAAAAGCTACTGTGTTACTGGAGACTTATACAACAGCTCAAATTAGTTTGGACAGTTAGGTGCCAAGATGAATACAAACAAATTTTAGGGACAAATTTTCTGTGATGAAGTGGGGGAAAATTGTCCAATCTTAAAAGTGGCTTACATGAATAATTTTACTTTTTGCTTACTGATGACATATTGACTTCATCTTATTCTAGCTTTAAGTGCCTATAGTTGGCCTTTTCATAGGCTTATACATAAGTACCTTAATGTTAAAGGAGAGAGGGGTCAGAGAAAGGAGAGCAAGGGAAACCAGTTAGGAAGATTTAAGAGACACCAAACTTTGTGCAGAAAATGCAATCTGAGATACACAATAAAATACACTAAAAGAAAGTCCAACTGCTAGAGCTGCTTCACCTGATACATGCAGGCTGATGTAAAATGTTCACAGAGCCCTCAGCAGAAGGTGTCACGATACCTTTCCTAAAACACTTGTAGCTTGAGGCTTGCAAACATTCACTGGTCCACACAGTTGAACAAAACAGGGACAAGGAGGAAGCCTGAATCATTTTGCCAAAGCTAACAGGAAAGCAACCCCTGACAGTTTTGGTGTGGGTTCTGCTCTAGAAATGTAAGAACCAGGAAACACAAATGAGGGGAAAATTTCACAAAGTCTTATGAGGACTGCAAAATAATTTCCACAGGAATGCAGAGGAAGTCTCATCCCTTGTGATACCTAAAACTAGATGGAACAAAATAGTGGAAAGCAACCCAAGGAAAAAGCTAGTACTGGCAAGTAGAGAGACTATACGGAATACATTTTTTTCTTGCTTCTCTGACTTCTATTAACATTTTTGTGGCTCTTAAGGCAGCAAGGTAGGAGCTTTGGTTTATACTCCATAAACACAAGCCAAAACCCTCCCACAGTTCCATTTGGTAACGTCAGCTTAACATGCTCAAATATACACAGACTTCTGACAATGAGTCAAGTTCCCACTCAAACATAAATTATGCCAAAAAACACCCAAGATTATTTCAACTAATAAACACTTGGTTAAAAAAACATGTCAAATCAACTAGGTCTTTACATCAATTTAACCACCTCTTACCACAACCATTGCCTAAGCCACAGTGGGCTGCAGGAAGCACCAAAAGATAAAGGCGATTGAAAACATTCTCACCGGGCTCCTCTGACTGTCATCACTCCTGTGGTTGCACAAAGCTTAGGACTCTGTGCTTGGAAATGAGATTCTCCCACAGCTGGGATTGTGTTGTGAAAAATTTTTTAAGTATGTCAACGTCCTGGCTCCTGAAGACCAGAATTTGGGACAAATACTGCATGAAAATTTAGTTCTTAAAAGAAAGAGCAAAGTCTTGTATCCTGTCACAGTAGAGAGTTTCAAAGCTCTTTCAAAAGAGTTGTCCTTATAAAAGACACCTCTTCACAAGAAATACAATACTTGAAAATACACGCACTGTTACCCCAAGTTCATGCAGATGCTGTTCATTAGCATATTTATTCTCTTTATGAAACATTTGGATTTCAGATTTTTCCAAATTCCACTCCAATTTCCCAAACTTTAAAAGACAACCAAAGCAAAAAAATTTAAAAAAAAATTCAACACACGGGACACAACCAAAGGGCAAAGTAACTTGTGATATGCTGGATTTATAGATCCTAAAATTGTCTTCTCCAAATGATTGTTCTTTGCAAATTTTCACAGTTACAGTAATGCAGAAGGCAGAACTGATGTGGTTAGCTCTTACCCAGGGGGCCTTTCCAATGCAAGTAGCATCTCTAATAGACCATTCTGACAAGCAGTTAGAGAAAAGTAAGGCAAATTTCCATGAGACAGATGAAAGGAATAGAGCAGAAATGAATGTCAGATAGAACATTGATTGGAATACCAGCCCCAGTAGCGGTTATAGCAACTAAAAGCTAGTTTTCCTAATCAGGACTGAACCACATTTGAGAGGCTACCCTGAAGGGTACCTTTTCCATAAGAGCTAACTTTTCCTCTGCAACCACCATTCTGAAGCTAACTGTGGACAAATAAATACTAAATTCACTTAAAACACTTGAGACAAAAGTTCTTAGACAACCCCATTCAACAGAAAACACATGTATCCAAACACAATGTCCTGTCTCCATATGTATTTCCTCCTACAGAATGGCGACATGAGCTAAAATCTCATTCCCACTGAGAGATCTGTTGACTACTCATGGAAAGATGAATCACTATTCTCAATGGAAATTCTGACTCGTAACAGCAGTTAACTTCTCATATATAAAGTATCACATGGGCAAATTAGACTGACTCCCTGCTGTAAATAATTAGTGGATTGCAACAAAATGTATTTCACTACTTAGCTTTATAAAGTATTGGAGACTTAACAGCCCAGAGTCTTACCTGTGCTACAGGAAAAATGCATGCAGAAAGCCAGAGGCTGACCTAGTTTCTGAAAGCAGCCAAAAGCAGAAGCTTGGATGAAGTAAGCAATGGGAGCGTGAACAGCGTGATCCTTTTCCTAGCATGCTCCCAGCAGTCATTTAAGGATTTCAGCTGCCTTCAGAACATCCTGCTAAACTACCACAACCAAAGTGGTTATCAGTGAATCTCCCTATGGAATGCACTGACACCTCTGGCCTCAGCTCTGTCCTGTGGCACTGACCTCTTTGGTTTAGCTATGTGCTCTACAATGAAGTACTTCACTTTGTTTCAGTTGTGTGGCAAACTGATCCACTGAGTGTCCCCAACTATCACGCTATGAGCAAATGATTATTTCCATTTACTCCTGTGTACTGCTTAGGATATGAGTCCTAAATCACATGCCTCTTACACAATTTTTCCCCATTTGGACAGTCATGGTCTACTAGTTCTAGGAGATAAGAGCACAGCTAATCAGGTTCTACTTTACATTTTATGGAGACAGGGAATCAACTGCATCCAAAACCCAAAATATGTTTGCACAAAGACATAATGATGCCTTCTGGTTTAGCTTACTTGTGTTAAAGCTCTCTGGCCTCTGAGCAGTGCTAGAGACTGAACTAAAGCACTCTCTGACCAATGATGAGGGATCCCTCTTTGCAGAGTACCAGTTGCTAATAACCATCTCTGGACTTCTTATCAGAGATAGAAGTGCCTAATTAAATAAGCTTATAAGCCATCTAATGTCATAATTTTCCTGCTACAACTCTGACACTAATTCTTCAGCAAAACACGTTGTGGTACATTCCACTGGACAAACAGCTCAAGATCTTTGAGAAGCAAAGCTGATTCCTTTGGGAGAGAGGAGTGCAGAAAGAGGCTTTCACACCTCAGTGCTTAGGTACCTAACCAACCAGTCTCCTGCTGTAGAGAAAGCAGGGCTTCTCCCAAGTAGGAATTCACCCATGGAACTGTGGAAGCACCCTGTGAAAACCATCACTATCCCTCTTCACTGCCTAGAACCAGGTAGGCTAGGCACATACGCAAAACCAGTGGGAAAACCTTTGTGCATACTCCTCTGCATATCTGAAAGCAAACATTTATAAGAGATATGATTTTGGACACAGAATCATCCTTTTTGGTAAGGCGTCATGGTCTCAGCCCTTACAATTCCCTTACAGTGGAGTAAGTTTGCATATATGTATATTTAGACACTTTTCAAAGTAAATAATTTTATATCTGTAAATATGTAGGAACCTTATTTGTGTCCCATAATGGGGCACAGAGTTATCCACAGGCTTCCAGATGCTCTGTCCAGTTCAACCTGGATGCATAGCTTCTGCAAGGCAAAGCTGAAGCTCCACTGGTGGCCAGTTCCCCAAAACTGCCATACACACGTTGTGTCAAGGGCTTCTTTCCTCGCTCCCTTCTGTCTCTCCATCCCCTCAGGCCATCCTGATGTCCCCAAGGCATCCCAGGGAGCAGCCCTGGCAAGTCCCACTGCTCCAGCATCAGACAATGGCCAAAACTCTGCCTTCGTTGTCCCTGCCAGGCTGGGGAACAGATGACCATGGTCCCTGCTTAACCAGGCAGCTGCAAATTCGACAAAGCTATTTCTTATAAGTATTGTACAAGCCCTTTGGGAAAGCAGCCTTAAATCTCCACAGGGTTACGTCTTGCACAGGTGGCCTGTATAGCTTCACGGGATCCTGTTCTTAATACTTTTTTCAAAGCTTGCTCACTACATTTATTACTGCAGTTCTGACTAAGCCTCCAAACTATTTTTATGGGCCCTGAACAATAGTAATCATTGAGGATCAAGTTCTGCTTGCTAAACTGAGTTGTATCTAGTCCAGATTCTTAAAACCCCACATCTCTGACAAATTCTGTTGATCACAGAACATACAAGATATCAGTTGGGATAACATTAGTTTAACAGAGATATGAAGAACACAAGAACAAGAATTTGCCATAAGGCTTCTTCATTGTTCAGATCCCAAAGAAATGCAGTGCAACAACCTCTTTTTGAAAGGTGCAATGCAGCTGAAGTAAGGTAAAGATGGTCATGTTTCTGAATCATCCCTCTTGTCAATTTTGCCAGTGGCATTTAAAAATCCCTGTCTAGGAACTAGCAGGACAATAAGAAGTTGTATCTATCATTGTTCAAATAAAGCAATACTAAATCCAGAATATACATCTGCAAAAGGGTACTTTCATTTTATCCAGGAAAAGACTGAAGATTTTACTTTACCCTTTTGATAGGCAGCAAAAAATCAAATCTTTTTACTTACTCATAGAAGAGCAACTTATTCCAATTTAATTCTATTTCCTGAAACAAGAAGCCCTGCTATTTACTGGTGAAGCATTTTGCCTGTAACCATATACATTTTAAAGAAATCATTGACTAATAATAAAGAGATGGGCACATTTCAGCTGAGCACGGGCACATTTCAGCTGAGCAGTTCTAATTTGCACAAAGCTGAAATTCTGACCAAAACAATCTCGCTATGTAAACGCTCTGAAGATAACCCTACAGAGTTTGTCTTAAGCTCATGCAAAAAAGAGAAATAATGATGAACATGCAGATAAAATGGTATTCATGACATTATTAATACCAGTGTTAGAAGCAACAATCTACCTAATATGCATTTTTTCCTTCAGCTCTAACCATAAATCCAAACTGAACAGTCAGTTTCACTTCTCAGTTATCACGAATATACTTTCCTTTCTCCTGTCCCAGGGAATTTAATGGTTTGGTGATTGTTATGGACTCTTTTGGTGATGGTGGAGTGCGATAAAGTGACTCCTTTACAACCACTCAGTAATCAAAGGAGAGAAGAGTGTCTGCCTTGGAATTATTTATTTTTTTTTTCATGCTAAGCAAACAAACTAAACAATTTCATGCTAAACAAACTTACATGTCAGAAGTTTAAGCAGGAAGCATCTTTTTCATATATGTATATACTATATGTATAGGAGAGATGTCTGCATGTATGTAATGCAGAATTAGGATGAGATACGGAGGTATTTTAAGAAGTGGCATCAACCTGTTGGTTTAATGTCTAAAAAATTAGCATTATTTATGTGCAAAAGAGGCACAGCTCTCTCAGGAGCTAAATATCAGCTTCTGATAAAATAATTTTAGTGAAATTTTGCTAAGCAGCAAGCTAAGGAAGCTGAGCTGTCTGTGCCTCCAGGCATCTGATTACTGCTTTGTTAGGAAGGACTTGTGTGTAAAACGCAAACATTTATAGTCACCTGCTCATGCGCCCCTCACCTCACCTAAAAGACTGCAGACTTGTCCTTAGCTGTCAGGAAAACACCAATAGGAATGTAATATAATTGTCAACAAGACCAAAAATGTAACTCCAAGGGGACTCTTTTGGCAGATGACCCCATTTGTGACACCTGCTGCTCAGGGAGCAGTCCCTTCCCAAATCTGCTCACTGGAATTGCAGGGCTGAACACAAGCAGCAGAAGGGTCCTTACTGTGTCCCTCGGGTTCCACCTTGCTTCTGCTTAGTTCAATGCTGTTTGGCACTGGCCACCAGAGGCAAGTGGACAAGCTTTCTACGAGTCTCTCCAGCACCAACATACACGTAAATGTAGGACAACTGGTGCCAAGCAGTTAAGCCAGGAAATGCAAAGATTCTCCTTTCATTTTAAGTACCATTCTTCCAAAAGGATGAACAGGTGTTTTAAATGGGCTTTTCAGAGATGCCTTTAAAGGGCTGGCGATGGAGAAGAAGGCATCCAGATCTTGGCATTCCATTAGGACCCCTCTGAACATCACTATAAAATATTCTTAGATGCTCTCATTTACTTCTGCAAAGTCTCTTTCCTCAACTCCCACTAGCCACTGGGCTAGCAGCTGGCCACAGACGTATTTTATTTGAACAAGTGGAAAAACAAAGAGAGGAACAAACAACAGCATGTGCTCTAAGCCACTTCTGGAGCATGCCTTGCCCTTCCCCCGAGGTCTCAGCTACAGTATAATCAAAACCAGGATGAAGTCACAGCTGCAGCCACAAATCAACAACTTTTGCCTTAACATGTGAACCTCATGTAGCAAAATTGTGGGGTCTGTGTGCAGCAATGAAAGGAATAGATGAGTTTTCTCTATTCGTCCTATGCCAAAACACAGATAACGGCCTCGGGATCAAATTTCCAAGAGGGAAAAAACAAAAAAGAAGAAAGCACAGCTAGTGACTGAGAGGAGGTCCATCTACCTGGCTCCTTGATCTCCAGTCCATTTTCATTTTACTGTTAGGAGGCATTTTAACTTCACTGCTTTCAAGAAACTTCCTATTAGAAAGCTGCGGTTTCCAGTGCATTTTTATTGCATTTTCCAAAGTTGCGTCATCAGAGCAGGGCATATTCCTGTGGGAGCCAAAGGTCCAACACTGTAAGGCGTTATAATAAATACTAAGGAATGTTATGGCTAGTAAAATCTGTAATATGAACACATACAAAAATTAATTTCACTGTGTACAGTTACTTCTAAAACTCTGTGATTTTCACATTTTCCTGGCAGCCGCAGCCACTAATTAATACGAACAATGTAAAAAAATAAAAGCCACCATTCAATGTCACAATTTGTCTTTCACTTATTAAGGCAATAATCAATCTTAATGGAAAAACTTCTTCAAAAAGCTAAAAACTAACTACAAAGCTGACTTGAGAATCTACAGGGAAGCCCACACTTCCTTTGTGTTCATTTGTGTGGAGGTGAACACACACTAGATAATTAGAAATATTCTGCTGCCACAACATCAACAGGGAGAACTAAGATTAATAAGAACAAAATTAAAGAGTAATAAAAGCTAGGGAAAACAAAAGAGTCTCCAAAACAACAAAAAGCATAAATCCACATTCGTGTCACAAAAAGAGATTTTGATTCAAAAGACCAACACAACCCTGACTTCTACTTCCACCAAAGCCTAGAAATTAATGTTTTCAAAATTTCTTAGGAGCACTGTGTGACCCTTGGGCGCTCTTGTGAAAATCATGCAACTTGTCACCATGAACCATTGCAAAAGCCCAATGGCACCATATGGGGAGCTGGATGAGCAGGATGGAGGGCAGTGCCAGTCAGTACTCCTGGCTGACAGATGAGGAAGGAACTCATGCCATTCATCTGCACAGCAGTATCCCTTCCTCTCACCAAAACCCAAAACCTAAAACCTCTGTTCCAGAGACAATAAGGTCTGGTCTGCATAGAAAAGTTATAGTGAGAAGACTGGAGATCTGACAGCGATTTTCTTTCCATTAAATTCCTGGGGAAAAAAATATTTAGGATATTTGTCCAAATCTTTCTCTTGACTATTAAATATGGGGAATGGGAGCATGAGGAACAGAGTGAGGAATCTTCCATGGCCATGTGTGTGTTGCTATTTTGTAGTTGCAGCTGGAAGAGGAGAATGTCAGTGCTAAGTATTTGCAAAATGAAGATTATTCTAGTCAGACAAAAATGTTAGCCTGCTGTTACACACTTAGGTATTGTCATGAGTGAGAAAAGCAAGCAAGAAGAAAACAACACAAAATTGCACTTTTCTATTGTTTGTATTTGGTTTGTATTACAGAACAAAAAGAAAACCTCAGAATTTCTCCGAAGTACCAAATCACAGCATGTAATAAAGATTAGGATATATAAGGAAAATCCAGTCCACAGCTAAAAGAAAAGCCTAAAACCTAAAAAAAGAAAAAAAGAGAGAAAATTTAATTATTTCATTTCTGATCAGATAAACCAACAAAAATGCTTGTCTGATTTCTAGATAGCAGCAGAATACAGTCATTGGTGGAGATGGTGTTAAAAAGGTTTGCCTTGAAACAACAATAAACAAAAAAACCCTGGAAATCCTAGGTTTAGATACAAGCCTGAAGACCTATGTAGCATTCACAGATCCTTTGTGACAGCATGACAAAACCAGTAAAATCCTTCAAAAGAGAAATGCTATTCTCAAGAGCTTCTATGAGTTAAGAACACTCTGCTATCAGATAGCACACAAAGAATTGAGCCAAACTATAAAAGATGCAGTTCATGAAGGAAACAGACACTAAGAAATAGATAAGAAAGAAAACCTAGGGCTTAGGAAGAACAAAAATTAATTTATTTTCCCGAAAGCTGTCTACAGGTGGGGAATTCCAGATTAGGGAGAAGTTCACAAACTTTCAAAAGCATAGCTCATATGTCTTCTGTGTTGATGAGATGCAAAAAGAGATAAAAATCAAACCAGAACCAACCAATGAAACAAAAAAAAAAATCAGATATAAAATTTCCACGAAGGCCTGAAAGCCATACCAGGACTTTTCTCTTAAATTCAGTAGCCACAAAAGAAATAAAATTGATAAAATTCAGAACACATCAGTCAACTTACTATTACAAAAAACTCCTGAATATTCACTGTTAAAGACAGTAATTTGAAGCAGAGCATCCCAAACAACCTAGTGGGAAAAAACGATAGAGTTGGTGTGGAAAAGTTATTTTATTCATGCCTGACTTGATAAAATTCAGGAGCATCTGTGGATTCTCCCACTTCCTTCTTCTCCAAACAAGGCATCTCCTCTTAGACTAAGCTGCAAATGATCAAATCAATAGAATAATGATCTTGATTGTCTTTGCCAGGTCTCCATAGACATGAGTTCACAAGACAGGCAGCCACGCAGCTTCCTCAGACGTTACTAAAGACGTTTGATCTTTCTTTGAAGAAACTTTTCTCAGGATATTTAAAAGTCTGTGGTTTATTTTCATGTGTGGGGAAAAGCAACGCTGAGTTGAACACTCCCACGCAAATGTCTCAACAAATCCACGCTTGTCAAAAATACCCTTGAAGAAAATTAATACATATGCACTTTGAAGGTGTACATTTTTACTCCCAGTCCTCACTGTGGTCTCTGCTGTGCATTTCCTGACTCATGGATGTATGACACTCCATGGAAACACCAAGCAGACAAAAAAGAAAGGAGGAAAAAGAAGGGCAAACTGAAAATCGGGATCGTTGTGAGGATTAAGAAGTTTGGATCTCAGTTACCTGGACTAATTACTGTGGGGTAACAAAATAACTTAGAGTAGATAACATATACTAGATAACGCTTGCTTACTAACCATAGATTTTTCACTGAAAACAAAACCAAGGTACTGCAAAACTTTGTGCACTTCTACTACTCTTTTGATGAAAGCTTATAAAGGACCACTGATTTTGTATTTGCCATGAGCATCAAGCACAAGAGCATTACACAGTATCACCCCTGGTACACAAATACATTATTTAAAATGTTGTATATGTGTCTATGGAGACACACACACTAAAGTACAAGAAATACTGTTTGACTTATCCTTTCCTTTTGCCCACAACTATTATAGCTAATAACATCATAACACTGTATTTCTTCAATTAGATTCCTTCTAGACAATTTTGATTATAGACTGCTTGTCAAAATGACCTTACACCACATTCACCAGCATGCCTGAGGGCACAGAAGATAACTGCCACAAGCACTTTGCCAGGGTAAATTTACCTTCCATCAGAAAGGCAGGAGCACGCTAAACACAGTGGCCACTGAAATGGTGCTGCTAGGTGCAACTGTGTATGTGTAGGGAAAGTTAATCACTGAAGTCAGAAATGTAAAAATTGCACTGGACTAAGTAAGCCTATTTTGCCTTTTATGTTAGTGTCTCATTATAAAACAAGTATGAAATATTTCACTTTAAAAAGAAAGAAAAACCAAACCTAAACCCAGGGAAGCAGAAAAAAAATACTCCCCCATATTAATCTCTACCCTCTATTCCCAGCATCAGAAAGTTAAAGACATTCTAGCTCTTCTAATTTTTATTCCTCCTCAAGCTTTTCAACCAATGAATACATGGGATTATACCAGTGTTGTAACTCTGCAGCAGCATCTTGAAGCTACAGTGCACATACAACTTCAGAGTCATTCTCCCTCTACAACTGAGCCCTTGGCTTCACACTGTGGCCCGTGTAGTAACTCATAGAGAAGAAAAATGACCTTAGACAAATCTACTGTGTCTACCTACAGAAACTGTATACATACAATGCAATAAATACACTGTGATTTTCCAAGACTACCACCAACTTAGCAAAACGCTCGACCACAAACTACGAGAGCTGAATTCCTGTGGAGGAGAGAGAAGAAGGGTTTAGTAGAAGTTCCAAATTATGACCAGAGATAATGAAAAAATTCAGTCCATGTCTCAAAGTAGTGATTTCTGAGCCGGAACCTTTGTGAAATCCAGGGCTTCATTTCAGATTTCAAAACAAATGCCAAGTTTTGCCAAAGAAAGGTGGTGTGATGCATCAAGGAGCCCAAACTCTTGATTTTCTCGTGGATCATCACAAAGAGGTCTATTACCCAGATTGCTTGGTTTTATGGACTATCTGACGAACCCTGCTTAGAACAAGACTCGGCATCTCTGAACAGGAGTACACATTCCTAACCATATACTCCTCGTGTGAAAATTTCAAGTATGTTCAAGGTGAGCAGCTTGTGCTTTCATGCAGAGCACTGTGAATGTGAGTGCTTTAAACTGCCACAGGATGAACTCAAATACGTGGGAAAACACCACCTAAGGCTTAGTAAGAGATGGGCTGAGATCACTTAATCTACAGAAAGGACTTAACTTGATCACAGAGCCACAAAACCAACAACTGGCCACATGGCAGAGCTTCTCTCTACTTCCATGCACAAAATCCTGTGGGGTATGTGTGTATATAATATCTACATCTATGTCTACGTATGTATATCTGTGGTTAGAGACATTACAAGAATGAAGACCAGATCACAAGTTCACACACCAATAACGAAATGACAGACAAGTGACACAGATACATTCTTCAAAAGGACCTGGTCAAAACCTCCCACACAGACTCAGCCTTCTAAAGATGACTGTAAGCTCTTACACATGCAGAACTGACCTGGGAAGATCTTACCTAACCACAGTCTCTACATATGTGCAAAACTCTAGAGGATTGGAAGTGGGAGGAGGAGACAACAGATGGTGGAAATTGCACAGTATATTTGCTGTGAGCAGAGGAACAGGACAACCCTAACACAGTTCAAAAGGCCTCTTACTGTCCCAGAAGAGGCTCCCTGTATCCAAGGGATGAGAAGTCTGACTTGTGGTCAGATGAACATAAACCACGACCAGCGCAAAAATTACATCCAGTTCTCACTCATGCACTTTTCCTGTCAGGGAGTGTTCACATCCTCATATGAATCCACATTTTCTTGCCATTTGAGTAACTGCTGTTCTTGCAGGATCCCCAAGGGCTTCAGAGACCAAAATTTGACAAGATTATGCAAAAGGAGAAACAGACTTCTAATTTATTTTCTTTCTCCTGCTTGACTTCCTGCAACCCTGCCTGCCAACAGATGCATCAGGATACACAGGTAAGAACCCCTGCATCAGTTTTCCCAGAGAAACAGCTTAATCTTGCTGTTTCCCTGCCAGGATGGAAACACTTATTCCAGAGCCCCTGGGTGAAGAATCCATTAGAGTCTCTTCTCACTTACTGACCAGCTTATGCACCAAAACAGCATAGAGTCTACTGAGAATGAGAACATAGTCCAAACAAGATAGCTGGTCATGGTACAACAGAACATCCCTCTGGACAGAAGCCACTGCAAACAGCTTTGAGGAAAATACTGAAGTAGTCTACCCAAAAAGAAGAGCTGTTACCTTTGGAAGTGGTGAAGTGGTGCAAATCTACCACAAAGCAATGTCTTTCCACTTAGGGGAAGAATGAAAGTCCTAAATGCATTCTGTCAGAAGGCACCAGTGATGCTCTAACATGGACAGATCCTGGCATTCCAATTAATAAAAAGACTTCTTCATGTTCTCCCACGGTTCAGCATGGCTCATTTGCTAGCCCACAGGCCACACCAGGACCACAGAAGAACAAGACAAACTTGTTTCTTTTTCTGGTGGAGGACATGATGTGGCCCAGCCAAAAGCACCTTCCCATGCCTGGACACTACCCGGCACACAGCCACACAAGAACAAGGACAGAAGACTGATTTCTCCTTGGGCGTACATGCATGGCACTAAGCTGAACATGATGCTTCAAAGTAGCTTTTGCTACACAGGGAAGGGAAAAGATAGTCTGCAGACCTGTAGCAATTAAGGCAAGATTGCCTTTTTTCTTGCCTCAAACAACATGTAGTGATTTCCAAAAGACATCATGTTCTTTGCACTCTTCCATTACACTGGTATGCTGAGCAATCACATCTCATTTAAAAGTCAGTCTGTTGTAGGAGCCCTATCAATTTCAGCAAATCAAAAGCACTGCCCTTTAAGGATATTAAAATGCAGAAAGACATCATTTCTTGCTTAGTCACAAATTTTTGGAAGAAACAGCAAGTTCTCAACTGTTCAGGGTCCTTACCCTGGGATTAAAGGAAGATTTGGTCCTGTGAGGGATTTTGTTAGCTCATAAGTCAATCCTGACTAAAGAGAAAACCCTAAAGGGGAAATAAATGGGAGAAAAAGGGATGTCTCTAAAAACCCTGTGATGAAGTCATCTCTGAAGGATATTTCAGTCTTTCCCATAAAAGTGCAGGGATTTCTGAACCACCTGCTTATTCACTGCTGCCAAAGAGACAAATGCAGTTTCATCTCCTCCAGAATATGATTGAGAGGGTGGAGACTAAGTTAACATCATAGAAACAATTGGTCATTTATTCATCTGGCTCTTAAGAAAAGTATATTTTGACCCGTCAGATTACTTGTTCATCACCAAGAAGAGGAAAATTTCTCCTTTATATGCAGAAGGACCACATATATGTTCAGAGATAAGCAAGGTCTTTAAAAAACAACAGAAAACAAACTATAAAACAAAGAACAAGAATACCAAGAAGAGATTCAAACTTTGCTGAGTGCACTACTTGCAATAATTTGATTTACCAGAATGTTTCAAGGCAACCCACCCTTAACTTCATTTTGAATCTGGAACCAGCCTACCAAACTGCATGGAATCTGATACCAGAGTTTGGGAACCACCACATTGTGACTTCAAGCAAGACGCCAGTGGAAAATCTCCAGCAAACAAGACACCTTGTGCTCTTCAGTTAGCACAATTATGGAAAACTAATCTATATTAAGTATCCATGCGTGGTGGTCTGTGATTTTAGTAGACATGACTTCATGATCTGGATCATCCCTTTCAATCTTCTTCTATTTTTGATGCAAGCAAAGGTTCACAATGCATCACATGAGAACACTGGCCAGTATTCTTCCTTCTGTTCACATGGCTACAATCCCTTCTGTTTGGTAATTGATCCAAAACAGATGAATGATCACAAACGCAAGGCACGCATACCCAACCAAATCTCTCTTACTTGTTGTTTACTGTTTTCTAAAGTATCTTATACTGTCATCCTTCTCAGTGGTACAGAGAAGCAGGGCTTAAATTAGCTTCTATACAGAAGTTTGCCACAAGATGCAAGAGTCAGTCCTTCAGGAGAAATCACAGAGCCTCTGTGAACTACAGTCTCTGTTAAAAGAAGGAACATTTCTTCCTTACCTCTTTTTCGCATGACAGCTTTCTCGTACACTCGGTAATGATGGGATCTGTGTAAGTGAAAACAGGTTCAGACAGATATGCAAAAAGGCAAATTTTATGCTCATTAGTCTAATATTGAGAGCCTGGGCTCATTATTTTGGGTGCCATGAGACAACTGGTACTCACAGATTTTACGAGTCTATTAACATTTCTATCTTGTGGGGGAAAAAAAGAGTTGCTCTTCATTAACCTTCAGGAACATGGAAGGAGTTGCTCAAAACAGAAAATAACCCACTATACCAAAACACACAAGCTGAAAATTTCAAATGACACATCATCGATCTTGAATGTCTCACTATGGTCATTCAAGGGTTTAATAACATTGCAGAAAACCAGCATCGTCTGGACTAGAATGGATGTTTTTTCTGTTTTCTGCTATGGTGCAAGGGCATGACAGAGCAGCTGATATTCTGTCCAGAACACCAGGTACACTTTGAAGGTTAGTCTCTTAGATGGTGCTGCGTCTAGGGAGTCTGACAATTTGAAGGTTGTGAGGAGTTTCAAGGTGGGTGGATGGAATGTTTATTTTTGTCCATTTCTGAGGTCCTACTCTGGCTGCTACACCAGCAGCTGCACTGTAAGGTAATCTGAAATCATGAATTGCCCTTCTGTTATTCACACCTACCTCCTTTGACAACCACATGAGGACTATCATCCTTACGTAAACAGACAACACTACAAATAATAATGCCTGTCAATGTGCAGGTAATAAGAAGGCTTAAATAAATCAACTGAGAAAGAATATGTTAATAAAGCAGGTTACTAATACTAGAGTGCTTGTGACTCTTGTCAGCTATATTCAAGTACCAGTAAAAAAGTGCTTAAAGCATTCATTCAGTATGTCACTTCAACCTCTAAACATTCATGTTAATTACTAAATTTGATAAATATTTGCATTAGCAGATTTGGTATAAGACATTGGCATTCAGGAATGCCAGAACAGAATACAGGTAAGGTGTACATAAGAACTTTCAACAAGAAGAGAAAAATACACTTTGTGAGACTGCAAGGACAGCATCTCCATAGGAGTGCAACCCACCTGGCAAGCCAGCTGGCCTTCACAGGGACCAAGTGCCTGTGAAGTTGCCTTTTGCCAAGTGCCTTTTGCCAGGCAGGTAAGGACTGATCTACCTGATTAGGAAGTAATGCCATGACAAGCTTTCAAGGGAGCCACAGCTATCCCTCTGCAGCTGTGAAAACTGTGTGGCATGCTGCCTTGAAGGCAACAGCATGCATGCAGGGCAAGAGAAAATGCAGGGGACGATGTCCTTTTTGGCAGGATTGCTGAGGCTATTGTCTTTACAAGTTTAGGATTTCCAGGTGCAGCCGACTCAAAAAGCTTGAAAAGGTACAAAACCCTTCCTCAATTACTGCTTTCTTTTTCCTCCCACAAGAAATGTGATATTGACACTTGCTGTCAACAAGTATGACAGTAGTTTGATGTCAAGTTGATACCACTGGTGCAACTGGCACACATGAGGGAAAAACACAAGGGCATCTTGGACTATTTATGCATTTCATAGTGTCCTCTGCCTGTGGCAGAAAAGCACACACACAAGCTCTGAGTACATTCAGGTTAACTGATTTAGCTTACAAATTCCTGCATTTGATCTTATAAACATGAGCCTTTAACTGTACATGAAAGCCAAACAGCCTTTCAGCACCTTACACTCAAAGGAAACCAATGCTCTTCTTGCAAAGTAATAATACTCTAAGTAAGGTGCAAAAGGTGAGTAAGCCTAAGAAGCAGACCACAGCGAGCAAAGGGAGCCTACATTTGACTGAAAGACCTGAATGAACACCAACAAAAACTAACCATCACCTGCTAACATCACTGCCATCCTGCTAGGAACAACTCTTGGTTTCCTCCATGCACTATAACAAGCTCCTATCCCAGTGTGACACTGTTGATGCTTCACAATAGAGGTTCCATTGCACACTGCAATGCAAATCCAACAAACCTTGCTTTTTGACACCTGGAGAAAGAAGTTTTTCTTATTAAATGCAAGCTATTATGAGTGCTTCAAATCAGACTAGAACAGACTTCAGCACTACAGAAAATGTCACTTGCTTGTTCTGTAATGTTTTCAATAAATTCTCCCCACTATCAGTCAATAAATTCTCCCCACTATCAGTCATCATCCATTACAAACCAAAAGATTCTTCCACCTCCTCTGTTCTTGCAGAAAAACAACGAAAGGAAGTGTTTGCAGCATTCAGTGGAAAATTACCACAGTTAAGGAGTGCAGTCAGAGTTTAGGATTTAGAGTCAGGATCTGGTGGAAGGGAGTAGGGGAGGAGGCTCTGAAAGAACTTTATCAGCCACAGATTTCTGAGGCCAAAAAACAACTGCACAATCATTTCCTGCCTATCACAGGCCATAACCTTGCAGCAATTAGCTTTACAGTTTAATGTGAAGAATTGTGCCTTATTTGTATTTGGAACATGTTTAATTTCACCTTTGAATCATACCACGAGGCTTTTGTTTGCTAGATGGTATCCATGACTACAGTTGTCCAATAGAGGTGAACTATAATCCATTCATACCTTAATCTGAGTGGTGATAACCAAAACAGAGATCCTGAGGTTAATCAATATTTACACAGTGTTAGTCATTTATCTGCAAAAGCATTAGAGTATGTTTCCTTAACAATGGCACTTCAAAGGGGCCTGGCTAGGATAAGTCTCCCTTTTACCAGGTACTAACACCTCTAGAGTGTTGGACTCTAGCACTTAAGAAATAGTAAAGTTTTATCCTACACAGTTTTTAAAGGTGGGCAAGTCCTGATGGGCAAGGCAATTTGGTTTTGGAGGTGGTATTGGGGAGGGGACATTTACAGTGGTGCTCACTCCTGGCAGTCTGGATGTGCTTGCTAACCCCTGCATTTTGACAAACATGGATAAGCAACTGCATCACTCATCATAGTGGAGGACCATTTTGTGCTCTCCCTTGGAAAGACAAGGAAAAATAGAATACAGTAAGGGCTCGAACACTATTAAATTGGAACAGGAAGACCTTCCTCGTGAAAAACTTCTAAATCTGAATTTGCCTCATTATAATAAGTATCTACCTGAAAGGTGAGCTAGGCCCTGCCTCTCAGATGGGAAACATGGTGTGTGGTGATGTGCCCAGTACTGCTGCTAAAGCTGCTGTCTTTGCAAATGTCGAGGAGGGAATTGTTACAGTGGCATAAGACCAGTACAGACTCACTTCACTACACACATCCACTGAGGATCACAGCCCAGTCCTCATGGTTTACATAACGCTGTAAGCTTTTGTCGAATGACAAATAGCCTTGTGTGGGAGGGAAAATTACTATTCTGGAGGGAATAATACCCACCATCAACTATAGTAACAGTTTTATAGTCACTTTAAGCTAAAACAATTACTTTTTCCCCCAACTTCCCCCAGCTTCAGAGATATAAACCATGCATTCCAGAAGTAACAGCACGGAAAGCCCAACCAGACCAAAGCTGAGCCAGCCAAGGCCAAAAGACCACGATAAGGAAGAGGCTGGTTACAGTGGGAGAGGAAATGTGCAAAAGCGGCAGAAAGAGAAGGATGACGGAGCCCAAGCCAGTACCATCCTAAGGAGCCCTAAGGCAGAGAAAAAACAAAGAAGTTCTTCAAAGAAAAGGGAGGATCTCTCTCGTGATGACTTGCTATTTCTTCTTAGTGTCCTTGAGGGTGAATTGCAGGTAATGTATTGTCTTATTTTATATCTCAAATTAAAAGACGCGCCACCACCCAGCCCCCATTCCCCCATCCAACCACCAACACGTGCTGCTTTTATGTTAAAGAAACACCTTACCTAATTTGATACAGGACAAATATGAACTGCAAAGTACAATCCCCCCCCCCCTAAAATTACAGCTATTACAGCTATCAGATGGGAAATGTGATCTTTATACCCCACGTAACTCTCAAAGCCAAGAACTCACAAAACTTTCCAGTTGTGCTGCCCCATTCTATGTATTTTGAATAGAAATTATTTGTCACTGTAAAACTGAGACAGAGAATGTATTACAGACCTTTAAGATCTTTTACTCAATTATTTCTTATCCCCACTCTCCTGCGAAGTCATGAGCATTACTCCCTATGAACCAGTATGTGCCACATCACAAGAAGTAACTTGCTCAACAGTATTTTAACATATTTTGCTAGAAAAATCAACATAGCCATTTTATGGCCCATAATATGAAGCATAAGTGTTGCATGCCACTTAGCCCACAAGACACCGGATTTGAAGAGCGAGCATTTTTCTACCTAGAAAAGGAACCAGCTGTCAAATGGTAAATGATGCCTAACCTGGTCAAACGTAATTGCAGGAAGTGGGAACCAGATTTCCAGTGAGCAAGTAAAATAGTTCTGTGACAGGCTTATTGCACAGGAGTAATAACATTAAAACTGATCACAGGCAGAGGAAAAAGCAAACTGGCTGAAGTGGCAGAAATGGGTGTAGCATATGGTTTCAGAGTTCATTACCTAAGCAGTACCTGAGTCATTCTACTCTTAACATATGTGTGTACATTTATATAATAATACATACATGCTTAACAGAACACACATGCAATATGACTAGTTAATAGATGTACCAATCTCTGAGGGTTGATCCAAGGCAAATTTCTATACATTGCTCCAGTATGCAAACAAAACAATTTCCATGTCTGCAAAACATTTCTCTCCTCCTCACTTGGCCTTTCTTCATTTACGTTAAAATTCAAATGTCACAGTCTTCCAAAACAGTTCTCTCTTCCTCTCAATAAGACAGGTTTTAAAATATATATGTGTTTATTTATATTACACCACTCTTAATTACAATTGTGTATTATAAATATATAAATATATATACATACACGTCAATTCTTAAGATTTAAAACTGGAATAGAGTGAAATGAGAAACTAGAAAACAATGAGCCTAACACGAACATTTAAAATCATGTCTGAAATTCCAAAGGAAGCATTATGAATAAAAAAGGCAAGAAGTAATTTTTTATTCATGATTTTCCACCTCCTCTAATGCCAAGTTAAATCTCTGAAGATCAGCTGTCAATCCAACTATAATTAAGTTAGATGCCACTACTTTCCAAATTCCAGAACATTTAAGATGCACAAAGATCACCCTTCTAGTCTTTCCCACAATGCTAAGGATTAGAAATAGACTATTTGGTATTTTTAAATTTGTTTAAACAGTCATAAACAGGGATACAGAAGTCTTCCAGCCAAAAGGAGTCAGTCTGAAAGTGTTACCCTTTCCTGACAGATCCTTCTTTCTGATTTCCTTCCTTTCTATTCTACTCCTGTAGGATTAGCAAATACTTGGTTTTAATTGAGATCATTGCATCCAACAAAAATGAATGTTTCAGACAGTTCATGCAGTTCTGTCACTGTAATGGAGGCAGGGGGCAACCTCCACCACCAGAGGATTCAGGGTGGAGAAAAATAATGAGAGATGGGCACATCTGTAGTGGGGTTAAAGTACAGAAGCCATCTGCACCCAGAACATACAGGATGTACAACACTTTCAGGCTTCAAGAAGCATCTTAGCATCTTCCACTAACAATTCAAAGTCAGTTTCTGATACCACAAGTCAAATTTTGCCCTGAAATTTTGCCTTGTGAATGCTAAACGCTGGTCCAGAAACAGCAATACAACCTCATCATTAACACAGTATTTAAGATTTGATGAAGGTTCTGAAGATCTTGGGAGTCTCTGCTGAACTAATAAAACACAAACCCCAAAACTTCCCTCATGCTTTTCAACTCTCTTCACATTACTGACTGTTTTGGGTCCCTTTATTTAAAATGTTTTTCAGTTTTCTTAAAATCAAAAGCAGAGAGCTAACCTGTAAATACATTTACACAGTTTAACAAGCTGAAGCCTTACTTTATGTTTCTGCAGGCCCAAGATGAAGTTATAGGAGTACTTAAGGCTGAAAAAATTGACTTGGCTTTGCTTGAAGCACAATACGGCTTTGTTACTCCCAAGAAGGTGTTAGAGGCACTCCAGCGAGACGCTATTCAAACAAAGGCTGAGCAATGGCAAGAAGATATCTATGAAAAGCCTATGGGAGAGGTAAGAACAAGTAATTGATATTTAAACGCAGTTCCCACTAAATTCAACAGAAAATATCTCACCCATTTCCGAGGAAGAAACCAAGTGAGCTCTAAATCTAGAATCTAACAGGAGTGTAATTTACAGCAGAACTAAGACCACAGTCTAGTTGGGACCCAAATCTTGGGATTCTCTATTATACTGTAGGCTGGGGGATTAACACATCGATAGACATGATTTTGGCTAATTCAGATTCTGGTAATCAGCCTTCTATTCTTGACACAGTGTCCTTTTTCACCCCCCCCCTTTCTGTTATCCATATTCACAACCCATCTGAACAGAAGCTTCCCCAACCCCGCTGTGTCCCATGAAGGTCACTGCTGGCAGGGGCCTGTTCAGCAGTAATGATAGAGCTGTCTACCTTTGCATATCCCAGCTCCCACTAATTTGGGGGGAGCCACAGTTACCTGCTTGCTCTGAGTAGCTACTGGCATTAGAATAAGCTGGCATTAGAAACTTCATCCAGGCAAGAATCTAATATTCTCACATTACACCTAAGTAACCTTTGGTTTAATTGCACTGCAGCAGCAGCCACCGTGCTTTCTGAACAATGTTATCTGATTCATTTCTGCCCTGCAATGCAAGTCACTGGATATTAAAACTCTTTCACATCAGAATGTGTTTTTTCATCCCAGCATATTTTTAATATGCTGCTCAGTATAAATAAACATCATAAAAATAAAAACAGCAATTATGATTAAAATTCTCCTACCAAGCATTTTCCAAGTTTTCTGAACAGAAATATATCTAAGGATACAGAGTTCATTTCAGAGAAAATTATGTGAGGCAAAAGGCCAACACTCATTTAGGAAGCTCAAAGGTTAAAATCTCTGGTTATAATCTAAAACAGATAAAGTTCAAGTGTGAGGTTAATTTATTTTTAAACATTGTGGCATTATGTCACAGAAACTTTGAGCACAAATGGAAATGATTTGAGGAGAAGTCCAAAAAAGTTTGAAAACGTACGTTCACTCTGTTACTTTATACATAAAGTTTATACACACTTTTTATTTCTCACACTTCATGGCACAGAAAGAATTTCTAACACCACTAGATTTGGCAATTCCAAAAGTCAAAGGTAAACACCCTGAGACCAACTGAAAGACTCGAAGGACCACTGCCACTTCCTGGTCTTGGTAAACCAAAGGATGCCGTAACAGGAAGGCCTTCCACAATTTCGGTTTCAAAATTCCCCTAAATTAGGTGAGAGATCCATTTAGGGTTTGGGTTTGGGGTTTTTTTTTGGGTATTTTTAAAACATATATGAAAGGCAAAGGAGAGGTGAAAGCAGACACAAAGTCTGGGAACCTTTGCCATCAGGACAATGTACCTTTGTATCTACATGTGCATCTCACCCTTGACAGTTTAACCTTGCAGCCCTG
The DNA here is from genome assembly GCA_013396655.1 of Campylorhamphus procurvoides. Taxonomy (NCBI): domain Eukaryota; kingdom Metazoa; phylum Chordata; class Aves; order Passeriformes; family Dendrocolaptidae; genus Campylorhamphus; species Campylorhamphus procurvoides. The sequence goes on from WBMV01003407.1 coordinate 175,491, forward strand.
AATACAGAAGATCTTTCCAAAATTCCAGTGAAAATACAATGAATTTCAGAAGGCAACTGTAAGATTTCCAGTTCTTTAATGCTGTCTCACAACTCTCTCATATTTTCTAAACTTTAAGTTTCTTGGTAGATTTGGTTAAGGATATGGTGGGAAAATTTGGTGACTGGAGAACTTTAGCCATTGGGAACAAGATTCACAGGTGAAAAAATGAAGCATATTAGAAAACATTTTGCTTTGCAAAACCTATGAGGAGTGTGACAGACCAAAACCATGTTTTCCTTTCCTATGAAGAGATTTTTAATTTATTTTTTAAAAAAATTGGAGGTTTTTACAGTCAAACATGCTATACAGCTAATTCTTTCTGCAACCTAATATCAGATAAGCTTACTGTTACTCCTCACACTTGAGGGGCATAAAAGAAAATAGACTTTCATTTTGGTTTTGCTTCTGCTCAAAGGCCAGAAAAGGTTTTCCATCTTTGCACAATTTAGACTGAGTCAGTTATTTGTTAAAAAATCTGTCTTCAGATCAATTGCCACTTCTCTTGAATAGAAAACAGAGAGTATTCAACGTTCTAGTAAAGACAGAATAATAATGTAAGAATTGTTTTCCCACATTTCCCAAAATAAACAATTTTTTTAAAAGAAAAAAAATCAGAGAACATGATGTAGGAGAAGAGACATAAAGATGAAGATACTGCAGTATTTATGGTATCATTTTCTCACATTTCAAACCTTCACATAATCAGAAAGCAGATTCTGGTTTCTAACTCTACTCAGCTTCCAATAACGCAGACAAAGATAAAAAAAATTGGGTGCCTCACTGTTTGGAACAGGATGAACAATTACCTCCTACCACTCTGAGAACTGCCCTAAAAGCAGCGAAACTAGAGGAAAGCCTATGTTTTGCATCTATCAGGGATAATTAAAAATTTCATCCCTTTTTAAAATCCCAGTTCCAATCAACCTGGGGGAAGGTACATCCTCATCTGCCTTCTAACAAGGTACATCTGATTGTATCATCACAACTTCTTCTAAGTGTTGGGCAAAACTTTCCAAGTACAAGTGCCATGGAACACCAATAATTTAGTCATAAGAAGCAATCACGTGGCACTCAGGAAAAGAAGACCAACATATCTGCATGGAAATTTGGCTCAGCTAGGGCTTAATAAGGCAAGTGCTCCCACAGTCTTTAATCCTAAACTCGGGATTATACACTTATAAACAAGGATCATGAGAATATTATTAGCAGGAATCATATTCCACCGAACTTTGGATAAAGAAATGTAATGCCACTAAACACAAAACAGTCTAAAAAGAGAACGATGAAGAGCTCAGTTCCAATGTAATGGATTTGAGATACACCATCCTGGTTTGACTTCAGGCATGAGTTAGTGGCAAAATGCATTTAAACTATTAAATGTGTGTGAAGTTTTGGCTTGCTGAACTATTCACAGTTACGTAAGGCTATGTCTCTTATTTTCCACTGTATTGTACAGCACGTTCAAGTATTAACTCTAGCAAAAAGCCCATATGGTTAGGAAGAACAAAACAACAAATCACTAATTAAGATTTTATCACTTTAATTTTCAGCAGAAGACATTTATACTGCTGCTTATTAGTCCTCTGTGGTTTTTAGCAAAGAACTGTGTAGCCTGAGTCAACTTGTGTGTGTGCATATGAATGGATATTCCTGCACAGGCAGATTTAGCATTTGGCCAGAGTGATTTGAGGCACCCAGGGATGTTGTAGACCACTTCTGTGTGAGGATCTCACTCTGGCAGGGGTTCACATGACTTCTCTCTCTTCCCTGCTGGATTTTTGGGTGTCAGCCACAAGATCTCATAAGGAAAATGCGAGAGCCAGATTTGCTCCCCAAGGAGGTGTCCTTATCTTGCAGAGTGACACAACAGAGTTCCCCAACAAACCCCAGAGCCATGCAGTAGCCCAGTGCCAGGCTCTGCTCTGCTCGGGCCTGCAGGGAGGGAGAGGTGCTGCACAGGAACACACAACACAAGTGTCACAAGGCCAAATGCCCGCACCTGTTACACCTCTTATATGCACATCTCAGGTGTCTGCATTAACTGTGATGTAGGATCTGCAGTCTCTCCAGTACTCTTCTCTATGACCCACCTGCACCAGGACACAGCCCCAGCACTTCTTTCCTTGTCTCCCAAGAGGAATCACAAGTTCACACTCTCCACCTTGTTCCCAGCCACAACAGCCAAATGCTCATGGTAGAACTGATTTGGCAGCATGCTTGAAAAGGAACCTAAATGCATCTCCTAATCCAAGCAACAGGAGAAAACTGCAAGCTGCAAACTGCTTTAATGCAGCAGCTTATTTACTTTTCTCTCTTACTCTTCAAAGTAAGCAGGTCTCCCCAGGACACTACTGTCTTTTCCCCACTCTAAAATTCCTCGTTCCACCTCCTGCCTTGAATGCACACCTCACCCATCCCAAATACCAGTTCATAGTCCAAACTGGTTATAATTCAACACTGACAAAAGCACTACTGTGAAGTAAAAGGCACTGGCATTGCCAACTGAGAGCTGCAAAACGAGAACCTGGAATTACTGCCTCTTTTCTTGCATACATGCTGCTTGGATTAGTGCTTCAATTAACCTCTTACAGCCATTCAACAAATACTCCAGAGCAAACAAAATATACTGAAAACTATAAAGTTCAGCTGGCAGGTCTCACTTCCTTTACACCCAACAGTGCAGAAGCAACAGTATTTTATACTTGGTTACTGTTGCTTAGTTGATGACTAATCCTCATCTCCATCAAGCATTTACATGTTTGGAACCAGGAGCGTTTGATTTATGATCAGCTTGTAGCCAGAAATTTCCATGTTTTCCTATGACAGCAATTTGAACATCCCCTCAGATTCTTACATGTACTTTCGAAGTGGTGGTCCAATCCATACGAATGCTTATCTTTCTTAACTGCATCCACACAGACTGCCTGCCGAAAGAAGTTGGAAGTTCACACCTTTGCCTTCTTCCCACCTGACTTTGCACTGAGGGCTGTGACCAGCAAGCACTCATGCAAAGCTGATGTCCAGCTCATATCAATTTAAGCAAGACAGGGTCATAGCTGCAAGCAGAACTGCATCAGAACTTTACCAAAAAACAGGAGGCACGCTGCTTTCTGAGAACAGTGTAAATTCACCTGACAGCATGACCTTCAAAAAGATACAGATCAGAAACACAGGTGATGGCACTTCATGCATCACCAATAGCTGTTCCAAAAAAAACCCTCCAAAATCTTAAGGGGAGAGGGGGAAGGTTGATAAAACCTCTTTCTGATAAGTTAGTAGCAGAACAAAAGATTTCAATTTGTGAAATTTCCACTTCTGGCAAAATAAAGGAGAGTGTGAGAAATTAAAATGGATGGTTTTCTTCAACCTGACCTTTTAAGGCAATCCAGTTTTCAACCTCTTTACAAGATATTGAAAACACAGCCAGATGATTGCTGTATAAGGTGATACTTGCTCACCAAGAAAGCTTGCATGTGCAAGGGTTTAGGTAAGATGTTTTTCCAGGAGAGGTCCTTCTTCAGGATTATGATTTCAGAAAGCAGCCACCTTGCTGCTGTAAAGTGTACAAATTATCAGTGAACAAGATGAAAAAAAACTTAATGATCTGCTGTAAGAGCACCACAAAACAACCAAAACAACATAGGTTTCTTTTTATTTCTTGATCATGCATGAAATGAGCTCAGCCATGCTACAACAGAAAAGACTCTCTCTAATGTCCTAAGTTGGAAGTGCAGGAAATTTTCAAAATCGTCCACTTTTTTGCTGGAATATTTTGGACTCAAGCTATCTTCAAAATCTTGTTGATAGCTCTTTTTCCTTTTCATAACAGTGTCAATAAAAAGTTACCAATTATTTAGGAGAAGCATAAGAGAATATATACAGCTTAAAAAAAAAGGCTGAGATAAGCAGGGGGAGACTTGGAAGCCTACGCAGAAATGGATGATACCCTCAGTCATTCACGGAACTCGTTTAGGCATTCCAGCTCTTCCTCTCATCATTTCTATTAGCCAAACTGTGAATAAACATGAGGAAAAGATAATTAATCATATTCTTTGGAATTAAATTGTCCAAAATAAGCAGTAGCCCTAAGAATCTGAAGATCCAGTGTTTCTTGTGGCACATGGAATTCCTTGTGGGGAAAACATCAGAGAAGCAAAACCAGCTTTGCTTCCCACACTGCCCATTTGTGAATTCTTTCCTATTACTAGAGTGAAGCACTGCAATCAGATTGACTTACTAGAATAGACTGTGGTTAAAAGGAGGCACTGGGCTGTGAGCTCAAAATTTCTCTTTTTCCAAAAAGGATATAAAGATTCCTATGCTGACCTGATGAAGGAGGTAACAAGCAGGGAACAAAGTTGCTCACAAATACAGACTCTTCCCAGGTCTTTTGATGGCCCCCAGTGATCTTCCCTGAAAGTTCAGTTCAATCAGTAATGTCTAAAGAGGAAAATCACTTTTACACACACTTACATAACTCAGTCACATACTGAATTCAAAAGTGTAACAGAATCCTCAAAACAATACTATTCTCCAAGTTTATGGACATTATTTTGTTTAACAGTGTAAGCCCAGCAAATAGTTATGCCAATAACTCTGTGGTTCAGAAAAACTCAAAATGATTACCAAAACCTAAAATAGATTATTTAAATTATCAGTATATAATAATATTTAGAAAAATTGAAAATTTTCCACTGGAAGGGTGGTCAAGTGTTGGAATGGGACACCCAGGGAGGTGGTGGAATCACCATCCCTGCAAGCGTTCAAGAAATGACTTCACATGGCAGTTAGTGCTGTGGTTTAGTTGGCATGGTGGTGTTCAGTCAAAAGTTGGACTTGATGGTCTTGGAGGTCTTTTCCAGCCTTAATGAATCTATGATTAGAAATCAATCAGAAATCCTCGAGGAAGGGGAGGGAATTTGATGCTCAAAGTGTGCTATAAAGGTACCATCTGTAAGACAAAGACCTTAATGACATGTACAATTTGAGAAACAAAACAGGAAATTACATTGTTAAAAAGAAATACTTCTAACTGTTAAAAAATTTAGCACTTACTTATTCCTGAAACCCAGAGCCATGTTCAGAGTAAGCGCAAGAAACAGGATTGTTTTCCACTCTTGGCACTACTGTGCATTTACTGTCAAACTAGGAAACTGTTTTTTGATCTACCTGTCTACCTTAGAAAAACAAGTCAATGTTCTTATTCCCTATGCAGCTACAAGTGAGGCAGCTATTTCTCTTCAACCAAAAGCCAGTCATCCACTGCGTGAAGCAGTGGACGAGGCTTCTTCTGCCAAGACATCTGGTTCTCTCCCACAGTGATCAATGAGGAAAGCACAGCCCTGGGAACAGTAATTGTTAATTAGAAGCTGTTGAGGAACAGTCATGGCAGGAGAAGGAAAAGAAGGCAACTAAGGGTGGTGCGAAACAGCACCTTATTTTTCAAATTTGTCAGAATTGGACTGACAGAATTAAATAAACCTTTCCAAACAGATACCAAAAGACCTGGCCGTTAGGCTATTAAGTGCTGTTTATATTATTAAGTCACTCTTAGAATTTTTTAATAATGAAAGCCTGAGCAAGCAAAAGTTTCAAAAGACTTCAGGAGTCTTTGCTTTTTTTTGTAGCTTGATAAAGTTGTAGAGAAACAGAAAGAAACTCACAGACGAATGCTGGATCAACTTCTAATGGTAGAAAAATCACACAGACAGACTCTGTATGAACTAGAGGAAGAGAAGAGGAAGCACAGCAAATACATGGAAAAAAGTGATGAGTTTACAAACTTGCTGGAACAAGAATGTGAAAGGTAAGGCTACCTCTTGCCATGATACTAAGATGTACAATTTAACATTAATGTCTGCTTTCTTGTCCTGCATCCACTAAAACCGGGAAATATTTGCGGAGTTACATGTTGAGAGTTTAGCTGTGAAAATACGACTAATTATGTCTAAAAAATTATAATGTCTAAATCTCCAACAGCAAGTGAGGTAGGTCAAACAGTTGGTGAATTTTCAGCACTTCTGCAGGATGACATGGATGTTACACTACAGAGAATACAGGGAGTCATGCAAATGTATAAAGTTATAACCAACATGACACAAGTGAACCTTCCAATGCGTTTTAGAGGCTCAGTATACACTACAGTATGTAAGTAACAGAATATGAAATCAGGCATGCAGTCTCTGACGGAAGAAGAAAGACTCATGAGGAAAAGTAAGTGTTTGTTAGAAATACAGAGAGGAAGTAAGAGTAGAGGATAATTTACAGAAAGTTTTGAAAATAAGAATGACAAAGTTCACATATCAGAATTAGCATAAATCCCATAAACACCACTTTATTTTAAAGCTTAACCTAAAAGAATCACAGCTTGTTTCAGCACAGTGTTAAAATATCAATACCAATTCTCAGAAGAATTTAATAATTTAATGTCATTTGCTGTTTCAAAAAAAGCAACTTTATACTGTGACTTCTCCGAATCTGCAGTAAAACTGAACACATCCTAAGGAAAAAAATATCAAAGAACATTTCCTATTCCTTGGATAGCTACTCCAGAAGATAGGAGAATATTGTCTCAGTTTCCTTTTGCTTAGGAACAGATGGAAATGTTTGAGTGTGAGAACGTCAAGCCTATTCTAAACTCACATTATGCATAGATAATTCTTCCTTTGCCTCGCCTGTGCAACATCATGATCTACGTATTTTGGCAGTGTTGGCACTTTGCACTCCACCTCTCTCCTGCACGTCTACCAAAGACAGCACATATGCTTCCCAATAAGTACACAGCCATATTCACTGTTTGCAGCTATGGAGGCTGGGGAAAAAACCCCTTTGCTTCCCAGAAAAAATGTACACAGATGCAGGAAAGCACAAGCAGACACAGAAATAGCACATACTATGAACTGTTCTTGTGAAACATCATGCTATCAGGAAGCAGAACCTGAGATCAATTGAAGGTTTTGTCTCTGCTGTCTTCTCAAAATCTAATACACTTGTCTCTTAGAGACAGAACTAAACAAACTACAGTTGCTAAAAGTGGAAAAACATCAGATGCACGTGCTCACACTGCATGAAAAGGTGCACAGAAGACTAAGCATCAGAGTTATTGCAATTTATTTTTTTTAAAAACATGATAGACATGAGATTAAAATTGTCCACCCTACCCCTCCTCCATATCCCTCCTTCCCTCCCACCCCCCTTCCCCAAAAAGACTATAAAACATTTACCACTATCATCTGCAACATTTAGTCTAGCTGCCTGGAAAATGGTGAGAAGAGGGAGGAATACTGAGGTGCCTAATGAGACCTTAGAGGATGTAATAATAGATTTCAGATTAAGTTCAATTTGTGTTGGGTTTTTTTTTTTTTGAGGACGTATTTTATGTGGAAAACCTTAAGGGGTTGTGATGTCACATGTTGAGCTGATTCCAAAATGTTTGCCAAGTAATGTCTCCATCAAGATCTCCATGCAATGGTCTGCCATAACAAAAAAAACCCCAAAAAACCATAAAACCACACCAACAAAAAAAACCCACAACCAAAAAAAACCACTCTGCAAGTTAAGGCACGGCTCTTTCTACATCAGCCTGCCTGACACAGGAAAGTAACCTCTTCTTCCATGTTAAAAACCTTAGTCTAATTTAAATTTTCTCAGGATGCAAATTTTGCATTTGTATTAAGAGCAAATATAACTCTACCAAAGGTTTCATGCATAAAGCAATGATAAATGAATTTTTGCTTACCCTCAACTCAGTTAAAAAAAAAAGACAGAAAAGCAGTAAGTATTCATCAATGAATTTCTGTTTTCAGCCAAAAGCAATATTCTCTCCTGTGTAATGCATATATAGCATTCCTAACAGTATTTCAGATTCAAAGCAAAACCCTGAACTTCAATTAGTCAAAAAGGTACCTTGGTTCTATCAAAGAGCAATGCTATAGTATATACTAAAGATATCCTTGAAGAATATCGATTGTATGCAAGCCAAAGAAGGTACATGAATAATATCTATGTGATCAAAATGAAAAAACCTTAAGATGTTATGAGACAGTGATGCTGAAGTTCTGAAAACTACTCCTTATGGCAAGAATAAAGAAACTATTATTCAGATCCAACTCCTACATATTGTTCTGGATATATTTTCAAATAAGGCAGAAAGCAAGCATTTCCTCTTTCTTGCAAATGGTCTCAGGAAGAAGAGAACTGAAGAATTCTTAAGGGAAAATTTTAGTGATGAATTTATCAGATGATCATGTTTTACATAAACTAGGCAACCCTCCATCCCTCAGGCCTTTCTGCTGCCTTACGCCCTTCACTGATGACACTTCTCATTAAAAGAGTTAATGTTTGGATTGTGCAAAACATTAACAGTCTTTGATGACTCAGTAAAAACTCTCCACCTCAAACAATTGAGAATCGCTTTGACTTCATAATAAGGCAACAAGACTGTTTGTCCCCAGCAATTGCACATTGTCAGATTGGGGAGCTTAAGCTTTTGACAGGACTAGTGACAGTTTTCAAGATATGAGAAACAGATTAGTATTTAATGTTAATTCCTTTAGGAATTTTAAGCGTTTTTCTTGTTGCCAGCCAAAACTAACCCTCCATAGTCTTGCTGTAGTTAAAGAGACAAAGACTGGTCTTCAACTGAACAGTCTCATTACTTACAAGAGACATTTACTAGTAAAAAAATGATAAAATCATGCTACTATCATTATATTTGTTCATCTTCAGTCATATGTACTGGATACGTATGGAGCCACTGACAAACCCCTAGCAGATAAGGAAAAGTTCTGTGCAGAAAAGGAGATCAGCAGACAATTGGAGAGGTCTTTCCTGTACTTCAGCATGAATTGTACTCTGTATGTGTGTAGATCTGACAGGAACACCAAGACAAAATATTTGTGCATGACAAGGTACCAGACCAAGTCATCCTGCTTGTCCAGAAGAGAAAGCCTTGCTGCATGGCTGGAGCCTAAACAAATAGCAGCACCAAAGCTCATAGGAACATAATCAAAAAAGGAAAATAAAAAAATCCCAAAGCTAGATACATATACTATGAGGTGCATAAAAGCCACTGATCTTGTTTAGAAGCTCTGGTTGGAGGATGGAGAGCAGAATTAAGGACTAGGGAGAATACTTACTTTAGATTCTAATGCAGATTCCACTGTATCTTCCCTGAGGATATACCCATTTGTCCAAAAATACTAATCCACATGCCATATTTTCGCAGCACAGTTAAATAATACATGCTGCCATTTTAGAAAACATTTTACTAGGGTAAAATATGAAACTAGAAAGTTTCCCAGACATACATGTTTCCAGTTTGAAAACACATGGCACATGCATGCGAGTATTTATGCATTTACACAGTACTCTCCACTCCCCAGCAAAAAATTAAAAAAAAAAAGAAGAAACAAAAGAGCAAAATACTAAAATGTTTAGCACTTACACAGTCCTTTTCCTGCAAATCTCAAGGAGCTTTAAATATTATGTAAGCACAGTTATTCCCCATTTCCTAATTACTGAAAGAAAACGAAGGTAGGATGCAAATCAATCACAGGTACCTGAGGTTTAAACTGGGTTAAAGGAAGAAATGTTCCAATGTATAGTGAGTTCCATCCTCAGACTTCGTGTATACTATACAGACTCCCAACTGGGTCCAAAGGATAAAGCTTTATTCTGAAGATACACCAGTTAAATAAGTGAATGTTATTCATCACGACAGGGAAAAATAGATGTTTGGTAATAAGCAATGTAAATGGATTTTTAAAGACTGTTATGATAAATGGTGCTCTCAGAATTCAAATATTAGCACAAAACTCCACAGGGCGATATAGAAGTAATAAACAGTATCTTAAGTTTAAGGATCATCTACCCATATGAGGGTCTTTTTTTATAGAGAGGAAAGCCATAAGATTTTGTTTTAGCTCTGAATTCACACTCGCAAAGATAATTTAGAGGACCTAGTCCAAAGAAGAGGAAAACATAATTGTCTACATAGAAGAAAATCCTAACATTTCCTAAATGTAAACTTACTTCCTACACTCTGAGCAAGTGAAAAAACCCTAAGCCAGACACCTAACCCTACCCCACTTGATCAGACATTTTTTCTTAACAAATCAAGTAAAGGGCCTTTTCAGTGTCAGGATAAAAGTAATTATTGTACCCATCCAAGGGCTCAGCATTCACCAAGCACAACAAATGAAACCTCATCTGTGGAAGTCTCACACCTGTAGTCTTTCTCATGGAATAAAACACCACAAAACACTGTGCTTTTTGCTTTGCTCCAACTGCTGTCACCCTCGAGGTCAGTCAATGTGACAACCTGTTGAGTGGTACAGGTTAGAAGTGATCTCTGGAGATCTGCAGCACAACCTGCTAAGTGCAGGGCTAACTTCACGGTCAGATCAGGTTGCTCAGATCCTTGTCCAGCTGACCATAGAAGATTCCCAAGGGTCAGTGATTCTGCTGGCTGCCTGGCGTCCTTATGCAGTCTTAGGTATCTTCATAAAAAGATCTTTTCCCTTAGTTTCAATTTAGGTGTCATTCTGGTCTGGCTACTGTGCCACGTTCAACCAAAACTGCTCTCAATAAAAGCTTAACATCTCTTTTGGCAAAGCTCTGAGCCTAATCCATCTTCACTGCCTCTGATCTTTCAGCTGCCTTAGACACAAATGAGCTTCAAGCACTTCCTTGCCATCTTAGCCACACAGTTTGTGACCCCAGCTGGACACATTTCTCTGGGTGTTCCACAGTGTAGTCTGATTTGGAAACCTGGCATTGTCCACCTCTGCTCTGTTCATAGGACTCCATAGGTCTTATTCTTCAGGTCTTTTCTTTGTCCATTCAATCTCTGTGCTTCTCACAGAAACTCAAAGCCAGCCAGCCATTGTCTCAAGCCTACTCCAACCACCAAAACAACAAATCTCACCATTTGAGCAACCTGTCACCACTTCCAACTCCATAAGACCAGAAAGGAACTCAGCCTTTTATCCCTCTGCCCTTGGCTTCATCCTTACAATTCTCTAATACCTCTATTCTTAAATCTGGGGTAACAAAGAGATACTGCTTGTCACTCAACCTGTTGTACCCAGGCACATTTTAACCGGAGCCTTTCTAGATTTAGGCCCACAAATTTTTCTTCATAGTACCTCCAAGAAAAATAAATATTTAAAAACAAAACAGAAGAACAAGCAAAACACACACATACACAAATAAACAAAACATATCTTTCTGTACTTCCAAATAATTAAATCCTTTTCCAGGCCGTCACTTCAACATTTTTATCATCTCCACATTAGCTATTTCAGCCTTCTGTGTATCTTCACTAGATGCACACTCAATACTGTACTAAGGCTATATATTTCCGCTTGTGTACCATCACAGTATACTCTTACCCTCTAAAGTAATGTTATTACATGGACTAAACATCACACTAAAACTGTACCAAATTTAAATCATATTATCTTATAATTCTGCTCAGGTATTGAGTAGGTAAGAAAGGCAATTTCATGAAACTGAGCACTCCAGCTAAAATGTTTTGGGGGCTTTTTGAAGTGTCAGATGAAAGTAATTGCTACACACAGTAGGTCAAGTGAGCAGTGCTTGAAAACTGGGACAGGGCATCAAGGAGAGAAGGAACCCTGTTGCTAAAAGGGGAAGTGTGTTAGTATGTTGCCAGCACTACATTGCTATACTCTAATTCAAACACATTTACACATTCGAATAACAGTATATTGCAGCTCTGGAAAAGTCAGAGTGGGTATAATTAATATTTGCTATTTTTCTTAATGAAGCCTATTAAATATTATAAGAAGCAGGACCTTATCTCTATAGAAAGCTGCAGCTAAAATAAATACTGTGACTTATTTATTCTACATGTGTTACCAGAGGTTTTTAATTTCATGCACACTGAACTATTGTTGTAGATTGCATTGTACTCAAATGCAATCATTTCCTTTTAGCTTTCTGGCAATGAGTTATATGTATTACATATGCCAGAGACTATGTCTTGAAAGTTGTGAAATGGATGCCAGATCTCTGTACATTTGACCTTTTTCATGGGTATCTAGTGTTCTCTAGGTGAATAAGAAAGACCCACCACAAGCAAACCATTAGCATTCTTATTCTACATTACACTCCAATGGGACAGTCCCACTAATAATACCACTGAGGCACGAAGACAGACTCAAGGAAGTGATGTACACAAATCAATTACCTCATGCTTATATGTGAAAAACTATGCACTGTTGCACTACATAACTTTCAACAGATGTTGTGAAATCAAACCCTTGTCAAAATTCAAGGATTCAAATATTCTTACAACAGTCTCTGTGTATGACGGAAGACAAAAGTAATTTATCTTAAAGCAAATAAATGGAATTTAGGGTTAAGACAGTGAAACTGTTAAACAAGGTCACATGATGTTTTTTCAATACTAAAATTAATAATAAATAGAAATACAAATAGGGCTTTCAACTCAGTGCTAACGTGACTGAGAAGTTCTCTAGACCCATGGTGCAATTCTAAATTATTCCACCTACTGTAATCAGCACGCAGATGCAAGATCTAGATGATAACCATGTCTCATGTAACTCCACTGTGGAATGACACAGAGAAGTGAGATTCTTATTTAGTTGGGGTTTTTTAATTCTGAGCACATAACATGTCTGTTCACTGCTTCATTATCACGATTACCAACCAGCACCATCATTGCACATTTTGAGGATGGGGAGGACATAACGAATAACCTTAGGCAAAAGATGTTCTACACTGCTACCCTCTCTCCCCTCATGAATGGGGAAAGAGATGCTCATTGCCATGTGCCCTCCCTGTAAATGAACACAAATTCTCCTGAAAGGGACAACTGTGGAAAGCCACCCTGGTGGTAGCCCTGGTCAGCACTTTTAATCCCAGTGTCAGAGCTCAAAGGGAAAGATGATCTTTCTAAGCTGGCAAGTCTCAGAATATTTATGGCTCATGTAAATCAACACCTCATCAGTGACCAGCATGAAGCACTGGCCAAATATGCTCATGGCGAGGCATTGCCCTCAGTAATGGGGCACTTGCTCCAGTCACCAATTTACATTTCCAAATAAGACTGAGTGCACCACTCCACGTGTGGCACAGCAGAGCAAGTCTAATCATAAGCAACAATAGAAGCAGATGACTGTACCAAGACCTGTGACCAAAAAAAGACACGGTGCACTTCTGATTCATTGCAGGGTGGGGCTGTGAGAGAAGGAGAAATTGGCACAGGATTTCATAACTGGGGTTTGAAAAGAAAGCACACAACATCAGACAGACAGAAACATCTATAAATTGTTCTCTCAGATAGAAAATTTGGCACTATCATAATTTTCCAGGACAAACCACTGCTATGGGAAAAGTCATACTCCTGTTTGAGTGCGGAGGAGGAGGAATCTCAATGAAGTTAAGATCTTTCTCGTCGCAGAAAAATTTAAGTGACTTACATGTGCTATAATTAGTTTTGTATCTTAAGAAAAGGCAAGAGAAAAATGGCCATGAGAACTGAGAATGCAGGTCACACATCAGTTACCAAGACTTGAGATCTAAACCCAACCAAGTTTCCCATGGCATGCTGTGAGCTTCAGTGCATTTATGCCCCACTAGAAAATCTCTGAGCATTATATACACATAGGAAAGAACTATAAAGAAAATGTCTCGCCCTCACTCTCTCTGCTGAAACATTAATTTTAAACAGAGAATAAATAAGAAAAATCAGAACCACTAAATCTGTTGAGAATGGAGATTACTTGAAAAAAAAGTTTAAAAAAAACAAACAAAATCTTCTTACAAGGCAATTTTAATTTTCATGCAAGTACATTACTTTGTTTCTTGAGCCTGAAATGCACATTGTATAGCCTTTCAGGAAAGCACCACACATTTGGACAAGGTAACACAACCTATTTAGCGTCTGAACGCCAAGAGTGTGAACACATTGAAAAAGCATGTTTGATATTTGAACCTTTCTGATAAGAAGACTGGAAAAAACCACAGAATATGTATAAATTTAAAATTAATTAAAAGATCAGGAAGAACAGATGAATTCCATTTTAAAAAATCTGTGATTCAGATCTCTGTAGTGGGAAGGGGAAACAACAGGACAAAGTCAGGCGGGTAGCTCAGAGTAGCAAATGGGAATAGACAGAAGAAAAACCATTAGACCATCTAGTTTTTCCCTGGTAACAGAGGGTTGTTCTCCAAATACAGTCGACAATTTCACTTCTCATTTCAAATTTCCAAAATGCAAAAAGGTCTCAATCCCTGCAGAAATGTTCTATAAAAACTGCATTTTCATAAATATAATTATACTCTTATATTTGTTCAGTAATTCATTCACTTTAACAGCTCACTACAGTACTTCCTTTCTCTATTGAAAGATAGCTAGATACTTGGCTAAGGCTGAAAAAGAACTCTAAGGCACCCATTTTGGCCACAGACAGACCCAGCTAAAACTCCAAGGTGAGGGTTTGAGTGGGCTGCAGCAAGGTCTGCTGCCCCAGGATGACTCTGCATGGAGAACTGACTGCTCCCCTTCCATGGCAGGACTGCACTGCAAAAACCCAACGCAATGGCCCCCACGAGGCATGATTTGAAGGAACTCCAAGGACTGAGCAGCAGAGCATGAATCAGTCCCTTCACACCCCCACAGAAAAGTCGATGCTGTGAAACAAGGCAGGTAAAAGATGGAGCTTATTCAGACACAGTGACGACAGAAGGCTGCAGCATTAAAGACTCTCAAACCATAACTTGATCACCAACATCAATTTTCACGCAGGAAACAAACCCAACCCAAGAGCTGCAGTGACCACTGAAAGAGGACAGGGGAAGTGTTCTGCCATAGAAAAGTTGATTGCTCCCCCAAACCAGGAAACAAAACATGTCAAAGGGACAATAACACTGAGAATATCCAGACACAATTGATTTACGTCTGCCAGGTTTGGCCTAGCAGCATCCACCTTCTCCCAGATTCTACCTTTGCCAAGAGCACTGGAGAAGGGAAACTCACTGAATCCAGAAACATGATTTGAAAACATGTTCTCAAAGGTGTATGTAAGCTTGGTGAGATATACCTTGCACAGATCTGCCCTCCCTCTGCCCAAGGTACTTCGAGCAGCTTCAGCAGAGACAGCATCCAAGCCATGGCATTGCAAAAGAGTATCACTAAAACTGCTCTTGGCCTTATTTACTTCCTTGCCAATACCTTTCCAGTCACACATTTTGCTTGAAATTACAAGAGCTGATTAAAAACCTGTAACTTAAAACAGTTATCCCCTTTTAAAAGCCCTCACAGTCTTGTCTTTTATATGCTAATGATAAATTCCTCAGCCTCAGCACTTTGATTCACAGTACCTTCAAGACACTGGGGAAAGACACATGTTCTACAAACACTATGGGGTATAGGTACAAAGCCCTGTCCTTCCATTTCAGTAAATCCTGATTGTTACCATCTCACTTGCACTTCCTTCCTTCTCAGAGCCTGAACAAGGATATTCCGTGGAAAAGGAAACACAACCTAGAGGAAATGGAGACCATGCATCCTCCTCTCCCTTCAGTTTGATTTGTAAGCTAAAAATGTCAGGGTTCTCAGGAAATTCTTAGCACTATAAACCTTATTCTGACATTTATGACTACTAAGATGACTTTTAGGAATGTTTAGATGGTACAATTTGCATTTAAGCCATCAGGAAATTGGGACATTGTTTATTAAATGTTTAGACAATATTTCACATGTTTCTCATTTCAAAATTTCATCTCACATCCAACTGAGGAACTGAGAAGCAAGGACTCACTCCCTGAAATCCTAAAATTCTCCCTTTTTTTCAGTAGTCTTGCCAGTTAAACTCTGGATGTCTCTGCATTCTGTCAGACAGCAGAATGAGTCAGTCTGTCCCTAACTGGCTTTCTACAAGGGAAATTGAGAAGTTTGAGGACATATTTGGATAAACACACTCACTGGATAAAGTTACTTAACTTTTTATATCTCTAAGTTTGCTATAAACCTTCAGAATCCTTATAGGCTAGATCTAAGAATAGCCAATAAAAACTATAGGTTATAAATAAACTTAATGAAAACCACTATATTAAAACTCAAAGGACCTTATAAACATGCTTATCAAAGCTTCACCACTGTAATACAGCACCACATCCATAAATCATTGTTATAAATTACTAGTCATCCACAACTGTTATTGAAATATCAGCCTTATATAGATCATCTTTGGTTCAGAACCCATTTTTCTCATGGTCTCTGAACACAATTTAACAGCCAACACTGGAGCTCTGAGTGAAGAAGCAGTGGACAAACTCTGAGTTTACACAGTTCAGCTCTCCTGAACAGGCAGTGAAAACTACAGTTATCATTTGTCTGTGCTCTAGATCTCCCCAAGTGAAGTACTTGTCCTGGAAAAAAGGATGGTGGAAATATACAGTACCGAACCTACAGAAGGGCATAAACACTGAACTGATCTACCTTCCTTATCTCTCAGTTTACGAAGGGGCAAGGAGGTTTATAATACCATTTTGGAATGCATTATTTCTTGCAATTGAAGATATTCAACAACATGGAGTGTAATTCAGTAGAGTTTTATCAAAGGAATGTACCTTATAGATTCCAGATCCTGATCTCTACGAATTCACACTTTCTTTAGCTCAGTAACCTCAGATGCAAAGCAAGGAGAGCAGGCATTCCAATCCAAAGAAGACATTCCAAACAGACCTTTTACTAGTTTCATAAAATATATTTTTACATGAATTACATATCAAGCCTGTTTTGCATACATGCTTACAAGGATTATCAAATTTCAAGACAGTCTGATCTAAGTTTCTTGCCTGCAACCAATCTTAAAATTAAGCTAATTTCATATAACATCAGGTTTCCCTGCCAGCATTTCATTAAAGTGTGTAGTTTAACACTTATATATGCAAAGATCTGAGTCTCAAAACAGTATAAACAAACTTGCCCTTCGGTATTCAGATTACTGAATTACAAAGATAGTTGGTTTTATAATACCCAGCAGATACCCAGAGCATTTCTTGGAGAAAATTGAGAAGGAGGTGTTCATGATAAAAACAGCAACATATAAAAGAATCTGCAAAGTGCTTGAGGAAAAAAAAAAATTAGGTTTTTATCCACCTGGCAACAAGACTGTCTCCATGGCTACATCTTTGAAATAGTTCTGGTATTAAAGCACAGGTTCTGGCAGAGCAGTTGTACTTCAGAAAGTAGCTGAGAAAATGATGTAGGAAGAAAGAGTTCAGTTTTATTAGACTGTAGAAAGACTTCTCGAATAGGATGCACAAAACTCTATGTAAAATAAAACAAAAATAGGCTGTTGGTATTTAAGCTTAAAATTAAGAAGAAGACTTTAAACTTAGCAGAAAGTTGGCAGGTGCAAATGCGTGCACAGTTCAGGATGACACATCAATTAGGGATGAAATCATTATAATTCTGTATTCTTGGAAATAAAGCATTTAAGTAGCTAAAGAAATTTGACAGGAAATAGCAAAGCTCTGTATAAAGACAGAGCGTTTAAAACAAGCAGAATTAAAAAAACCCATAACACAAACAAAAAAACACAACACCCAACAAAATACAACAACTACAAACCAAACAGGCAAAGAAGAAGTGTGCAAGGATTCCTACACAAGAATCCAACGTAAAAATTAGTCTCTCCAGTTGTAAATGTGGCCATGGACAGAATATGATTCGATGCTTCTAATGCGAGAAGAAAACATTCTGAGGAATATGATTATACTATTGATGAAATATTTAAATCAATACTAGAGAACATATTATGCTGATGTAGGAGCTGTACAGCTGTAACAAAAACAAACAACAAAAAAGGCAAGAAGAAAAGTGGAGCGAAATAAGATAAATGTATTTCACTCTGTAAAAGAAAATCCATACTATCTGTAAGTTGAAGTACTTATATAAACAGATAATCATATAGATGTTAGACTAGTGGCCAACAATCCAAAATAATGACAAGGGCAGAAATCAGAGTCTGGATATTCTTCTCCTCTGAACACTGACGTATACAATTAATTTGGTTCATTTGTCACAACCTTAGTTCTTTTTCGTTTGTATTTTTCCCTGAGTGATATTGTTGGATTCCAATATTTTGGAAGTCAAGGAGGTTTGCACATTAGACTATGGAGAAAGAGTTTGTGAAGCCATCTGAAACTGCTAATAGTAAAAGCTTTAAATCAAATTTGTACAAGACAAAGCGACAAGCTTATTAGCACTTTACCAGGACTACATTGTATTTAAGTATTCTACAAGAACTTGCATAAGAAACTGATGAAACTATTTGCAGGTGGGTAATTCCTCCCTTAAAGCAGACACAGAAATGGGAGGCAGCACTGCTTTTTAGCAAAAGAAGAGATTATAGTAAGGAAGAGAACTGGCATCTATTTGGCAAACACAAAAAAACTCCAGCCAGTTGAGAGGAAAGCAGAATCACGTGCCAAGTCTGCCATCCTTTCACACTGGTTATTAAGCTTTGCTGTTCTATCCTCCTAATTCTGGTATCTGAACTGAAGCAAGACTAACTGATCTTAGAGCAGTTAATTTACCCTCTCCCAGCATGGATATATTTTCTACGTACTTTGATGTACATAAAAAAGCCCCTCAAGGGTCTGATTATCTGCTTACATCTGTTTGAAATATTTACAAAAGCCAATTTTTAATTGAGCTTCTTAGGCTGCACACCTACCCACCATCATCCCAAATTCTCATCCCTAAACTGATTTGCACTAAAATGCAAGAAAGAAACAAAAAGCTTCTAAATTATTAAATGCCTATAGGGCATTTGAAAACAAGTATCTTTTAGTGTCCAGGATATTAAGCAAGAGTCCAGTTTGACCCCAATAAGAGGACACTGCAGAAACATTTTGTGTTCATCCTAACGGGGTGGAAAGCCTAGTACCTTGCACACTATTGGACAATAAAACATCCAGTCACAAAACAAACTCCCCAAACTCATTTTATTTCACTACACAAATAACTTTTTTCCACAGCAAATAATGCTGTTTTTGCAAACCTTACAGAAACAGCTACCCTAACTACATGCAAATTAAGAAGCAGCATCAGAAGTTCAATTTGCCATTGCAAAAGCTGAATTTTTCAATAGCTGTCGAACATCACAATGTTCACTTTTTCCTTCTTTTCTTTCTAAAAATCAAAGAATGAGATCATAGGAACCCATGCATAAATCTCTTGAAAATATCTATAAAGAAGTATTTATTCTAATTTTAAAGAAATAAGTGTTAGCATGTGGGGCAAAAGACCTTAAGCATACAGCCTATCTCCTCTTAAGACAACCGCAGCCAGACTTCCCAATGCATTAAGGCATGCAGTAGTTCATAAAAATAATGGGGAAAGGAATAAAGATGCTGAGCTCATGGGAACAGTGACGCTTCTAAAAATTATTCCTAATAAAGCAGAGCTCTCCTACCTCCAAGAAGAAAGGGAGAGGCTGTTTGTTTTTACAAGAAAAATACTAAAAATACCTTCAATTGCATTTATCTTAAAAAATGCTGAAGGGATCACATCGCAAGTCCTCTTCAACTGAGTCTACACAAATAAAAAAAGCAATCAAGCAAAACACATATGATGGGTACTTAAGACACTGAAATATCTACAAAAAATAGGACATAGGAATACTTGAATCCCATTACATGATGACACTGAGACCAAGAATGCAGAAAAAACCCCATCCTGAACCATTTGAACACCATCCCACTTTCTTGTAGCATCCCACTTTCTTGTAGGCTACTACCTTAACTCTTCAAGAAACTTCTCATGTTATCTTGCTTGTTCAGATTTTAATTAAAGCTGGAAAGAAAAAAGCTGATTATTTGCTGTGTAACACTTAAGAAGTCCTTCCTTATTTGACACAAACTCCCTCACTTTCCTCAAGTGTAAAATGGAACGATGACACAACACTGAAAGTCCTTACTGGTGTCTAGCCTCGTTCACTGTCCTCACATTTAGAACAAATACATAAAACAAGAGAGTCCACACAACTACATGCTAGAGGAATTCATAAGCTCTTCATAAAGTATATATTAAGCAGACGTTCATATGCAAGTTCTGTGCATTGGTTTCTTATTTTTTAAAAATATATCTATTCTATTTGATCCATCCACCCTCAGATACTTCAGTCCTTAGTATTAAAATCATTCCATTTCATTTCCTTTTCTGTTCTTGTTATCAAATCTATAAAGAGTACATATTTTTGCTGCCATTATGGCAAAACATGTACTTCTAGTTGCAGCCCAAAAAGAATTCTAACCTTCACTTTCTTTTCAGGTAATGTTTCTGTTTCTCCACTCTTACAGGAGGTATCTAGAAAATCTTATAATAGTTATATCACCTCACCTTTTCGCAAGCTTAACATGAAGCAAATTCTGTCCTCCTAGAGCTCATGTTCCCCTCTCTGCTTTCCCCTGTAGCTGTAAATTATGTTCAGAAACAAGAGGTAAACTCTGTTCCACATCTGACATTAAAGGCATGATTCAGCTTATAGATGAAGGTACCTAAGGCGAGGGACTTTGTTCAGAAGCCTGAACAAAGGTGTACTCATAACAGCTCCATTCAAGTGACTGAAGACAGGCATCTTTACATAGACTAAAATCCCATCCAAAGGTGACAACTTGTAGATAACTGAGCTAAGTCACCACTCCTTTCTGTAACATGTCTTGGTATAGGCAATTTGAAAGATCTGGGCTGTTTATTTATAACACAATCACAATTGCAGCACAGTTTCTTATACTTCTCCCTCACTGACTGGCCCAGCTTACCTGCTTTACATCCACTGCATCTGCAAGTTCAGATTTCTTACCATTCTACTGCTGTTTACACAATTAGACTTCACATTTCAGCTCTTAAGAAAACACTTTTTTGGAAGATAATTAATTCAGCAAATAGGGGGGAAAATGGCAAACAGCAAAATTAAAGAAGTATCTGAAAATTACACATTTCATAGAAGTCCACTAACTTCCATTCTGCACTCTTGAGTTTGGAGCAAGCGAGTGTGATTAGCACACATGCCGTGTATTGTGGAATTTGCGTCAATCCTCACTAGGATACACTTCATAGGAAAAGATAAAATGGTTAGGAAATTGGTGCTAAACCCACATGGTTTTAAAAAAAAAAAAAGAAATGTGAGAAAGAAAAAAGGTTCTTTGATTACTGCTGTCTTTCCTCATTATTCATGTTGGGATATCCCTATTTATCAGCAAAGGCAAGGAAAAATATATAATGACATTTTCACAGGAAAGGGAAAAAAATACAACCACCATTTGATTCTTAACTGTTTGGCTAAGTTTAGAGTTACAAAATGTGTTTATATTAAGAACCTGAGCTTTGTTTGAATGTTTACTTTATGAAAGGTCTGAGCTGAGAAGCTTGCAGAGTGAACTGCATGATACTGTCAGTGTAAATTACAGGTTTTGTTTGCCACACTGCTCTGCAATGAGAAGCTGGCCAAGAGCCAAACGAAAGTGCATAATTTAAAACACTCAATCAGTTATATTCAGAGACATTTTGTTTAGTGTTTAATAAGCTCTCCAGGGATGGAGAAATTACTAAAGCACATTGTCTTGACATGAGCTAAAAAGGTCCTCTCTCGTCACCACATTTCTGGGAATCTGACATTAATGCATTAGATTAAATAGGTCCTTCTATATGCATACACACACATATGTACATGCGTATGTTTTTGCATGTATGTGTATTGAGATACATTTTATTTTACAGTTTTGCACCTCTGATGTTCTATACCGCATTCCACCTTTCAGCTGAAATGCCCATATTCAGTGAAATGTCCATACACGTGTATCCATTCACTCATCTACTCTCCCTGCCTGGTTTCTTGTTGCGCATACTGAGAGGACACAATCAAATGAATCACACACAACGCATCATGAATGGAGAGTGAAGGCAGTTCGGGAACTGCTCTTCAGTTTATCTCATGTTATGGAGAGAGACCTCCAGCAGTATAAAAACATGACAACTCCAAATCCAAATGTAGATCAGAAAGCTTGTCTCTTTTATTGATGACAAGGTTTTACCAGGAGTTTCTAAGTCCAAAAATTTAGGAAATTCTACTGAGCCTGTAGATGCAAAACAAAGGCATTGAAATGGTTAACAGCAGCATGCATGAAAAAGAAGGGAAAATTATTATTTTGAAATCAAATGTATCTCCTATTAGAAATCAAAACGAGACATTATTATCAAACAAATTATTCTGTCCCTGCATAACTTACAGTTTACCTCCTACACGTGTTAGGCATCCTATGTCAAGAGTCCTGACATTATGCTAGAATAAGTATCTTAACGTTATTTAAAAGATCTTTCTATTCTCTACTTCCAAGTCACTATGAAATAGCAATGGCTGTTGCTGATGCCTTAATACACACAAATCAATATGAAAATAAAATTAAATTAGGATATTTTGGATTCCTAGAAGGGAGCAAAAAGAAAGGAATTTGTAATGCTTATTTCCAGATGGGAAGGAGTCAATCAGAAATGTAAAATTCCTGACCCAGTGACCATAATCTCAAAAAGTGCATTTAGGTTTCAATTGCTGTCATCTAATTACATTGTTGAAATATTTATTTCATTAGTGTACAGGTAAGCTATTTTTACACACTTCAATTTCTCCACACTAATTAACTAACTTCCTAGGAGTTTACATCTTTTAAAAACACATAAACATTCTGCTTAAAAGGAAATGGTACAACATAGCATCAGAAGACATTCTAGACTTTAAAAACCAAATATTTACACAGGATCTCTCCTCTACTCATGTTGCATCCTCCTCTTAGAATATATACAAACTTGAAATTATAATTTGCAATAAAGCCCCCAAAGCATTAGATTTGTTGTCCCTTTTATTCCGAGAGCTCTCCAGAGTATGCAATTCTTAATCATCTCTAGGAAAAATTTCAACATGGAAAACAATCTACAACAGAATCAACAATCCAGACAGGATGGGGAAGTAAACAAAGATACTAATCCCCAAGGCCCAGGGAAGAAACTCATCCCAGTACAGCAAACCAACAGAGCTTATATTTAAACCTGAAAAAACAATTCCAATGACACTGGACAAAAGGATTTAAAGGATTCTAAATTTTGAAGCAGCTCAAATCTACCCTGTTAGAAGCTGCAGCTGAGAGAACATCCCATCTTCTCAGCATTAGAAAAGGCAGGTTGAACTCAACCATGACTGTGATAGTCAAATCAAAGTCAATTTGTGACTCTTCAACCAAATTATGGGACAATTGAATGCATTTACATTTAAGTAAAACAAAATATACAGTAGCTACCAAATAGCATATTTTTAATAATTTTCCTGAAACTTTAAAAATGTCTCCTCTTTCCTCCAAAACAAGTAAATACATTAATAATCTTTCTTGTACAGGTTTCCCTCTCCAGATAAAAAGGAAAAAAAAATTCCTAACTAACTCCACAGGTTTCTACAAATTCCAGATGCCATTTCCTGGCTTTTTGCTAACATGGGTGACAACCAAAATAACATAAATAGGTTTCTTTTCAAAATATTTGTTTTCATTCCTTTTCCTGAGAGTAATTGTGATGTCATTTATTCTTGTAAAGAAACTAGCTGAGATTTCTTAAGTTTTCAGAGTGTTACTTGTTAACACAGAGTACTAATTATGGGGGCTGCTTTGGTTTGGGTTTTTAGTGAAAACAAGCTACAGCTGGCTTTTTATCAATTTTTAGAAATTTAACACTGCGTACTTTCTGAATTTAAATAAGACTGGTAATGCATCTGTGTCTCACCTCCCCAAAATAAGCTACTCAATCAACTTGAGTATTTGTAATCTCACAGAAGAATTACCATCTCAAAATTACATCACTAGACCATAAAACCCCAGAGGCAACAGAGGTCAGAGAGAAGAGTTAACAAAATAAAAATGTCATTTGGTCAATTTTCCTTTTCCATGTGAAGACTAAGATCCCCACAGAACAGGGGTCATGAGATGACCAACCAGTTGCCAAGTTACAGTTCTCCAAGGGCCCCGCTACTCTTGTGAAAAGAGGCCCCACTCCTGAAGGCAAATGTGGTGGGAGATGTTCTCCCAGGGGTTTGATTAATCATTTTTCAATAGAAAGAAAACAGACTGCTTTCCTCCTAAGCATTTTTTGAGAATATATTATTTGGGCTGAAGAGCTGTCAGCTTCAGGCCAAACTATATTCCTAAACGCATATTTTGCATGTCAACAGAAGCTCATAGGACCAGGTTTGATCCTGACCTTCCCAAAAACACTCTCCCTTGGAATTAATTATGTAACTCGGGGCACAAAATTAACTGAGGAAACAAACATAAAGAGCTGCCCACATTGACTCCACATCACATACAGTTTGAGATACTGCATTTTGTTTATAATTGTGTGTAGATGAACGCGTGGGTAGCAACTCTTCTTTGACTAAAGTCAGCAGGTTACTTCAGCATGTACCTCACACTGGAAACACTATTTTGGATAATGCCTGTTTCCAGAACAGCTATTCTTTTCACTAAGCAGTAAATCTAAGGTTACATTAAGTCATAAACATTCTTGCTAACTCAATATGGTAATATGGTAAAAAAATTGCACTCAACTGAACATTAAAATAAGGAGGTTTTCAATTTTTCCTCTTTAAAAATGAGAATATGAATGAAGGTAGGTTTGGGTATTTGCATCCAGATTTCCCCCTCTATCCTTGGCTGAGGCTTTGAACCTCTCATATCACCTTCCATTCCCTCAGAAAGCAGAGACCTTATGAAGGCACTGCAAAATGTAAGCCACGTACAGAAAACATGAATAAATGGAGCATAAATTTTTGTCTTTAAATAAATCAGTCCCTCAGAAGTTAAGTGTACCAATTATGTGGCTAACGTTAGGGCAACAAATTTTTCCTTGCCTTCCTATTGCCATATGCCTGTCATTTTTTTCCTACAGTTTCCACTCACTGTTTCAAACATATGTTGCCACTTATGTGCCAAGAAAGGAATCTCTGAATTACCCCCTTCAAGTATGATGAAATGGCAGACTGAATGGAGCCAGAGAGAGCACCATTAGCAGTTGTTCACACTTCTGTTTTCTCTTAACTTCCTCTTCTCCAAAGTTTATTCCTCCTATGCAAGTAGAACTATAAAGCCATCTAGGACTTGTGCTTCAAAATATATAGATGCAGCAATATACTAGAGAAGCAATTTACTTTTTTTAAAGGCCACCTTAAATAAACTCTCTCTCCTTTCAGTTTCCAGATGGAAGATTTTTTTGTGAATTGCTTACCCAAGCATCAACACTGGGGATCCAACATTCTTTTCTTGTAAACTCACTGCTCAGTTTACCAGGGGTTTGCAGTCTCTCTCCCTGCAACTCCTGCTTTCCAGGGTCATCCTGGGCAGGCACTTCATAGTTCCAGAGCAGTGAACCTCAAAGAACATCTGTAACACTACACGTGCTCTTGTATTTGTCACCAAGAGAAGGCCATGAAAAGATAAAGCCATGTAGAGAATTGTTCGGAGAAAGGTGGAGGGGAAAAAAAAAAAAAGTATGAATGGAGAGGGAAAAATGGATGCACAACCAACCAAAAGAGCCAGAGAGCAAGTAAATTGATGACTCAAATTCCCACAATGCCAAGGCATTCTTGCTCCTGAGGGTGGTTCTTCAGCACCCTGGAAATCCAGCTGAGTGATGGCACATGAAGATGCAGTATCTTCGGCACACTGTGAAAGTAGAAAAAAGCTATCCACTAAAACAGCAGCAAGTAGCTACCTTGGTACCATTAAGCAGCATAATTAGTCCATCCAGAAAAACATTTTTAAACACAACCAATTTATATAAAAATAACCAAGCATTTCCAGAAGTCACTCAATCAGAGTGCAAAAGTAAATATGTTAGGTAGCTTCAAGAGAAGTTTCATGGAATAGAAAGTGTAACTAAATGAAAATGAATTCAGATAAAACTAATACCTTCACTGTTTTCTTCTTTGATGCTCTTGAACTGATTATCAGCATCACAATTGCCATGTGGTAATACTCGATCTTTTCTTTTGCTCTTCTGCTTTTGTTTTCCATTTCGTTGGTTGGTTGGTTTCAGGTTTTGGTTGGTTGGTTGTTGCTTGGGGTTTTGTTGGTTGGTTGGTTTGTTTTTTTTTGATTGTTGGTTTGTTTTTAATGTGCAGAGATACAAACCAGAAGTTTCCAAAGCAAAAAAGGGAACGAGATATATTCCATGTCAGAAAATTAGTTAAATTGCATAATCAGAGGCTAAAGAATTACCTTTTGCCTTCATTTAAATTCTCAAGAGCACAATGAAACCAATAAAGACGCACAGCCTGAAATCTGGTAATTTTTTTAATTTTACGAGGCCACTATAAATTACTTAAAGACATAGGTTTATGCTAACAATGGAAAGTACCTCACACATCTTACTTTTATTTACTGTTTTGTTACTGAGTGACTCTGCCCAGACATACTTGGTTATTTTTACCTAGTTTTGAAACATAATTGTCATCCCAGCATTTGATGTTTGTTACTTCCAAGGTGTCCTATGAAACTGACAGTAATTCAGGCAGCATTACGCTTTTCCTTAATTCTCAGAATAGTTGCCCTAAAAGTGATCTTGTTCTCATTGTCATTCAGTGAAATTCACAAATTTCTGCCCTTGCTGATATCAACCTCATGTTTTCCATAAGTTAATAAGCAATCAGCTTATTCCTCAACAAACAGAAACACAGAAAATAGCTCACACCCTTGTATTTATGGTGATTCAGAAGTGAAAATGTTAAAAAAAGAAAAACCTGCACCACTTACTTCTGTCACTGAAATGAACAAAAAGGGCCAAACACACTCAGAAGTTGTTTTTTAATTCTGATTTCCTTCAAAACACATGTAAAGAAAAGACACAGCCATCAGGGTAAAGCAGCAAATGACACACACTGTTAGTGAGAGGATGCGAAAGTTCTTTGGTCTTTTTGCAGAAAAAGGAATATTCAGGCTTAAGCCAGAGAGACCAAAAGCAGAAAAATCATGTGGCAAGCTCCACATATCTAAAGAAAGAAATTCTACAGGCCGATGCTTCACTGCCAAAACCTGAAGGGGTGCGTGTGGCAGTGGAATCTTATTTTCCTTAACACATCAGTGTCTTTAGCTGTTGAAATTAACTAATAAACCTGTGTCCCAACATCTGCTCCACAACTGGTATAAATATCATAGGGACACTGAAACAGAGAGATGACTGTATGAATAACCATCAGGGAGAAAATGTCACACAACCTCACCCCACACTTTTCTAAACTGCTGAGCAGTAAAAGTAAAGCAAGCTGGGAGGATGCTAAACACAATCTACCACCCATCCAGTGGATAACAGCTGGAATTTACATTCATCAAAAATTTGCATATTTACTACACTGAGCCTCCTGAGTGTTCATCAATGCTCTGTCCTGTGTACACATTTCCAAAACAAAAGGTGAAGAACTACACTGTCTGATGGGAATGGATAAAAATATAGCAAAGTTCTAAACAAGCCTTTTCAGTACTTGCCATGTTTTTCACTTGAGGACCTTCAGTATTACACACTCTTCTGTCCCAGTGGTCCTTTGAAGGATCAAGGCAAGTACTTTGAGGCCAACACTTCCAAAATCAGTATCTTGTTCCAAGATTTTTATGGGAGCATTGACCATCTGGAATTGATTGGAGAAGAACTGGGGGGATTCTGTGAAATGACCAAATCAAATTTATTATTTCTAAGGATATGTTGGGACAGGCAC
This sequence comes from Campylorhamphus procurvoides, assembly GCA_013396655.1. NCBI lineage: Eukaryota > Metazoa > Chordata > Aves > Passeriformes > Dendrocolaptidae > Campylorhamphus > Campylorhamphus procurvoides. The sequence continues at coordinate 203,342 of WBMV01003407.1, forward strand.
AATAACAAAAAAAGTTGCCAACAAGTTCCCACTCTTCAACAAATATATCTCAAAAGTAAAGTCAGTATTGATGGATTACTCATACTGGTGCCTAATTTAGTCTGGGAGCAGTGCAAGAGGGAAGAGAGGAACAAAACCGACAGCCTTGTTTTCAGTCAACATTTTCACTGAAAAACACTTTCCAGACTAAAAAGTGCACTTACCTAAAGGTTGACTAGCAGTTTTAATTTGAAAGTTTGGTGCAATTTTACCCTGAAGCCATGTATAGAAACTGCATTAAGACAACACAGGAAATCACATGTAGATCATCATAACATAAAGCTCAGACTTTTTATGTGAAGGGTTTTTTTTGTCTGGGTTTTTTTTTTAATGTGGTCTCATTTCCCACAAAGGAGGGACTTACCTATTTATTAAGTTTATTTTACTTAATATGAGGTTTGTGAAATCCAGGTTCATTAAAATTAGACTGAGATCACACAAAATACCATGACAATCAATAAAAGACCATACTTTGGTATCACTTTCATGTAGCTTGAGAACTATAAACTCTATATTATACCTTTCACAAAAAAAGGTCTTGCTAAAAACCAGATCAGTTCTGAACTGGACCAATTAAAATCACCAGACACATAACAATAATTTTGCACATATGGCCCGTAACAAATGAATAACTCTAAAAAGTGCTTAAATTAGCTTAGAGAGACAAATTTAATATTCCATAACCAAAAAAAATTTCTTTCCAGTATTTTTAAGCAGATCATTTTCCAACAAATTAAAACCACAGACTGAGTGGAAATTGGTCTACCTCCTTTGAATTCATTAGCAAGAGTAATTACACCACAGGAAAGTTCAGCAAATCAGTCTATAAACATATCCGTAAAACTCATTCTTTCTGTTTGTTTCAATACATTTAAGCGCATTTACAGAAAGATGTACTCTTTTAACCAATTTAAAATCTTATTTTCTTTAGTTACACTCTTCTCGAGCGAATCCTATCCCCAGGCTATTATTCCACTTCATAGTTGTTGATAGGATGGTTAGGAAATGGTTAATTCTGCAAGATTACATCTTCCATGTGCAACTACCATTCAGCATCCCACCCTAAGGGTACAATCAACCAATAAAGGCTTTGTTCTGGTTACGTAATGCAGACATTTAATATCCCACTTGAGAGCTCTTTTGGATGTAAAGACAGCTATAGCATAGTGACTTTGCAATTAAGATGATGTAATATTACTTTGGAAGTAACAAAATATCTGAGCATGCCCACTGTGAACCAGAGAATTCAGAAGCCCAAGCGCTTTTCAGTCTGAACCACTCAATTGCTCGAGAGCTGTGTCTCCCTTTATGGTTTGCTTGCTCTGTAGCTTTTACAAACTTTCTGACACCAAGAACAGAATCACAATTTTCTTCCAAATGTCATACAAAAAACCACTCAGAACAACCCAACTTCATTTGAATTTAACATGCTCTCAAAAAATGGAATAAAACCCTCTCCCAACTTGTATCTATGAATAAGACAGCAAAAAATGTTTTCTTTAAGTAACTTTAATAATGCCCAAAAGGCATCAACCAAAAGAACACATATAAGATCTGTCCAATTCCTAAGAGAGAAATTATATGTGGAAATCCAACTTGTATCAATATATCCACAGCTTAGAAGTTATGAAGGTGTTTAACGTAGGATTTACATTCAAATGTTGCATAATGAGGACATTCCCATTACGTCCATTGTTCATCAAAGTAGAAACAGTAATAGCCTATGAATGTCATAAAACCATGTGCACAAACATACACTTTTAAAAGGACTGTCACCTGATGGAGTTTTATGTATCACAGCTTTCATATTTCAGATCAAAGAAGAAGTGTTTTTAAAATGAGAAAAAAAGTTTACCAAAAGTAAAATACTCAAATATTCACTGGAAAAATCACACAACAAAACAATAAGACTGTATTATCAGCTCAGTAAAATCACTCTCAATTATGAAATTACTATGAATAGTGACAGAACAATGCCAGGGTCAGAAGAATGAAAACAGACAAAAAAAAAATCAAAGCTAAAGCTCTACTAGAAAACAAAGTGAATATTTTTCTCCATTGTGAAAGAGGTGACCGCTTTCACCATGCTCAATGCCATGCCATTGACAGCAATAAGTTGGCCCCATCTGAAACAAAAGATTTCTAAGATAAGTGCATGCAAAAGTGCAAGAGAGCCATTTTCCTTTCTAAATTCACATTAATGTCAAAGTGAAAAGCATGTGTTTGAGGCTCTGTGTGGATTACTGCCTGATTCTGGACCTCTTCCCTTGCCCACTGACCTCCCTAAGGGAAAAACAGTGCAATCAATAAGCCTCCCTGCATTCCAGTACAAATGCTAAAAATACCTCTAACTGTTCCTTCCCAGTCACTTCACTGGACATTGGCATCTTCACATGGTCCTCCCTCTGCCTTCCAATAATCTACTAATGAATTTTCTTCTTTCAACATGACAAACTGGAACATCACCTGATAAATGTTAGCTGCTTTTATTGCTTTTGGCTCCTTGATGCTCTTGAAAAACAGAGACTAGCACAGAATAGCACAAGCAGAGAAGAGAAACAACCTGTTAATATCTGGTGAAGAAGTTAAAGAGGAAAAAAAAAAACAAACAACTTCACCAGGTGATTTAGACTCTCTGCTATGAAAACAAATTATTATACTTGCAAAAGGATACACAAATGTGATTTATCATCTTCATTTTGTATTACTTATATTAATGCTATTCCCTGAAGCCTGTAGGAATTTACTACCAAAAATGGGCAGCTTTCCTGCTTTTGAGAAGTACCTCAAATAGAGAAGATGCTTCCAAGAAAGCACTTTCCACAATACTGAAGCAAAAATAGTGAGACAAAATTTGGTTAAACGACCCAAATTCTATGACATCAATACATGTGGAACTCATATCAGTACAGCCTTTAAAGCTCAGGTATCACAAAGAGCCCTCAATCACTTCTAAAAATGAACTAGGTGGAAGAAATCAAAATCCATTGGAACCATCATCCATAAAACTTCAGAAGTATCCACAACTCCTCAGTGTACAATTGCATCTGCAAACTTTTTAGAACAATTCCCAAAAGGTCTGGAGGCACTTCAGAATTCACTCCCACTCTGCCCCTGCCCTCCACAAGCAAAGCCACCCCCAAGGGTTTCCACACGCCTCTGAGCTATGAGTGTTTCTGCTCCAGGGATAGAATACCTGTGCCTACCAGAACTGCTCCAAGGACTGCAACCACCCACCACACTGACCACTGAGCAAAATATACTTAGCAACATCTTTTGGGCATGACGTCTTCACACAGATAGCTAAAAGTTAAGGCTCCACTTACGTACACAGACCCCAAGGCCAACGGCATTTTATGGCTCTCAAAATGTTTATTCTTGTCAAGCCCTGTATAACCTTATGTTTCTCTGGACACACTTTAGGTTTACAGCAAAATAACTCCTGTTTTGGTAGTGTTGGATGCATGTATGCTCACTTCTCTTTCCCCAGCAGCAATGTCAAAGACTGATTTGTTTTATGTGAGAACAGACTCTGCCCATCTACTATGGAAATTTGAAATAAAGACAAATAAAATCAGAAAAATAGAGTAAAACAGAAATGCAAAGAACGAACAAACTTCATGTGTCCCAAAACTGACATCTTAGAGCAGGAAAAGTCAACTTGAATCAGACTAAGAGGTCACGCACAACTGGATCTCATTTAACCAAAACAACACACATTAGGAACTCAGAAAATACTCGTTCTTTTGCAATTGTCTAGTTCTAGGGCTCTGTTTATTATACACAGAATGGAGACATTTCTCTCTGTATCGTTTTAAAAGTTAAAGTAAATAATAAGTGGTGTCATTTTCCACAAAAAGGCTGCAAGCAGTATCAGTCCTTTCCATTGGCTAGTTTTGCACAAATATTTACCTATACATACAGTTATGTATTTACTGGGGAGGAGATGGGGGTGAACAACCCGAAGATCAACAAATTCACAATGCTTAAAGCTTTGTTCTATACAGTCAGCTAAGAATACTAAGGTCTACGGTATTTTGCTGTATCTATTTAAGAAATCAGCTTGTTTAACTTTCTTCTTGAGTAAGAATACAGTCTGATTATAAGATAAATTATTAGCAATTATCAAATGTACTATGAGATTTTGCAGCAAAAGATGCCACTTCAGATTTCATTTATATGAAATGGTATCACTACAAGAAAGAACCCAATACATCACTGTATTTAATCAATTCTACACAGTTCATCATGATCACACACACACTTTATAAACACAATTTGTATGGACTGTAGCTATCTTTCATCCAATTAATAGTAATTTTTGTACTATGAGCTTGTGAGTTCATTGCCCAGGGCAAATGGAAGCCAGAATTTATGCTCTGTCAGAATGCTTTCAAGTAAGTCACCAATGGGAAACGCTGTTAAAAGGAATAAAAGCTTCATCCTTATGACTAAAAAAAGGTAATTGGACAAAACAAATTAAAACCAAAGTACCAACAACTAAAAAAAAACCCCAAAATAAAGCAGACTGTTAAGTAGTGGGAAAGGTTGCATGGAAGACTGTTCAAAGAACATAGAATTTCAGGGACTAAAAGGGAAATCTTGTCTTTCCTTCAGATGCTTGAAGAGAATTTCCTTAAACTACTTCTTTTGTGCTTGAGTTCAATTTTCAAGCATGAAGCAAGCTGTAGGTTATTCAAGCATTTAGTTCATCTCTTAAAATAAGACTTCCTTAGTAATAGTCCACCCTGTTGACATAACACGCAGAGACAAGAGCTCAATAAAAGTGTTCCCAGATATGACACAACTACAGCATTGCTGAGTTGAAGGTAATGGTTCTCAAGGCTGACATATCTCACGCAAGCTGCCGTAAAAAAGCCAAATTAATACCCTTTTGTATTTGTTCCCCTTCCTCACTCAAGGGTTTTGTGAAATTTTTGTTGCAGACTCTGGAGCTGCGGAGTGTCTGAGTCTGTTAAGTACATTTCCCCAAGCCCAAGAGACTCCTTGAACAGTACCTGCTGTGGGCAAGTCTAACACAAAGAACTACATGTGACTACACACTAGGAGATCAAGAAATTCTGTAAATACTTTTCCAGACCAGCGAATTGAACCACACAACTAAGTCACATTTCTAAACTATGAATCTATCAGATAGCTCAGCAATTCCGAATCCCAAAGGGATCAACATTTTACGAGTTACATTACATCCCCAGGAATCCACAATCTAAAACAGCCTGTATAGGATACATTTGCCTCTGCATTATTTCAGTACTTATTCCTTGACCAGGTATTGAAATCACCAATAACTTGAAGGACTGTGCTTTAAACAGGGACTAGGGCATAGCTAATGAAATTATAGAGAATAACAAAAGCCTTTTTAAATGCATTTCTTAGCAGGAATCCTAAGGAGAGTGATTTATCAAGGCAGAAAAAATGTCTATTATTACATAGGTTTTGCAACACAAATGCAGCATCTAGAGACCCAAAGGACCTCTGGGCACAAGAACATGCTTGTGTTTTACTCTGCTATTGCAGGCAGCCCAGCAAAAAATGTTTTCTCTCCTTGCAAGGTTTGCCTTCCTTAGCATCCACAGTCATTCTTTCATCACCTTATTCCCTTTCAAACAAGCTCTTTAATAGCTATGGTTTCACTGGGTTAATCTGTAGAAGGCAAGAGAAGCCTGCTCAACAGAGTTATAACAATGAAATGTAGGACTCAAGATACATTTTAATTCTGGATTCTCTCTACTGAACCACTAAAAAAGAAAAAGAAGTATGACAGCTTTGTACTCCACTTTGTACAATACTAACAGTGTAAACAAGCCTTCTTACAGTTCCTGTGCTGCATTCACGTCCGTAGTCACCAAAGTGTGTGCCTGACAAGCTTGTGCTCTCAAAGCAGACAATGGTCTCATGAGGCTCCTGTACAACTTGCAGCCTGCAAGAAAGGCACTGAATGCCAAATCCCTTCTACCTGCGGGCTGGGCTTTGCACTCCAAGCCATTGGTGGAGCAGCATTACCCAGCAACAAGTGAACAGACACAAGGGGAAAAGCATAAGGCAAGAGATAGTGAATGATACAGGGGAACTGAATGAACCTGCAATAACTTGATCTACTTTTTCACCTCATACTATCAAAGCTTTGAAAGGAGCATCCTCCATTGGCGCCATGTTCAATTCATGTCTATGCAAAAAGTTGAGTCAACTTGAGACAAACCTGGGCTGTTTTTATTCAAACAAGAATTAAACTGCGCAGAAAGGGGTTTCATCACTTTGAATAAAACTACTGAATTCACAGCTTAGGTTAACACATAAGAATGATCTGAGACAGAGTTTAATGTGGAATTAGACTTGAAGCTCAAAATGTTTCAGTCACACCATTTCCCTGAAGTTCTACAAAAGGAATCTTTCTTTGAATTTCAAGGGAGACAGATGAAGAAAAGTAGGCAACTAATTACCTAGTGGCACACAATTTTTCTGAGGTCTAATGACTAAAGACAGACACTCAAAATATGTTCTTTCAAGCAGGTCCACAGGCATGGAACTCAGAACTTTCCATGGTACCTTATTGCAACAGTCTTGACATGATTACAACTCACTGGTGCTATTGCAGTAATACTGAAATGACTGTCATGCCTCCAGAAATAGCCCAACTAGACAGGCACACTTGTGGGTGGGAGGGGTGGGAGTTATAAAAAAAATCTCACTGCAGAACCCACCACAAACAATACACGCCTCCAATCACAAAGTCCTTAAAATACATTACTGTACAGAATTTTCATAAACTTAAGAAGAGTATCTCATTTCATTATGGAGAAAAGATTACTTGGCTAAATACGGTTTATAGAGATTAGAGGAAGGCATAAAAATTAAATTATATTATTATTATTTTGTAAGTCCTGCCGTGCAAAATATGTCCTTTTCATAAAAACTTATCATGGTCTCTTTTATAAAAGGAAACCATCTCACAAGCAGATATCACGCACTTTCAAGTTCTCCTTAGAAGTCATTAGTAGTTAAGGGATGCAGACATCAACTTCCCAATGCAGCAACCAACATAAAGGGATCTAATTATCCCTGATATTTGGCTAGGAATTCTATTTGTATCTGCCAAAAAAAAGGGAGAATAATGGAATCTGCAAACAATAGGAGGGTTTGGGAAAATATTTCTTCCTGCTGCCAAAAAAAATTAAAAACACACAGTAATGAAGATATGAATCTCTTTCTGTCCATGGTCCATAGTAAAAGACACATGAATCTGAAGAATGTTATCTTTAGAACTTTCCCCTGCTTTTGCCCCTTGCCTTCCACAAGTATTTATGAGTTATCAGTGCATTTCAGACAGTCACTAAGCCATAACAGCATCCATATTTCCTTACTGTAATATTCAGAAATTAATCTATATGTCAGGATATAGAGCACTAGAAGACTTAACTGATGAAATCTAAGAGACCATCAAACACAATGCTAGAAGAAATAATAAGGATAAATTCAACAGAAAATTTTTGAAGGATGCTATTAATGCAAGAAATAATTAGCAAGCCTTCTTCCACTGAGTTATGTCAAAACTCCCACAGACTTCAGAGACAAACCTGAGCACACAGTGGAGAAAAATCCTTGAAGTCAAATGAGTTATTAAAATACTAAATATCAGATCCCATTTATGCAAGGCATTAAAATTCAACTTGCCAATCCTGCATGTGTTTCAGCTCACCAGGTATCACGTGCAAAACTTAAGCAGACCACCTCTAAAAAAGCAAAGTTTGAAGTAATGTAAAATACTAATAAAATCTTTGACAGCACTTGTACTTTTGCAGATGACCATTTTGGGAATACGAAAGTAACTTAAAGATTGAGACTCCAGGGAGAATTTCAAAAACCCAAGTTTCAACAATATCTACATGAGGTAAATGTGACCAAGAGCCTGATTTAGCCAAGCATTTCAATGTATCATTAAAATCAGACTTCTACTGAAGTCCTTTCCTTTTTCAACAAAAATACGCAGGGCTATGTTTTAAGTGCTTTGTTGAACTGAGGCCCAAGTTCTAATTTCCTTTATTTATCTTAGATACAAAATGGCCAAAGGAAGGGGTCAAATGCTGCAATAGATAGGTTATGGGTTTAAGGACACTGGAACTGCTGCTGTGAATTGCCATGGGAAGAAAAAGGAAAGAGCAGTAGTTTAATGATGGAAGTAATGGGAGGAATTGAGATAGTTTAAACAATTGCCTCAATATCTTTTAGCTTATTTTTCCTATCTTTTCCCTGCCTCATACAATCTTTCATCTTTCCAGCTTCTACTTTTTCCAAGTAAAATTTTGAGACAATGTGGGCACAAATAACAACACAAAATGATAAGCAGAGAGACCAGACAAGAGCCACTGCAAGCAGGCTGTAGAGAGCAGCCCTGTATTGTCAGGGCATGAACCAAATGATGGAACAAGATTTTCATTTGCTCTCTAATTTCTCCAAAATACGTTCCTTTCGCTGTCACAATACTTGCAAATGCACCAGTTATGTGCAAAACCGTGTCTAGTAACTAAGGAAACAGAATTCATTTTCAGGGAGCAATGGAGAATGAGACAGGCATAGCTGCCTGTCCAAAGGCTTTTTTCCTTCTTTGGTACAGTTCACCAGTGCCAGGATTCCACCTACAGATACTGGAAGACACTGTAAGAAAGCAGTAAAGGAAAGCTTCTCTACAACTCTATTCATTGCCTCAGATATAAATAAGCTTTTCACGTTATGGTAACCCAAAACTTGGTATTTCAATCATATAGTTCTTTAAAAGTACTTGGAATAATACTGTACTCTGTCTTGACTTCCTTCTCTTATATTCTCACAACCTAAGGATGCTCTTTGATAAAGCTGGTTTGCAGGTCACAGATGTGCACTTTTGTATTGCAGAGGAGAATTAATTGAGAAACTAGTTCATACTCTGGCCATTCCCAGATGTAAACACAGAGTTATAAGAAGGAGGACTTGCACTCCCTATTCCCAGCTCCCAGACTGCCAACAAACTCACCACCAGTACTCTCTGAGCTGCATTCCTTGCAACTCCAGAACAGAGGACTGCAAGGATGGTTTTTTGCTTACCAGCTTTTGAGAAGTCTTCTTCTTCAAAGCTGTTTAAGGTCTAAAACAACTGTTTCATGTGGGAGGACAAAAATGCAGGCAATTTTCATATAGACTACAGAAATAGGGTGTGTGCAGATGAAGATGCAGAAAACCAAAATAATTTCAAAGGGAAAGAAAGAAAAAGAGTTACCAAGTAAAATACAGAATCAGTAGTTTTCATTCTAAGCACCTGTATGTTTGCATACACATGCATAAATGTAAAGAAGAATGCACCTACATTTAACTCTTAGCTCCCTTCCACAGTACAACTTACCTGACTCCCCCTGCAAATTAGAGCTGAATACAGCAGTATCTCCACAGCCTGCCCTAAAACAGTACCTTACACCTGCAGCTGTCCTGTCTCTTTAAAGAGAGGCCAGGCAGAAAGGGTGAGTTTGTGGCTGAAGATGTTCCCCATACCCAGATCACCTGGATGACCTTTTATGTAGTTCAAATGATACACATTGGCATAATACTTCTGAGAAAAACTAGACAAAATATTAGTTTCCAAAAATATTAGCCAAGTGACTGAAGAGGCCAATTTGGGCTAAAGGTTATATTGTTTTTGCTTGGCTTTGATTATTAAATCTTCCTAGAATAGCAAATAAAATATCCTGGTCTGGCCATTGCTATATTCAAATAAGACATTTCTCTATCTCCGAAACAATTTTGGAAGGGTTAGTACACAGTACTGCACTATTCAATAGATTTGGAATGTTTTGATCAAGCACTCAAATCCGAACTTCCACAGGAATTTCCAAAGGGGACACAGTAGGATCACCCATACACATAAGCAGCACAGTTCTGAGGAAGTCTTTACCCAGTAACAGTGCAGAGTTGCCTGGAATTTTCCAGCTAAAGAATAAGTACCTTTCTCGGACTACACTGAGGGTAAATATGTGCAAAGTAGCTAAAAGATGTCTGCCTTGTTAACGAAATGCAAGCATTTTAATCACCATTTGTCTTCATACCCACAGACAACACCGCCAAATAAGTAAATTGCCTTATGTTAGCATTATGTTCAAATAGGACTTAACTCACAAAAAGCAAGCAGTAGGACAGCTTAAGCAATACCAAAGTTTATCAGAAGACTAAAATTCAAATGCTGCAAATAAATTAATTGCGGATGCACTTACTTTAAGATTCTACACTTTAACAGTGTAGAATGCCTTCCAATGATCTAATTTACCCATCAACATAAAAGGAGTTTATTCCATTGACTCCCGTTAGCCCTTCGTGGAATTTCAACAACAAATTTTGTGCCCATTTCAAGTATTGCTTCCTTGCGTTCTCAATGTTTATTCAGGGTGTACACTAAAGGACAGGGAATACAAGAGATACATTTTAAGTTCTTCAATCTAAATCCTACTTTTTGGCTTCCCGCCTCTTTCCTAAATATTAAAACAAACGACTCATTTCTTTAAGACCTTCTTACTAAAAATAGTTGGTTGGACTGCTTAATTGTGTTAGCTGAAACACAAACATATGAAAAAGGAAAGGGTTTCGCAGAAAAAACATTGAAGAGAGAAAAAAAAAAGTCTGATTTCATCTGGCCTTCCCATCATCACTTAGAGAATTGTTTTGTAGTTACATCATCAGGAAATAAAATACTATCCTCCGAGGACCCTGACTCTTTACAGAAGGAAAAAAAAAAGAAAAGGAAGGCTCGAAGTTCATATCCCCCTCAGAGGAGTTCAGCTGAAGTCACATTTTTGTCATATTAAAAAAAAAAAGGGGGGGAAAAAAAAGGGAAATAAAACCAGAGAAAACTCCCTTAGAACAATTAATTAAAGAAGACGAGCTGAAATTTAATTTCAGCCCTTCTCAAGTTCTAGGCTGCAACTCTAAGTGGAAAACATCGTACCTAATCAGCTAACAACCCCTAACGACTTTATTATCAGCAATAAAAGGAACTGCCCTAACCCAAACCTTCCGCACATTCTTCTTGGCCATGAACTAGTGGACAAATGAAATTTTTCACACAGCCCTGAGCGTCAGCTGGAGCCAGAACACATCAGCGGGCTCTCCAAGCCCTGGCTATCACTGAAGCACACGAGTCAGACACGACGAGCCTGCCCAACACGGAGCGCCTTATAAGGCGAGGCAATGACGTAATGCTCCATAGGCTCGGGGCATGCAAAGAGCCCATCTCTCATTGTTTAGTGGGACTGCTGGAATGCTCACAGCCCTGATGCTACAGCTCAGCGCCCCGCACCGCGCAGCGACAGCTGGCCCGGGAGTTCTATAGTCCAGGAGCGCAAGGTAAGGCAGAGAGAGGGTGGGAAGCAAGCTGCTTCTGGCAAGCACTGCCGCTTCTTGCTTTTTCCTATTGAGATACTTGCTAAAAAAGTTGCTTCCAAAAAACGGGGTGAGGACTGAGAAACAATGAAATACCCCAAAACAGTATCAGGAGCACTAGAAGATTATTCAGATATAGGGTGACTATTGCAAGCATTAAAACCTGTGTTTTAAACAATTCCTACAGAGCCAACAGATGAGGAATTAATTTAATGTTAAAGAAGGAGGGAGTTATGAATTACACACACTTTCCAAATGGTCGGATAAAATCATGACTGCATTTAAAGCTGTGGAAAGAGTCCAATAGCATTGTAATATATTAGGTAGAGCTACTGCTTCTCTTTATGCTGCATTTACATGCATATGCTATGTATTAGTAGACATGTATGCACATATGTCTCTAAGCATTTACTATACTTTTGAACAACTTCTACCGTAGTTTACAGAGGGATGTATAAATTGCCACAAACATTACTTTGCAATAAGATTTTGCTATGTCTGAAAAAACCCCAATTGTAACTAGCTTAATTACTAACAAACTTTTCAACTCCTACACACTGCTTCCCTCTTCTGTGTCTTGTGTGCAAGTGTTAAATCACAAGAGAACGGAACTGTCAGATTCTGATGCAAAAAAAACCCTTTCAATCCTGGTCAAACACATGATGAGGTTTTAAAAAAATCAGAAAACCCACTGATCTCTTCAAGTCTGCAAGATGCTCAACAGTATCACACTTATTAACTCCAGAAAAGAGAGAACGAAAAACAGTTCTGACAAGGCACTAAGCACCTTGAAAGATTAGACATTAGTGTGTTTATAACTCACACCTGCATAGCACTCAAAATTACACTGTCCTCTCCACTGATTAAGGGCCAAACCCTGTCAAATCCTTGTTTATAGGAACAACTGCAATTAAGTCAATTGTACTGTCCTACTTGCAAATTCAAACTACTAAGCACTGCTCTCCAGAGTCTTATGTGTAATTTCAAATATTAGGAAACTTAGACTCTTTAAGATCTTCAAACTCAAACTGTTCTTAAAACACGTTTTTATTGTATGTTTTCATTTTTCTTAATATGAAATTAAATCAGCATGAAATGTTAGAACAGCAGAAAGGGTTCCTTTTCCCTTTATTTGATGTTTTAAATCCTGCAAAATCCTTGTTCAAGTATATGTTGTAGAAAAATCAAAGCTGATACAATCATATGCATTGCTGTAGTATCACACATACATATATTTAGAGGCTGAGTAAAAATATCATGTGTGAATATTTTAGTAACTTTTTTTTGCTTTAAACAGTAAAAATATTCAGCAGTTATTTTCTACATGCTTCTAAAAATATATAGACAGACATTTAATTTCAAAGATAATTCAGGTATTTGTGTATTATTAACCTTGGCATTTAGATAAAAGTCACATCCATGTTTCCAACATAATCTTTCTTGTAACAAGCAAAGTTTACACCTCTGTTGATGCCTGGAGTCTGCTTAGCTGCAGAATCAGGGAAGAGGACACTGTATAGTATATATAGAATGAAAAGAATCCTAGCAACCAGAACAAATGTAATTTACAGAAGAAAATCAATATCCCATATCAGTATCCTAAGCCCCTTACAAAGTCTTCTGCTTGCTATTCTGTCCTATCTGCAGACTTGCAACCTATGTCCTACCAGTTTTAGAAAGATTATTTAGTTTTCTCAAATATCAGGTGTCAAGTTAAAAAGTGGAAAAGTTAGCTACTTTATGAAAAGATGTGTTACAAACCAAACTTAAGTAACAGTCCTCAAAAAGTGTGTCTCAGTAGAAGGGAAAAACTGAAAGAGTACAATATGCTGAAGAAAAAATACAATAGGAATGCTGCACATGCAATAAATATACAAATTTTATAAAGTCAGTAGGTAGAAAAGAAAAAAAGCCTACCCATAGGTAAGAGACTATTTTAGCTACTCCAAATGTAACAGAGATGGGTAACTTTTATCATAACTTACTACTTTAGGAGTATTTAAGGGACCATCTGTACTGTGAACACTGCTAGCCTAATACAAATCATAATATCTATCAAAAGCCAGAACTCTTGTTTCCCATAATCTGTCTTCCTTAGATTGAAAGGGAAAACATTCTTCACTTGATACTTACAGAGCCAAGTTTGCTCTCATTTATACTGGTAAAACTCCAAAATAATTAGACTGAGGGATAATGATTAAACTGTCTCACTGCTATTGTGTGTGTCCCTGTCCCTCCTTGTTCTTGTCCCCCTCACTGCCCTCCAGTATTAGACTCCTTTGTTTTTAACATGTATTGAGCATTAATTACAGGTATTCCAAATTTTAAGAGATTAAAATGTAAACTTGTGTTAATTAACAGTAAAAGAAGACAGTGAAAGAAATTCATTATCACATAATGCAGTCTTGAACAACTGTATTTTTAAATTTAAATTTCTTTTTGTGGCAATTTCTCACAACATTCAATGTGAAAACATTTTAAAAACAAATATATCCTCCAGAAACGAAAGTCAACTTCCTATCAAACTGCATTGACCCTTTGTTCCTTTCCCGTCACTTCCCTTTCCTCCACTGACAAACATCTGCTGACAGCAGAATTTTTAGAGATTTGATGCAGAAGACCAAGGGATCTAACTTAAACTTAGTTTCTATTCCCCATCAGCACTAGTAAAATCAAATTATTTTTTTCATTTGTGCTGAGCAACAGCATTTTTGTATCATTTATCTAACACTATGATGAATTACCAAGTTTGCTATTGTCATGGATTAAAAAAAAAAACAAGACAGCCCCGGTTTTACTCCTAGTGAGTTTTTCCTCAGTGGCAGCTCTTAAAAGACTGGTATTTTTCGTCAGGAAAAATTCTATACCATGCGTAGTTTGGCATGGGCAAGTGAGCAACCACTGCTCCTTGGGACCTCTTCTGCAAGCAGCTTTTCTCAAAACCTGGGTGTGGTACTACATCAATACCATTCATTAAAGAAGCAATTAAAATATTTAAGTCAGAGAATCCTATGGAGTTTACTGTGTAGGAAGCCATATCTTTAAAAATCATTGCATAGAACTTTAGTTCTGTATCATGACTAGTTTCCCTTAATACTTCAGCCTGTCATCAAGTTGATTTGAACTTAGAAACTATGCCTTATCAATAATTTTTTAATTCCTTAGGTTTATTTTTCTCATATTGACTAGATTCTGCCATGCACCCTTGAGGTTTAGGTTGAGCTTTTTGATGTAGTTGAAAGCTTAGTTAGTTCAGCCCCTCACTAAACTATATTTCTTGGCTTCAAGAAGGTTCACTGCTGAAAAATTCTAAATATACTGCCCAGACTTGTGATCTAAGTGAAGTAATGGGCATTTTGACTCTTAACACCACTCAGTACATTATGCTGATTTTGAGGTTTACTGTGTTTTCTGTCAGCAAGATAAAATTCACTTTGATTGCATGTCCAGTGCATTGTGTTGCTTCTGGAAGCTCAGTGATTTCACTCACACCAATGGACCAATGGAGCACACTCAGGCATTCACAGCCCACTTTTCTCAAGTGTTTAAAAATTCTAGGAAATGTATCTGAAGATTTTCCGAGGCAGTCTGTGGCTGCCAGTTAAAAACAATACAAAAACCACCTCCCAAAGCACTGCCTCCTCACCAGAGCAACAGAGCTGAGGTGACAGCAAAGAGGTGACTGTTTATGCAATAAGTGAATGCTAGCTGAGAAAACACCCCGCAACAGCATTGTATAACCCTCCTTTCATAACATGGAAACTTTGGGGGTGAAAGGTCAAACCAACCTTGCTAGACAACATTTCAACACAACTCAGAAGCCCTGTAACCTTGGTCATTCATGTTAACAAATGCATGTACTTTTTGCCTGTGGAAGAAGTCACCTTTCTGCTCCAGCTCATCACTCATGTAATGATAATGATGTAACACAACTGTTTGACTTCAGCCTCATGCTGGGCAGGTGACCACCCAAGAGTGGCTGCTCAGGTAAAGAAGCAGAACTTGAGCCATTTTGCTTCACATTGCATGCTCACAGAAACCAGAGCCCAAAACCACCTCACCACTCATGCCCAAGCTTCAACAAACCTTTACAGACGTACGTCACGTAGGGCATGCAAAGCTCCAGTGAACATCACTGAAAACACAGATGGGGGAAAAAGTACTCCTGACAAGAAAAACACTGACCCTGCATACATTTCAGGGTTGTGCAACAACACATCACACTTCATTATCCTCTACACATTTCCAAAGGCCAGGGAAGGAACACAACAATTGTACTTCAAAGAAATTATACACAGAGTTCTTAAATAGCTGGTTTAAACCTAATATTCAAGGCATTTTCTTTCAAATTCATTGCAGAGAGCTGATTTAAAACTGATTAGAGACAAAAAGCTTATCTAATGTTTGCATAGCAACTATTGCAATGAGACCATAACAGAGTGGGGAAAATGTTTAAAACTGAAATGAAGCAGCATGTTGCTACTACCATGAAAAAACACCCCCATAAAATTGGCTGTTTAAAAATGTAAAGTAATGCACTCATAAAACTCACATTTTAATTACATCTTGGATTTCAGAACATGGTCAAAACCATGTTAATGTTCAAGCTGACTGAATTATGACTATTTTCTATGGATTTAATAATTTTTGGTACAATTCACGTAACTATCACTCAGTAAGTATAATTATGAAGATAATAAGGAAATTTTATGACTCATGAGCTTGGCCTACCCAAAACTAATAGGACCCATCACATTCCCAGATATGATTCTATTCTACTTAAGCTACACAGAGGTTTCTCAGAAGAAGCCTAATAAATACCACCATTAGTTTTGTTTTCAACTTCAAAATGCTTCCCGTGGTCAAGCAAATTCTACAACTCAGTAGAGCCAGTCTGTTACAGATCCATACCTGGAAAAAGGAAAGTTATTTATATAAGCCTAATTTCTTTTCAAAATTTTGGTCACTTGACCCTGAGGCTGTAACAGCTCCACATCTGGGGCAGTCAATCCCTAATCTATGTATCTGAAATCCAGTGCTGAACACACTAACCTGGATGTAGGAAGATGGGGAAAAAATACAATCTGTTAATGCTCAATGCTGAAACATTTTCTCATCTTTCAAAACACTGCTATATGCTCTTTCATATAAAGAGAAGGGTCTTTTCACTAGCAGCCCATTATAATTCCCAAATTAAATACAGAATTGCCATCAATGAAAAGGCCACCATGAACCTTGGTACATTAAAACTTTTAAAATCTGTGTCTCTAAAAACAAATTAATACATAAATGGATATGTCCATTTGTATATATATGAGCAAGCAGAGCAAGAGGATAAAAAGCCTCTAAAGTGAAGTCAGCAAGCACGGGTTCAATATATGCCAATTCAAAGAGACAAAAGCTGCCCACGAGGGTATGCGAGGACAACACAATCAGTGGAGAAGGTTCAGGCTCACGTTAGGAGATGCACATATTTTTTCCCTTTTGGGAAAGCAGAACACAACAGCTGACAGGAATCTTCAAGTTTACATAGTTTGCAAACCCCTATAAAGGAGAAGGGAAGAAAATGTAACATGGTATACAAAGGAGCAGCCACTTTGGAAGTTGTCAGCTTGGCCTTGCTTGTTCCCACCCCTTCATTTAAAGCTCTGTATGATTACCGTCATCTCTGTAAGTAGCAAAATTGCCCTGTTTCAATCAGGATTAAGTGGGTGGGAGGAATCAGAAATTACCATGGTAACATTTTATAACTTGTACATGACCCTCTCATACACATAGACTGATGCAGTAAACCAAACCTGCAAGCTCTGACTAGAGATAACTACCTCCTCATTTTCAGCATTTGAAACCATGTTATAAATTAATGATAAAAGATAAATTGTATTACATCACAAACATACTGTATATGAAAGCATGCTATGGCTCCTTCATTTTCAGTGACATCTGAAAGAAGAAAATATAACGTGAACATCACAGACCATCAGCCAAGAGGCAAGAAAAGAGATCAAACAGGGCATGTAGCCAAATGTCACATAATGATACAGAGTTATCAATCAATTTGGTGTACAATAACAAGGCACACAATGTTCAACTGAATTAACAGTCTCTGAAGAACAGGGAACACTTGGAGTCCTTCATATGAAGGGGAAAGGGAAACATACATGCACATGACCCTTCTCTTTCCTAAAAAAGCCTTTTTGTACGACAGATTTTGAAAGGCAAAGAACACTGGAAAACAAATAAAAATGGAAAAACTAAGTATCTCTCTTGGCTTTAGGAAGACTGTGCAGACTTTAAGAAATCATTGGTCACAGAATAGCTAGTAGTAGTTAAATCCACTCTTTTCATCCCAACACTTTACGTTTTTTCCCTAAGAAAAAGCGAAACATTTATTTTCCAAAGCAAGTAAGTTACTCCAGCTGCTGAACACACATGCAAGTAGCTAAAAAAAACCCAAAACACTGCAACCAGCCCAAACACTGTTATTGGCACTTTGAGTGGACATACTTAGGATGCAATTTCTTTTACTCTTAAGCAGGGTATTTGGTCTTTAACACAGTGAAATCCTACGGCTGCAAAAAAATGAAAAAAAATCTTACTTCAGCACATCGTAATCAACAGATCTGACAGTAAAAGATGTTCTTCAGTTAATTCCTCACAGGTGAAGAGGCTACTTAAACTACTGTTTGCTATTAAATCTATGAAGTAAACCTTGGTTAGAACTATAACCATTAAAAACATTCTCAGACTGTATCATCATTAGGTCTCCAATGTAGCTTCCTGTCCTGTAGTCTCAAACAATGTGTGTGTCCTCTTTGAAGAGGATCGGTTTGGAGAAACCATGTAAACCTCAATCCTGAACAGAGCACCTATGCTAATGCACTTAATGCATTGACTTTGCAGCTTTACATGATTCATCAAGTACTCCAAGGCCAGTGTGGCCAGAGGTCTACTGAGACAAGAGAAAATGAAACTTTCAAACCTTAGAACAGGTAGAAAGAAAACGAATTATCTCCCAGGCAGCAAAGTCACCAGAGTTTCAGTACCTAGAATTGTACCCAGAAGCAATTTACAGTGCATCAGAAATAGTTCTAGTGCAATTTCTGAAGGTCACAGAGTACTGGATCCATCATTTGCAGCTTCAAAGCCAACTTTAGCTAGTTAGCCATGCTGCAATGCCTTGCTCCCATGTCTCTCACCTGTGTCCTCCAAGCTGAAGTGCTGGCCATGTCCATCATAGAGAAAATGGACACTTTCACAGTATCAAGTTTATGGGAAACAGACTTAGCTTCAAAGTGAAATTTCTGTTTGATGTTAGCTTTATTGCTGTGCTTATTATTTAGCCTTGGCTACTAGAAAAATTTGCCACTATCAGCAAACGTGATAAAAATCTTTTGCCTGTTTGGAAATCCTCAACTGCACTGCTTCAAGCAACTTAGCATCAAGGAAAATTTAAATACTCCAGGCTAATTTTGTAGTAACAAGATTTACGTTTTCTACCAAAAAAAGAAGGAATGGGGTGCCACCCAAACACTCAGGGTTTATTATATACATACACGGAGCTACTTCAGGCAATAAGCACACAAGAAAAAGGGCTTACTTTTGTCTTAGAACGTATGTATATAATAAAGATTTTATGGGTCTGAACAGAACAAGACCCTCAAGAAGGAATTTGAACCTTCTGCAAATCAGTGACACCACCTATATACTTCCTGAGGAATGTCTGTCTAATTGTTTTTAACTAGCCCCAATTCATCCAAATGATGGCACCCTGTGAGTCTTCTCTGACAGTTGCACTCAGTACTCAAGTACCTTTATTTAAATTGCAATGTTTAATCTATGTGGTTCTGATCACAGTTGTAGCACATAAATTCTTGTTTTGTGCACTGAGCATGAGGAGAGCATAATAAAGTTTGCAGCCAAGTTCCACCTGTCTAGAAGCAAGTGGCCACTGTATGACTGAGCAACTTATCCAGGGCTGGCAGCCACGAGGAGGATGCCTTCAGTTCAAAAGACTAAGTGCGCATGGCACTATGGAAAGTTCTAAATTTTACCACTGCTGATGACTGATAACATATAAATAAGGCCATGGTCAGCATAAGAGATAGGCACAGTGCCTATGCTGCCCATGGATGAAAATGTGCCCCCAGAAATTTATTTTTATATAAAATCTGCGTTAAAATTGTTTTAGAGAACATCCAGTTCCTGTAAATGTTATGGGAAAATGACATTTAGGACTAACCAGTCTCCTCTGAGTAACATGATGTGTTATTGTTGGCTGAGTGCCATTTTCTGTCATACCAAAAATATTAACTAATTGAAGTTAAAAGAAAGTTTGTATAAATTGGATCCCTGCACAATTATGTCCAGGTCTGGTCAAGACAGCAGCACCAGCACTGCCTCAGGTGAATCAGATACCAGAGCAGCACCTATTTTCCCAAGTGCTCCCCCATAAAAAGAGTCCATAAAAGAGACCCACCTTGAACCTACATATTATGATATTAAATACAGAATAAAAAGAAATAACAAGATTTATCTATAGAAATAGCTTAAAGAAACCTCACACTCTTCTCTCAATATAAAATAATGACTATCATTACACTGAAGTGTAAAAAGATGATTTATGGGTTACAAACTTACACAGAGCTGCAAACTCCTCAGTCAACTGAAGGATGCAGGATAAGCAGGCAAGACAAAACCTCAGACCTCTGACTATTACACTTTCACCAACAGTAAACACATCCTGGCAGCGATAACTGTATTTGCCTTGTACAAACTAAACACACATGGCTGGGATCAACAGTGGGCAAGCTGCACTCCCTTGTTTGTGCCTAATCATCCCGTGGGGAATGGGGGTGAAGACAGGCACAGCTCTAAAAGACAGTTTTAAGGAGCTGAGTTAACTCCTGTTATACTTTTCCCCTCACTAGATGCCAGCACTATTGCAGGATCCCAGCAGTATGTGATGGTATCGATTACTAGTACTGAAGCTCTGAGTAGAAAACGCAAACCCATCCACCTGCCCATGGGGTCGGGGGTGGTGGGTTAAGCCCTTTCCTGTTTATCTCTGCCTTACTGAGTGGTTTGAAACACTAGTGGTTTAAAAACAGCACAATAACTGTGGTCAAGCACTAATGTTCTAGCAGGAATGCTTAAAATATACACTTAAAACTCAGGTTCATAAAGACACAAGATCTCTCCCATCAATTTAACTTGTTGGAATGTAACATCAAATATCAAATGCAATCATTTAAAAGACAATGTCATGGAAAAATCACAAATTATAAAAAAATATTCTCAAAATAATTTGTTACAGTAAGTTCACACTGCTCTTCTATTTTAATCAATCTGAAGTTCAGGCACAAAATTTTCCTTATTAAGGATTAAGACAAGGCAGAAGCAGGACCTGGATTAGTAACTGAGAAGTTCCTTCTCAGTCTTGTTGCTTTGACCCCTATACCACATCTCTTGTGGTTCATCTTTCCATTTCCTTCTGAAAGCTTTCCATCTGTAAAACTGTAATTTTCTGGCTGACGTAAATTTGAAGAGTTTCAAATTCTGGTGTTGCATCTGAAATTACTTGCTTTATTTCTGACTTAACAGGCAGTGTGGAGAGAGAGTGAGAGAGATTGGGGGTGGGGGCAGGGAGGGTGGTGAATATGCACTATGGTAATATGAAAAAATCCCGAACTACTAACTAGCAAAACCCAAGGGGTATTCCCGTGGTTCCATTATTGATGAATTTAGATTCAGAACAGAAGAGGATTAAGTGTCAAGCTACATACACAGTCATGTGGTACTGAAATGCCAAGAGTAATAGATACTTACTTCAAAGAATACCTGAAATAGCTGTTAAATCTAGAAAGAGGAAAGAGTGCATCTCAAAAATGGTGACACAGTTCAGTGTGCCATGTTTTATAATAGCTGAACTCTGGGACAGTTTTTAAGGCTAACTACAAGTAAAGCTCATTAATATTGTGATCTTGTCAGATCAGTGTTCGTTTAAATCTGTTTTTCAGGATAGGCAGTCAAGGAAAAGAACAAACCAAACAAAACCCCTCCAAACAAACAATTTAATAGGACAGCAACTTCTTCACTCCCACCTAAAAATCCCACTCCCACCTTCCTATCACAATCTCAGGCATTGCTGATGGCTGCCATGACAGGATTAGACATTAGCATCTGAATTAATAACTATCACATTGCACTTTGGGATCCTTACTGCCACAGAAAGCATTAGTACTTTTTGATGTTTTGCTAGGTGATTTCCAAGAACATCTAGATGTGGAAAGAATATAATTCAAGAGAGAAAATTATTTTCTTAAACTTAGGTTTCATAATAAAACAAAACTGAATTTTATTGCTGAAGTAAATTACTCAAAGTGGAAATTAATCTGGCCTTAAATCTTAAATTAACCAACATAAATTTGCTACACACCATTTACTGCCACTGAATTTACACAGGATTTCATAACATTTATGAGTACAAATATCCCTATATCATCAGCAAGATTTTTCAGCAGCTTAGTAGTTGTGAAATCACGGTCACAAACAACACTAGTGTCCCAGATTAATTAATTTTTAAAAGCATATATTATCTGCATATGTTTACTCAGCATCACAGCTAAATACATCTGGTTATCCATCTGAATTTTTGCCTGTTAACCCAGAACTGGCAATACCATTCATCATCTATGACTTTTATTAAGACTTGTAAAGCAAGTCAGCATTTTAGGCATCAGATAAAACAATAATTACTTTGTGAAAGCCTGTGGAGTAACAAGCAGAACTCACACTCCCCTCATTAGAAGTTCTCATTTTATAAAACAGATTTCCTTATTGGGACATTTGCCTTACACAAATGGAGTGTAAGGCAACTGTCTCTCTTGCAGTGGAGACACCCTTCGTGAAGGTTTGCATCCCAGTATAAGCTAATTATTTCAAATTTCCATAGGTAAATAACTATACTGGAAAAGAAATTTTAAAGTAAGTATTCACATGCTGTTGGGAAGTGCTGACTGATTCAGATAAAGCCAACAGATTACACAACAGCTATGGTATGTTGTTGCTGCTGTAATTCCAAAGGCTTTTGACTTTCTTTATTACAGGGAAAAAAAGAAGCATTAATAAAGATAATAGAGAGCCATAAAAAAGCTGTAACATATGTCTTCATAAAAACTGCACATCAGTAAGTAGAGTTGTAGGCAAAGAAAAATAACAAATAAAAATTGCATAGCCGCCCCAAAGACCAGAAACACTTTAAAACCCCCAAATTTTATTTCAATAAACTGTGCAAGGCACAGACTGGCTTTCTTACAAAAATAAATAATTAACTGCACTGGTGTCAAAAAATTACAACAACTTTAAGATTTACCAGAAATGATGAAGCATATTTCTTCCCTTCTTAAAGGCCAGACCACGTCTTATTGCTAACTGGGAAGAATGCCTCAAAGGAAGAGGCATGACTTCATCTACATTTAAAAGCTTTCAGCTTAGTGCTTTTATTTGCATTGTACCAGGGAAATTCAAGCATATATCCAAAAACTTCAGAAGCAAGTTTCTCTCATGTTACAACCTGTAGAACCTCTAGTAAGCCATGTCTTTTATATGGTGATGGGTGAAAAGCAAGAGCTAGTTAAAAATATGTATCTTTATGATTTAAAAAAAAATAAATCACAGAAATTAAAAATCACAGTAATTTCTGATCTGATACAAATATTGACAACATGTATATTAAAAACTCTTCATTTAGTGGAAGGAATGATAAGAGCAGATCTATACAATCACCTATTTTACTTGCATCTGTACAGAACACAGCCTTTTTAAAAGTTATCACTGCAATATTGCTTAAAGAAAAAAAGTAATTTTTATTCATGTTATTCAAAGCATAATCATTAATTCTAGAACAAACTAATACAAATGAAAAATAAGAGTCTTGCAATCTTAGTCTTCCATGCTTTCTTTGGTTTCCACGGAACTCAAAGAAAAAGCAACTCCCTAGGAATCCTGGGAAAACATAAATTAAACCAAACCTATGTAATATTTGTCACCCTAAAATGGAAATGGAAAATGGACAAGACCACTGACAGACAAAATGTTATCACATGACACCAGGACACTAAACTGGTAGGGGAGTCTCCACATCTTGTAGAGAACAGAGAGTATTTATGTTGCCAAATATAATGTAGTGTAGCTGAAGGTGTATGCACTTGGAAAAAACCTGGAACACAACTGACTGCATGGCGTTAACACCAAGAAGCTGCAGCATGCATGCTGAGGGAAACAATGAACAGAGGAGAGCTGAGAAATATAATTTCTTTCAGGAAATAAAGAAGCAGTCGACTGATATTGCAAACAGGTACAAACGTTAAGCCACAATAAAGCAATAATTTATAACAGAAGCTCTGAAGAAAAAGCAATGAGGCACTGTCCTGACTCTGTGTGACTACCAAACAGTCACGTTCATACAAACAATTTCCAGTGTCCGTTTTTGCTGGCCCCAATTCAGAAAGGGTTCTTGTAGTGTTGTGAAGTCAGCTCCTTAGAACTGGCTGAAAGCTTTGAATCAATGATATACCTACCTTTGCCTAATACAAAACTACATAATCATGAAATTCAACTGGTAATGAAAATTATAAAAATATTTTGCTGGATAGGGGAGTGCCTGTTCTCTCTTTAAAATTATTATATATTTAAGACAGCTTTTTTGACCTTTGCATATTTTCAGTAAAAGTGCTCTGTCAAATACTCTGGATGCTCTTCTTCAGAAAGATAGTATCTTGGATGAAATTAACACAAAGTACTTATACCCTGTCATAAAAGTCACTAACTGCTATTATCAATTAAAGCACTTCTTCAATTAAGCCTGTGATTTGCTTAATTTAAATAATATACATATTCAAGCATTGGCCTGCAGAAGTCAGGTTACCAAAAAAAAGCTAACCAAAAAAAAAAACTTGACCAAAACTAAGCAATTGATTTAAGAACACATGCAAACAAATAACAGCAAACCCCCTGAAACATTTTATGGTTCTCTTCCATTTCTAAGTGCACATGTGCATAGACAGTCCTTGTGACCTACTGAATCATGAAGCAGGAATTCAGCAGCCAAGCTACAATTCTTCTACAAATATTTAAGAGCCCCCCCAGTTGACTTCTTACAATATCAATCTCAACTCTATCCAAGAAATCGCTATCTCTTCAGCACTGTTGAGATTTTTTCTAAATAGGAATATATGATTAAGCACACAGTTATCAAAAACAAGTGCAAAAACTTAATAACAGTATCAAAAACATAACATGATTAATATATACATTTTTTCTCTTTGGAAACACATGGAAATCCTTTAACTCACAGTTTTTGCACTATGCTCTTAACTTCAATTGAATGATTTATAAAAGTAAATTTTAAAAAAGAAATACATCTCAGGGATTACAAATATTTGCTTGTGAGTCTGTTTGAATCTTAAAACTGTATTTTATCTCTGGAGTTAAGGAAACATTTTTAAATACCTGAAGTCTTTTGGCATGACCAAAGAAACGGAATCTCTTGAAAATCCTTATTAGTTTACACAACGATCCAGGTACCTGTAATTTAGGTACTTTTGTACAAATCACCCATGCAACACAAACTTGATCAGATTCGACTTGATTGTCAACTTATTATTTATGCACAATTATCTTATTTGCATCATAAAAAAATCACACAGCATCCCTATGAAAATTACAATTGTTTATTACTATTTGGCCTTAGAGCTTTCTTTCTAAAGTAATTTAAGGGACAAGAATTTCTAGAGAATCAGAGTTTCATTTGGCCAGAGAGGTATCAGCTAGTTAATATGGAAGTGTTGGGCTAAACACTGAGTTAGTATTAATGACCATGGCTAATTTGCCTTACAAAAATAAATTATAGTGAAGCAAGCTAAAATAAATCAAATTCTAGTAAGTCCCAGTAACTGTATTAATATGTCTTAACTTTACACACACACAAAAGCTGAGTTCATTCCAAATGAAATTGTTAGTTGTGCTTCTGTTATGGTTTTATATCTATGGCAACCGTAAATCATCAATTGAACTTCACTACTAAAGCATTTAGAGTCAAGGGTGGGGAGGGAAAAGAGATTTTTAAACTAAAAAATTCAAACTGAAAGTAACACTGCAAGTAGAAAAAAGTTTATATACCATCAACAAGTAAAAAGCTGCCTTTGAAGATGGTGCTGTCCTTTCCCCATTTATTTGTTCTGACAACCAGTAGCATTCCTTCAAACTCATTTTGAAAACCTCTCCCTCTACACTTTTCCCTTTTCATGTCTGTTTTCCCCATTATGTTCATTGACTGTTGTAATTTCTGACTGCTTCAAGTCTTTGATATCAGCTCTATTTATGGCTATGTCCCATCCTGTCAATTTTCCATACAAAGCATTTCATTACACTCAATACAGTGCAACTTAGGCACTAAAATAAAAACAGTAGGGACTGCCTACAAAGATGTTATAAGAAATTTTATAGTCTTGGACTTCTATACAATATCATCATTAAATCAGACAAGTATGATGGACAGTTGTCAAATGGCAAGGACTTCCTCTCTCTGCTGGAAAACTCCAGTGCTGCCAAAGGGGATGCTCCTGAGGCAGTCTATTGCCCACAAATATATGCCTCCAGTCAGTCAACAGCTAATTAAGAGCTGTGCAAAGCAGGCTGTTATCTAAGCTCTTCCTGAGCTAAAAGGATGGCTGCAACAAGAACTTGTCAGTGGGAAGCTGTAAAGACTCATCACTTGGGCAAGGGCATCACAGTAGTGACCGGAGACAAATGTGGAACAGGAATCTTATGTTCCAGCAGCAACTTCTAGACAGTCACCGTCATATTTCAGAGGGAAAAAATAAAGTAAGGGGCCTCACCTGATGACTGCTGAAACAGTCATTCTGGACAAATACAGTCCTGATAACACAGGTTATTTCCCTCACATGATATACACAGCTTAGTAGGTACCACACAAATGAACAACAGTGAGACATAAAAATTCCAATACTTTACTACTTCAACCGAGGTTTTAAAGAATTATTTTTAATACCAGAATATACTGATAGGTTTGCTGTAGGAAAAACGTAATTGAAAGAAAGCATATGTGCTAGCCAAACCTCATCATACTTTACACCAATTTCACAAACATCTTGTGACAAAGGGAAGTCTGCAAAAGACCCTAATTACTTGAGGTATTTAGAGATTGCCTAGGATCTTACCTAAACAAATGCACAAACTTATCCCAAGCCTCTAGCAAATTAAGTATGTTGCATCTCAATAAAGACTGAGGATTAACATAAACTTGTAAAATTAATTTTAGAAACTCATCATGAAAACCTTCAAGAATCATGTAAAAGAGGGTTGCACTTGGGCATAAGCTTTGGATATAAGACCAAATCCAAGCATAACACACATCAAGACATTTGGGCTCTGTTAAGTTCCAAAGGCACAACCTGAATACCTGTTTATCTGCTGACTACATATTTGTGTGTGTGTTTGATAAAGGGTTACAGATACTGCATTTTCACTGAGGACTGACTTACCTACACGGTTTAATTTTGCTCTGATGTGCTGCTTTAAAATTCACTTTAGGCAGCCTAACTAACTGCCTAGTATAGTTACATTTCCTTCCCGTACTGGAACATCGGTAAGGTTTAATCATAAAACATCAGGATGGTTTATAAGTAACAAAGTTAGGAGGTTTATGATGCTGTAAATTACACCTGCCCTTGAGGGCTGCACAGTTTAATTTCTCAAACACTGTAATAATGAAATTTCTTTGCACATATCTAGCCTCAGCAAACAGCCAAGGTAAGTGCAGTTCCAGTGCAGAATACCAAAATAGTTTTGTTGCACTGGCACCTGTCAGAAGTTGAAAACATAATCAAAGATGCACAATTACTGAAGATGCTAAGTCTAAATTAAATGTTCATTACTGGAGAGCTTCTGAAGGGAAAGTAAAGCCAGTGGGCACTTTCACATGATGCTGCAAGGAGAGGTCTGCCTGCAGTTACAAATGGATGTTCATGCACATCTGGCATGTTGTAATATTTCAAGTGTGTTTTTAAATGACCATTAAAATGGCTACAAAATACATTATTGTTTCCTCCCACAGATTGAAAAAGCTTCTTGAACAAGAAACAGCGTATCAGGCAAAAAAAGAGAAGGAAAACAACAAGAAAATAGCTAAATTGAAAGAAGAACTAACTAAACTGAAATCCTTTGCTTTAATGGTGGTGGATGAACAGCAAAGACTCACTGAGCAGTTGAATCAACAAACTAAAAAAATTCAAGAATTAACCACTTCTACAGAGCAAGCCCACGAGAAGTTGGCTTTTGCTGAAGCAAAAATTCAGGAAGAGAAACAGAGAGCCAGCAGGCTGGAGGCTGAACTTCAAGCCCAAAGCAGTAAGATTTCCCAAGACCAAGAAGCAATGATGGCCAAACTAACCAATGAAGACAGTCAGAATCGCCAGCTCCGGTTAAAATTAACTGCTCTCAGCCGGCAAATTGATGAGCTGGAAGAGACCAACAAATCTTTAAGAAAAGCAGAAGAAGAACTGCAAGACCTAAGGGATAAGATAAGTAAGGGAGAGTGTGGGAATGCCACACTTATTACCGAAGTAGAAGAACTACGGAAACGACTGCTGGAGATGGAAGGAAAAGATGAAGAGCTCATAAAAATGGAAGATCAGTGCAGAGAACTTAACAGAAAGTTAGAGAAAGAAGCATCACAAAGTAAGAACCTTAAAGGGGAAGTTGATAAACTTAACAAAAGAATTATGGAGCTGGAGAAACTAGAAGATGCTTTCAACAAGAGTAAACAGGAATGTTACTCCTTGAAATGCAATCTAGAAAGGGAAAAAATGTTAACAAAGCAGCTGTCCCAGGAGCTGGATGGTCTAAAAGCTAGAGTCAGTGAGCTTGAAGCCATTGAAAGTAAGTTAGAAAAAACTGAGTTTATACTCAAAGAAGATTTAACAAAGCTGAAGAGTCTAACAGTGATGCTTGTGGATGAAAGAAAGACTATGGGTGAAAAAATAAAGCAAACAGAAGAAAAGCTTCAAGCTGCAACTTCTCAGCTTCAGGTGGAACAAAATAAAGTGATGTCAGTTACAGAAAAACTAATTGAGGAAAGTAAAAAGGCACTGAAATCAAAATCTGATGCAGAGGAAAAAGTGTCCAGTGTTATAAAAGAAAGAGATGAACTGAAAAACAAACTCAAAGCGGAAGAGGAGAAAGGAAGTGATCTTGTCTCCAAAGTGAATGTTCTAAGAAAAAGACTTCAGTCCCTGGAAGATGTTGAGAAAGAGTTTCTTAAAACTAAACTTAAAGAGAGTACCAAATCTAGCACCTCCTTGCAGCAGGAAAACAACATAATCAAAGAGCTTTCTCAAGAAGTTGAGAGGCTTAAGCAGAAGCTCAAAGAAATGAAGGCCATAGAAGATGATCTTATGAAAACTGAAGATGAATTTGAGTCTCTAGAACGAAAATATGTCAATGAACGGGACAGAGCCAAGCATCTCTCAGAGGAGCTGGAAGCTGTGAAATTGGAAATGGCCAGGTATAAACTGACAGAAAAGGCAGAGTCCAATCAGGAGCAGCGCCTTTTTAAGAAGCTCAAAGAGGAGGAAGCTAAATCGAGTCATCTTTCCAGAGAAGTAGATGCACTGAAAGAGAAAATGCATGAATACATGGAAACAGAAGACTTAATCTGTCACCTCCGAGGTGATCATTCAGTCTTACAGAAGAAACTCCTCCAGCAAGAAAATAAAAACAGGGACTTGGCGAGAGAAATGGAAAGCCTCAGGAAAGAGCTGGAGAGGTACAGATCCTTCAGCAAGAACTTCAGGCCTGGTCACAATGGAAGGAGAATTTCTGATGTGCAAGCTTTTTCTAAAGAAATCCAAACAGATCCAGCAGACAATGAACCACCTGATTACAAAACACTCATGCCTTTAGAGCGAACAGTCATAAATGGGCAGCTCTATGAAGACAGTGATAATGAGGACAAAGGCAATAATGAGGAGGAACAAACAGTGTCTTTCAAAAGCAACTCATCCACTGCAAATGCCGTAAACAAAAAGTTATGGATCCCTTGGATGAAGTCCAAAGACGGCCATTCTCAAAATGGAAAGATACATACAAAGCAAAATGGAAACTGTGCACAGACTGGAGATCTAGTGCTAAGCCATACACCTGGTCAACCTCTTCACATAAAAGTAACTCCAGACCATGGACAGAACACAGCAACCCTTGAAATAACTAGTCCTACCACTGAAAGCCCTCACTCCTATAAAAGCACAGCAGTTATACCCAACTGTGGCACTCCAAAGCAAAGAATAACCATTATTCAAAATGCCTCCTTAACACCTGTAAAATCGAAAGCAGGAGAGGGTTACATGACCCCAGAGCATGTAATTTCTCCTATTACTATGACTACTTTTGCCAGATCTCAAACTCCTGATTCCTGTGGTTCTTTAACTCCTGAAAGAACAATGTCCCCTTTGGCTCTACCCGGCTCAAGTGCTCAGGAACAAACTCTCTCCCCGGAGCCTTTGGAAATGGGAGCCAAGCATGCTGTTTTTAGAGTATCCCCAGACAGGCAGTCATCATGGCAGTTTCAGAGATCTAACAGTACAGGATCAAGTGTAATAACTACTGAGGATAACAAAATCCACATTCATTTAGGAAGTCCTTACGTCCAAGCTCTCACCAATTCCAAGCCCATCAGCCCTTGTAATCCAGTGCAAGACACCAGAACTCCAGCACTAGCCAATGGCCTACCCAATAAGCCCACCAATAAAATCACCAGCAGTATTACTATCACACCAACAGCCACTCCTCTTCCACGGCAATCACAAATTACAGTAAGTAATGTCTATAACTGACCCCCATCCATGCTGACACCCTTACCAGCAACCCATCCTGTTTTTCATCCCAGCAAGAATTATTTGGAACGGCCTCTTTACTGTGGGAAAGATCTGTGCATGAACTATACAACAGTATATGGAACTAACGTTAAGTTTTGCCTGCTTAGTGTTATCAAGTGTGCACTTACTGTATATCTTCTCATTAAAATACAGTTATGTAAAATATTTAGTCTTGCACTTGTATAAATGCATCTTTATGTATTGCCATTTTCAAAATAACTCACATTACTTTTGACTGCAACTTGCCTTGGTAAAATATTTTAACATTACAAAAAACAGTAAATAATTGATTATTTTCATCATTGCTTGCTGAATATTTTTGTTTGTTATGTGTGTTTTGTATTTTTCTGCATGTATGGTAGAATTCAACTTAAGCCATAATATTGCCTGCTAACTTCAGATAAGACTTGATTCATTACCTTCCCTGCTATTCCCAACTCCTCCAAGCCCTCTCATTTCAGGTAATTATCAGTACATCACACACAAACACTCAAAATATTAACGTATTTTAGTAGAAAGTTATGATGTATATGTGATTTGTTCCAGAGCACAACCACCACTTTTTATCCCCATTTTTTTTAACGGTGTTTGGTTAAAACTTTTTTTAAACTTTCCTGTAAGCCTTTGTTCTAAGTGAACCGAATTCAGAAGGTTGTATCACAAAATAATTCTCCCCAAACAAGGGGTGTTTTTTTTTCCAGTACAACAAAAAAATTTGCAATCATTTAGGTAGACTGTAAAGCAACACAGAGCAACATTTACATTCCTAAATGATAATTCAGAAGAATGAATTTACACGTAATACTCAAATTTTAGAGAAGCTCCTAGCCATGAGCTTGAAATACAATATACATCACACAGGTACACCGAAGAAGAAACAAGTACCAAACTAAGGCATACCTGCATTTTTTCACATAATAGGCAGAGAATTGACAGAAGCATTAAGAAACAATACTAGACCAAGTCTCCAAACATGTAGGCATGTAGGTCTGGGATAAATAGGACTACTATACAAAATGGACAAAACAGGCTAAGATACTTCAGTGGTGATTACAGCATTTGTGCCTAGGAAAAGGACAGAAATGTCATGAATTCTGTCCTTTCCACATGTGCTAAGTAGTCCATTCTAAACTCCCAGAAAACATTGCTGGTGGTGGACCAACTCCACACTGAATGTAAAACAGTCCAGAAGACCTGGAATGCACTTTCAAACATTTTTTTTTGCAAAAACTGTACACTGCAAATCTAAATTCTAACAGTTGCTCTTATTCTGAAAAGTTAAATGCCCATATATTTAATGTTTCAGGGAGGGTATTATTAAAAAAAAACAACTAAACAAAAAAAACAAAAAAAAAAAACCCAACCTTCTTATCAACAGGGAAGTTTGCAAGCAAGCAGAAAGTCCCCATTCATTAAACCCTTATCTTTGTTCTTCCTATATTACCATGAGAAGAAAAAAATATTTCTGCAGTATCACTTAGCAACAGATTCAGCAAATGCTTTCACATAACAAGAACATGAGCCAGCAGTGTGCCCAGGTGGCCAAGAAGGCCAGTGGCATCCTGGCCTGTATCAGCAATAGTGTGGCCAGCAGGATGAGGGAAGTGATTCTTCCCCTGCACTCAGCTCTGGTGAGGCCACACCATGAGTGCTGTGTCCAGTTCTGGGCCCCTCAGTTCAGGAAAGACGTTGAGGTGCTGGAGCAGGTCCAGAGAAGAGCAATGAGGCTGGTGAAGGGACTTCAACACAAGTGCTATGAGGAGAGGCTGAGAGAACTGGGCTTGTTTGGTCTGGAGAAGAGGAGGCTCAGAGGTGACCTCATCACTCTCTACAATCACCTGAAAGGAGGGTGTAGCCAGGTGAGGGTTGGTCTTTTCTCCCAGGCAGCCAGCAATAGGACAAGAGGTCATGGGCTTAAGTTCTGCCAGGGGAGGTTTAGGTCAGATATTAGGAAGAAATTCTTTACAGAGCGAGTAATCAGGCATTGGAATGGCCTACCCAGAGAGGTGGTAGATTCACCGTCCCTGGAGGTTTTTAAGATGAGACTGGATGTGGTACTTAGTGCCATGGTCCAGTAATCACAGTGGTGTTGGACCAAGGGTTGGATTTGATGATCTCGGAAGTCTCTTCCAACCCAGCTGATTCTATGAGGCTTCTGTCATTTTAAGTCTTTTTGATGGACAGGAATCTGAATGTTTACAACTGTAGGTAATAACTGCTTTAAAACCATTTCTATTGAAAAACAAAGTCCACCACCCATACACACTTTCTTCTCAGTAAAACTAACAATGGGAAGAAAAAATATTAAATTATAAGATGTGCAATAGAAATGGATATTAACATATGTATTGCAGTTGAGCAGTGGCAATTTCAAAAGACAAAAAGTGGACTTGCACAGGCCCACCTTAATGCCATACATAACCTGAACATAAGACAACCTTCCTACTTGTTTTGTCTCACTTTATCTCCATGGCTGCACAAGTGAGATGTAAGACCTGAGTCAGAAGAAGTACACAGTCCTACTGTGCAAAGCAAACTTAGAGTCACACAAACTTCAGCAAAAGTTACTGACCAGGACAGCAGCCAGTACTCAGGGAAGTCAAGATTATAAAAATTTTAGAGTGTGTTAAGTATATGCACAAGTTAGTTCACTATGTTCAGGTTGCACATTCTTAATTCTCAAGGCTCAGTCAAACCCAAAAAGCAGTACATTCAAAACATGTTCTCTGCACTTCTGTCCTTTGGGATACTGCATATCCTGCTGATCCATACCTAAGATCTCTGCAAAAAGACATTAGGAGCATGGTACTCAAAACTGTATCTGAGATACCCATTTGCCAGCACACTAACAGACACCAAATTTTCCAAAAATTAAAGCATTAACAGTTGCCCTCCAGAGGCACTAATATTTTCTTCAGTTAGACTTAAATAGCTTGTAGGAAAAAAAAATTCATATCTGCCTTACAAAATACACAGAAATGTGTCAATCATTAACCACCAGGCCATCTATTATAGCATCTTATAAAAGAAAAGCACACATCAGGACATAGCAACAAGCATACTTAGTCCTTTGGACAATTACCAAGCTATTATGAATAAGGACATTCAGACTTTAAAGCTAAGTTTTGAATACAAAACCTGTGTGAGAGTTCATACCATTTATAAGTTTAATCATTAACAGGACAGTACTTCTGTCCCTGTCTTAAACTCAAAACGCTGTATCAGTAACAAAACAAAAGAGAAAGGAAGCAGCCACTCATGACCATTAACTCCTAACTAAGAAGCATCAGCACTGCCTCTAAATTAAATGGCCACATTTCCTCAAAAACTCTGATTGAGAGATGCTTACATTCCCCATACTGATGAAACGTTCTCTGTGTAGATCTTAACAGACTTCACAGCACAACTTTTGTCAGTCATTTCAACAGATGAAAAATCAAATAATTATTTTGCCTGACATTAAGGTTTGCAGAACAAAACAGGTTCATCCTGTTCAAACTCTCAAGATCTATTTCAAAGCACCAAGTAGAGAAAATAAACACCTGGTTGTATTTGCTGAAAGCTGAAACGTTGCTGTTTAAACAGAAATAAGTTAGCTGTAATTTTATCATAAAACAACAAACAGAAAGCACAGCTTAAGTACTCAGATTACTGATTTACAAATTAACGTCAAGTTGTTCAGATCACCACTCCATATCCCAGATTATGCTGAGTGGGAATATCCACCTGTTTCCTTGGCAGACAAAGAGAAAGAGTAAGAAGAAATCTACATGATTTATCCACAAAATAAAAACATCCAGCATAATCATACTAAAATTCAAGTAAGGCACTTTTCTAGGAATTTCAAGCATTCCATAAATGGTAAGTATTGCTGTTAATTCGGACGCTGAAACACTTTTCCTTTCAGCACTTGCTCCAAAGCCTAAAGTCTGACAGGTATGTAATGATTCATTTAAATGTTAAAGGGAAATAGGGTCTCAGTAAGCAGCATGTATCAGAGGGATTAAACTGTGAAAGAGAGCATAAAAGCAGTTTTCAGCAGATCATAATATCAACCCTTCTCTTTTCCAAAACTCTTGGCAAGCATCTCCTCTAAAGTCCAAAAATCTACCCCTTTCCCTGGATGTTAAGTTCCCAGGAAGAGAAAGTGGGGATTAACTGATTTAAAAATGGCAGCAGTTACCAGCCCTTTTTGCTTTCCTTCATCTTTTCAGTTTTATTTCAGTGAGTGATCAAATGGACACAAGCAAAGACAGCACAGACACTGTTGCTCAGCATTTTCAGCCGTTCTTTTTATGTGATTAAATATTTCAGAAGAAACACTTGCAATCTTTGTCCTTACAGGTAGGATGGATGAGGGGAGGGAGGGAAAAGGAAGGAAAGCAAAAAGAAGAGAATAAGAAGCAATAATGGTAATGTGAGAGCAAAGTGCCCATCCATGAACTGTGAAGTACTATAGTATTTCAAGTTATTTAAAAACCTCCTGCAAGTAGCTAATTAAGAAATAGAATTGACAAAAATTACAGGAGCAGCCAGCTAATCTTCCTGATCCAAACCACTGTAGACAATACGGTGTCTGGGGACAGAATGTAAGGCTGGAATAAGAAAAAAGATCTGTATGTAAGCATTTCATGCAAGGCTAAGAAGGCGTGCTCCTCACACTGGGGAAAAATAATCAGAAACAGAATTGTACAGCACTACTTTCTGAATAAGACTGAATGGATGTTGCAGGGTTAGGTGATGGAAACAGAGTAACCATCTGCAGGATGACTTTGTCCCTAGGAGACAGATATTGAGACAGGCAAAACAAAAACTGACAACTGCCTAATCTCTAGGCTTAAGCAAAGACTACCAAAACATTATGTTACCAAGAAACAGAAGAGAGAAAAATCTTATGGTTCAAGTACAGCACAAGTGGGTATATGAAGATGTTTTAAAATTAACACCAAGTACTGTATGTGGGAAATTGCTCAAAAAAAAGACCAACTTCAAAAATTAAAAGCAGCATGAAATATTTTCACAAATCTGCAGCCAGGAGCCCCAAGATATAGTTGAATTCTCTCTGTGCTGTAGCAGCACATCAGCCAATGACCCACCATACTGTGGGCACCCAGAAAGCCTCAAATATCAGAGCTGCCAACTGAACAGGATTCTCCTGAGCGCTAGGCAAAGTACTCTTGAGAAACAGATTTTTAGTATAAGAGGAAAGACTTCTTTCACTCCATGTCTCTCCACTTGCAGGCAGTGGCCCGACATCACAGGGTCTTTATATGGGGATGGGCAAAGGAAGCTGCCTCCCCTTTCCACTCCTACCACAACCCATATCTCAAAACAGTGCCCTTTCAGTTATGTTGCCACCACTGTTCAGGAAGGCAGCATTGAGAACCAGGTAAAGAAACTAACCTGGATTTAAAAAAAACAAAACAAACAAACAAAAACCGAAACCAAAACAAACAAAAACCCAAAAAACCCCAACCAAACAAAAACCCCAACCCAAAGACAAACAACAAAAACCCAAACAAACAAATACACACACATAAAAAAACCCACACTCCACAAATCTTCATTTAAAAAACCCAAACAAAACCAAAGACCCCTAACAAAACAGGTTCCCTTTCACAGCACAGCTTTACAAAAGAGCTGCATCAGCATAACTGAAGGCACAGGCAAAAAGGAAAAAGAATAACTAATTTGTACTGCAATCACTGCCAAAGCCCTGGTCCTATGACCTTTAGTGGTACCACTACTGTCTGAGGAGATACAATCTAGGATGCAAATACATGACAGATAGCACTTTGAATATACAACAAACATTCATCAGTCCTATTAACATCCTTCTGGATCTCTTTCCTGAGAGAAGTTAATTGACTTGTGCAAAATCTGAGCAAGGCTGCCTGGATTGTTATTACTATCTATATTTTCTTATCCTTGATTGTCTCATACTCAAGCCATTATAAATCATGTTTTATCCTGCAGAAGCATCAATCTTAGCTGGATCAAAAGTAGAGAGTTTTTTATTTTAATTATAAGTTATATATATATTAGAAAATATGTGTCTATTAAAAATAGGACTCTGATTAACACATCTTTTTATGTGGCTTTCCTAGAGGAAAACGGCCTGCTTACAGGCAGAATAAAAGCCATGATGGTAAAAGCAGAGGGTTCTTTTCCTTCTCCATGCAGAATACCTTTGGGTCCAATCTGATCACCCCTGTAAACTTTTTCAATATATATATTCACTAACGTGGGGAAAACATATTCAAAGCTTTTGAACAGACAATATTGATAATGAAGACGTTTTCACACTGAAAGCTGCGTGTGGCTACAAGCACAGTTCCAAACATCTTCAAAAACTGTATAACTTAGAGGTTCCAAGACACAAGTATCCCTACCTGCCCACAGTCTGTACAAAATGATACTCACTGCCAAGATTCTTACTCAACAAAGGCAAACCAAGTGAACTGCTGATCCCACACAATTGTATTGTGTCTAAAACCACTGACAGCTAAGCACCTGCAAGAAGCATTTAAGTGCCAGCACTACCCTCTGCGGGACAGAATTACTATTGCAGCGTGTTTAGGACTGTAAAAAGTCTACACAGCACTTTTGTTTCTAGGGACCCTCAAGTGCCCTAACAAGGTGCCTAAGACCCCTCCGACTTCCTAGGGGCAAAGGGAAAACAACTAACAGCAAGCAGCTGTTCATTTCAGAGAACAGCCAGCTCCATGATGACGCTGGCCAACCAGCCCCAGGTAAATCCTTGTCCTAGGGGAGTTGACTTACAACATAACTTTACCTGCACCTTGTCAATTATCTATTGACTATCCAAAGTCTAAAAGATTGTCACATTTTTCAGTGAAGACATGTCCCAAGGAAAGCAAGGCACATAACAGAATTTCAGTAACTGGGAATACAGCTTCAGCCTCCAACGCTGCTTCTTTTCCCCACTGCCAGCAAGTACATTTAAACTTGGTCTTCAGGAAATAAGAGCACAGTGACACATTTGAGTAGATTAGTGCAAACTGTGTCACATATATGTAAATAATTTCTAATATTAATACAGATTTTTCTGTCAAATAAGTCATATTATTGAAATTAAGAATGCTGTAATATCAGCAAAAGCGTAGAAGACACAAAAAATAGAGCTCAGAAGGGACCCTCAGGACATTTTCCAGCCTATTCCTTTACTATAACTGGAATTAAACCCTTCCAAACAAAAACCTGGACCATACAGTTCTAAAAAATCTCTGCAATGACAATTTCACAGTTAGCAGGGCTGAAATACCCTTGCCATTAAGAAGCTTGCTGGTTTCTAAACTAAATTTACGTTGCTGAAATTGTAATCCAGTATTTGCTTTCCTATCCCCCCACTGGACTTTGAAAACTATTTTCTCCGCAACAGACTTTCACATATTAGAAGGCAGTTATCATGTCTTTTCTCAGGTTTGTTTTCTCCAGATTAAACAAACTCAATTGCTCTCCCACTTAATAGCTCAAGTACTATAACTGTACAGATTAGTAATAATTTTCCCTCTGCTGAGCTGTTTATAATGGTGTGACAATGCAGTGAGCCAAGCCAGACAGCACTCTGGCTAAGGTCTTACCAATGTTAATAAGTGCAAGGATTATACTGCTCCTGCTTACACATCTCAGTATAGTCATGCACACAAGTGGGTTGCATAAAAGGAAATGCAGAGCAACTGAGACTTCTCACTTTGGATTCCTAGAAGATAACTGCCAGGACCAAGTGAAAGACAAATAAAGGAAAGGAAATATCTGAATGCCCTGTGCAGTTGAGGACACCTAACTGGAAATTTCAGCCAAAGCTATTGGGTTTGGAGACCAAAGGGAATATTCATGTTTATCACTTAACTCATTCTCACTTGCAGACCTGGCTTAGATTCTGACTGCATTCAGTCATCCAGAAACAAGTCTGACAAGAGAGAGACATGTTTGTACACATACAGATATGTGGATTTCTGTGTAAAGGATCTTCAGCACCATCCTCTGGCCACTTTTACTAAAGCTGAAAATTATACTCTGTTGCTCAAATTTCTTAAACTAAAAATTTAAGCAGTAAGAAAGAATCTCATCTAAAGTTACTTCTCCTAGATCAAGTTCTATAGTGACTGTAGAAAGGCAACTAAGAAAACTCACAGCATAAGTACTCCTCTACTGCTCCCCCCCTATTTAAATTAATAAAGTTTGAACAGGAAGCAAACCATATATCATACTTCCAAGAAGGAAAAGGAAAAGATTGAGACCAAAAGCAGGAGAGCTACTTCAACAGCAGAGAAACAGAAATATTTTTTCTCCTTGACACTCCCACAGACACTTGCCTTAGCCCACTCCCCAGAAAGCAAGCACTGTATTGTGTTAAAATATCTGATGGCCCATATAAATAACATAAGCTATCTCTGCGCATGTGAAAGGGGAAAAGAAGGTGTGTATGGAATATATATATACTGGTATTTCAGAGACTGCTTTTTCAGTTGACTTCCTGAAATCAAGAAGGGTTATTTTCACATTAATGGGTGAAAATTTCACAGTTGTCACCTGTGAAGTGTCCCGTCCCCATACCTGCTTCACTATGAGGCAATAAACACAGCCTCCGTGTATGAGTTCTCACTTTAACACCCTTTCTTCTGCCACTTCCTATTACAGGCGATTGATGCCTACTTTAGAAGTTAATTTAAACATGAAGTTAAAAGATCCTTATGAAAACGCAACTTTCTTGGTTCTTAGATCCCTTCTTGTCTTGAAAATTGGATTTAACTGCTTATTTCTACAACTATAAGCAGCACGGACAAAAACTTTGCTATTTTCCAAGTCTAATGTCTTAAACTAATATGGTCCCATTATATTTGCAGACAGACATACCACATAAGCTTATAATCTTTAAAATGTGGCTCGTTTAATGTCTTTAGGGTTAGCTGTCTTTGCTGTTACAGTAATTATCTGCAATACTTGCTTAACTGTGTTTAGATACATTAAGTAAAGGAAAACTGCACAACTGGGATAGGTCACCGCCAGGTAACACTTTGTTCCTAGGGGCGTTTCAAGAGCCTTAATGTGAACTCGTAAGGCACCTCCAGAACATGAAAGGCGAAAAAGAATTGGTGGAAAGGGTGCATACATTCTAAGAGATTCTTGGTATGTACACAGATTTCCCACACACAGATAAGGTATAGCCAAGGTATCTGCTTACATGCCTCTACACTAAGTAGTAGAGAATGAACTAGGAGGACTGCACAATAATTATCTGTACTTGTACAACTAAACCAATGCAGAATTTTATATGCAGTTACTTTCAAGTGCTTTCCAGACCCCTGGCACAAATTATAGGCATGGGGTATTTTCACACCCAACTTCCCACTGATTTAATAAAATCTTAGAGCCTGAATACCATTTAGATGCACAATACCTGTAAAAATCTGGGCCTACAAATAGCTTCTTGAAGTACTAATACAGCTGTTCAATCAGCTACAGACAGAATACTGCAATCACTTAGTACCTTATGGAATCTCCTACCTGGAACGCTTCTCAGAAAAAAAAAAACAAACAAAAAAAAACCACCAACAACCAACCACAACTCCTTAGAGATACAATCACAGTTTAGCACACAAGACTCTAAACAAATATTTTTATCTACTCATCTCAATACACTTCGAAAATTATGGCTAATCTAATTCTTTTTACAGTTGGGAAACAGGCACACTCTCTAATTACATCAGTAGCTAGTAACAGCTCAGCCAAACATTTTATTCTCAATTCTGTGCCTCATCTACCAGGCCATATCACACAGTCAGAGGCAAACTCTTCCAACTCTACTCAAGGAAAGCCATATGGCAGGAACACAATTATCCCCTCCAACATCAACCCCTTCTTTTTTAAGACATTACCTCTGGTAATTGAAGCAAAACGCATTTTGGTTTGGAGGTGCATACT
Source organism: Campylorhamphus procurvoides (assembly GCA_013396655.1). Taxonomy (NCBI): domain Eukaryota; kingdom Metazoa; phylum Chordata; class Aves; order Passeriformes; family Dendrocolaptidae; genus Campylorhamphus; species Campylorhamphus procurvoides. The sequence goes on from WBMV01003407.1 coordinate 243,703, forward strand.
AACAATACAAATGTTAACATACAAGACTACCATGAAAAATGCATGTTAATTTTTTTTTTATTATTCAGCATTTAATGACAAGTTTGGGTCCGGTTTAAGAGAAAATACTGTGGTGCAGTGCAAAAGGAAAACATCGCTGCCACCTAGAGGTAAAAACGTTTAAGGGACACGGCAAAGAAAAAGGCATCTCCTTCTTCCCTATTCACCTTCAAAGCCAAACCTTTTCCTTTCTCAACACACTAAAAAAACAAACAAACAAACAAAACCAAACAAAACAAACCCCACAGCTACAAATTTAAACATTCCTATTTTAACAATAAAAATATGAAACACGTTTTACACACTCGCACTCAGACTACCTATCTCATATTTGGTGGTGACCAGCGGTAACTGCCTATGAACTTTAAGTACCAGGCAGAGTAATAAACCCAGCCTCTAGCAGTCTACAACCTACAGCATCCACAGCTGAAATCCACATCATATCTTCGTGTTTAGCAGTCCTTGATGGATGCCATGAATCAGTCTAAAGTCTCTCCAAACCAATTCATATCATCTCAAAAACTGTCTGTTCCAAAGTGCTTCATAGTTCATTAACAAGGGAAAATACTTTTCACGTACCTTTAACCCACCTTCAATGGATGCCCTCTCAGACATGTTAGAGAAAATTTCTCTAATCACCATAAGACTAGGTTTTTATTGGGTTTTTTTCTCACAACAATCTATTTTCCAAACTTGCAAAGGTTCCATAATTGTCAGTCTTTGCCAACTTTTATGCATATTTCGCTTTATTGAGCTGTTTGGACAAAACAAAACATTCACAATGTAGGCATGGTTTGGACTTACACACTAAAAAGTGACAGGTTTGGTTTCCTTCTATTCTTTTTCTAGTAATTCCTAACTGCCTGTTAGCTTTTTGACAATTACCAGTTGTTGAGCAATGAAGACAATTTACAGTGACTGCAAGATTTGTGTTGTGAGTGACAAGAGGTGTCACTACTGTATGGAACTAGTTTTTCATTTGTCAATACTGAAATCACACACAATTTTACCACACTGTTTCTCAATACCATGAACTACTATCAGCCCTTGTTTCTAATACCCTCCCATTTATACCATATACAAATGTTATCATTTCAGTACTCTCTTTCCATGCAGTTTATGAATATGTTGAATACCAGAGGTGTCTGTGAGGCTTAGATGCTATCTCAACAATACTATTAGAACTAGCTCTCTGCTCTGCTTACTACACACTTGCCACTTTTTAACCATGAAAACTTTCTATCTTTTTTGACAGTTTTCACACAGACTTTGCTCTCAGACTAGATTCTTTTGTTAGAGACCACAATCAAGTTTTTTAAAAAATCATAACAGTCACACCTGCAATAACAAGTTAAAGGTTTACCTACGTCTGTCTTTCAGACGTAGGTCAACCCAAACTACAGGAAACTTCCTGAGACTACAAAGCAGCCTGGCTTGATAAAAGCTACCTACTCAAAATGAACCTTTCTCTGGATTAACTCCCACACTATGCCTCCAAATTGTTCCACAGACAGATCCACATTGTGGACTATTCAAACAATCCAACACTACTGACAACTTAGCAGTTACAGTGCCTGGGAACATTCACAAACACTGCATAGTTCAGCATCAGACAATCTGATAGCATATACCTATATAATAATATCTGACTAACATACCTGAATATTATCTTTGACAAGAAATGTGGATGTTTTCCCATCATAAAATTGGTAACTGGGTGGGTGAACATCTTATTTCTTATTGTCATTTCTACACTTTTATCAGTTCAGCAGTTATACTTCAAAATCTTGTGAAGCTTTCTCTGAAATGGCCTCACACTGCTCTGGCATCACCAACAGTTTCAGTGGTGGATTGCACATCACTAATAAGGATTCCACAATTTAAAAAATACTCCTCTTCAGAACTCTTAGAAACACACCCCATTGTTCTGGGAGATTGATACTATTCTTTCTCTTTGTTCTCAAACTTCAAATAAGCTCAGGTTGATTCTTTTTCCTTACTCATGATCTATTAGGCACAACTGTGATATGCAAATTTTCCCCAAATTCCTCTATGACCACATGCAGCGATCTGATGTTGGCTCTGTTTATCCTTTTGAGAACCCCTTTCATATACAATTAGCTACAAGTAAATGGCAGGCTCCTGAGTTGTGATTTTTTCTTTTAAGTCCTGGTAGCCCTTTATGACCACTAGGAAGTTGTTTCTCAAAACTTGCTTTGATCTAGCTTGTTCTTGCTCATACTTAATCCACCACAGTTTTGACATTGTTTTCCATTGTCCTAATTTGAACATCATTTCCACTTTATGGGTTTTTTTAAAAAAAAAAACCTAATTGAAATTCTTTTACCCTGAGCTCAACTGAAAAAGGTCTATAAAAATGCTTGTGGTGCAAAAAGCTTTTTGATGAGTGGTGTGTGTTTAATCCATGTTTCAGATAATTGTACCTTTCAAACAAGCTTCTTGCCTTGACAGTTCTTCACTCCTTTTCAGCATACACATTAACTTTCCTTTTTTGTATATTTACTTTTTTGCAATCAAATACGACTATGATGGATTCTAGAGGGAAAGTTCTCCTACAAATACATTAATTTTGTGTACACTGGTCATTGTCAAAGAATGATCTCTCATGGTAAAGTATGAACCAGGTATTGCCTGCTACACAGGACTGAATCCAGACTTGCTTCTGCATGTGGAAGTTCTCTGATTATTCACCCAGAGAAGTCACACAGTTCATATCCTTTGTACTGCATCATAGTACTGGGGTTGATACTCTAGTCAGAGTAGTGATAGGAAAACCTTCTCATTTCTAGTCTGGATTTTAATCTATTCAGATCCTTTGATGTACACCAATCAAGTAGGTTAAGTTAAATACAAAGCTTTGCTCTCATTACCGATGAGATCAAGGATGTTCAGGCAGTTCAAAGAGTTCTAGGAGCAATGCATTCAAATTTACAAAGTGGAAAAGGCATTAACAAGCTAAACACACAGTTTGCTTCTCCTCCCTAACACGTTGCTTATTTTCTTGGTTTATTTCAAGATTACTAATGCCTTCCGTCGTTCAGTTCCAACTCGGATCCCCAAACCAAAGCCTACGAGCACAGCCAAAGCACCTGTCAAAATTCCTGACGGACATCTCAACAAACCACTCCAAGAAGGCACTTCTGGAAAGATACGCATTATAAGGACTGTGTCTAAAGCCTGCCTTCAAAGTGGAGGGAGAAGGTAAATCATTTTCTATGATCTATGACATTAAAATGGATTTAAGCAACCTGAATCTCAACAGCAGTTGTTTACGCTGGGGAAAAATGTGAAATCATCTACATGGTCAGCATGTCTATGGTCACCAATCACAGGACATCAGGAGACAGACAAAGGTAGCTGCATGTCTGCAGGGACCAAGCTCTGCTCCCTTTTCTTCTGGTGCAATTCCAGATTTTGGCACCCACGGTACAGAGGCACATGAGCCACAAACAAGTTTCTACTGTAAATTCAGTTTTGACATGTTCCATAAATAAGAATAGTAAGTTTGTCTCAGTAGATTTAGAAAAACATGTGGTCAATCACCTCAAGACGGGTTGCAGGAGGTGTTGTTTTGTTTTCAGAGTTGGTCTAGTCAAGAAGTGTTTCAGTATGGATATCTTATGTTCACTAGTAAAGACAGAATGAAGAGAGGCATGGAGAAATCTGCTTTAATATAATGCACTGAACTTAAGAGAAATGCAGAGCTCCTTGTTGCGCCAAGCATCTCTTTAAAAGCATGATTTCAAGACAAATTCTCTCATCAATGAGTTAACTAGTGTGATTATCTCCACTCGAATTCATAAAGATGTTATACTAGGAAAACGGATGCAAGAATCAAGATGGATATTGCTTGCATTACCTGTATAAACTTTCACCATCTGGACTACAGTTATTTAGATTTCAGTTCACTTAAACAGTATTTTGGAACTGATCAAAATTAGTATGAAGCTTAACAGAAAGTTGTAACTTGCACAGAAGTGCAATTTTGCTCTTGCATTCCTTCACAATTTTGCCCTTCCTTTCAAATGCTCACATTCAAGTAAAATACGTAACTGTGTTCCTAGTGAAGGAGTTGTTTTTGGTTTTTTAACTAAACTAACTCTTTGCACAAGCAGTTCTCGTTCATCCATGGGAGAATTTGCCTTTTTGCTTTTAAAAGACTTAAAATTCACTGAAAGTTTCCTTTTAGCCAATGCACACAAAAAAACCCAACCAAACAAAAAAAAACGACAACAAAAAAAAAACTTCAGAAGAAACTCCATGTCCATTGTTTTCAATTTTCTGAAAACAGCAATTGTTGCTCTGACAAGAAAATTTCACACTGTTCTATAGAAAGATAAACCTAACAAAATACTATTTTTGCAAGGAACGCCCCACAGGAATCGTGTAATACCAAATAATATGAGTTGCTGTTTTAGAATATAAAATTTACTTCTCTGGTATTAATGCCTCCCTCGTTCTTCTTCCCCTAACAGAGTGCATTCCAATAGTTTGAACGGCTCAACGGATAATTCCTGGGAAAACTCCTTTCACATAGGTGTTTCTTTAAGAACTGCCAAATCCTAATTCCTAAGTAAAGCAGGAGCGGGTGGTGATCACAGTGCCATAGCCAGAACTGCGATCCTTTTGCTGAAGCAAGGAAAGATTCTGGTGAATTCAGTTACCCGAATTTTCCCTTTTATTTCACAACTAAAAGTTTAACTTCATCACTGAGACAGTACAACACATTAGCACTGCTGCATTACTTTTGCAAAGCCGTAAGAAACCTATGCTGCCCTCAGCAGCTTCACAAGAAATTCTCTAGAAGTACTTAAAAAAAGGAAAAGATTAGGAAGATCAGTCTATGGAAAAATTATTTCAGCTTGTGTCATACAAGACACACCTGTGTTAAAATGCAGACATTAAAGATTACTTTTCATAATGAAAAGGCTTCCAATTTTATTGATGAAATCTACAGCTACAGTTCAAGACTCCATGCCATGTATGCTCAGATCCAAATTTGCAGAACCGAGCGTATATAAATGTGAAGAGACACAGATTTCAAAAAACTGCTGTCAACTTGGCATGCTTATCAGAGAGATCTTCAAATACATAACCAAATTCATTCAGAAGGGACAGCAACTCACTGATGAGCCAAAAAAACCCAAAGATGCAAACCTCTCCCTATGCAGGTCCACCAACAGATCTCAGCTCCAGTCAAGCACCAGTGCTCCCACTGAATGCACTACTTTGAACACTCTGCTTCTCAGTAGCTGCAAATCACACGTTACAAATTGATGCTACCCAGCACCCTTTATAGCCAGTCTACTGAAAGCAAAGAAAACCTCTGGCAAAAGAAATCAATTCCTGCAATAGCATCCTTTGCTTTAGAGCCCACAAAACACTGCCACATCATCCTCCACAGTCCCATATTATAATTCTCACCTATTTGTACTGCTGACATACAAGAGTTTCTGCCTTTTTCTCCTGTCTTGTGATGACATGATTAATTTCTACCCATGAAGGACATGGCCCACACAGACTCTTACTTAAGGATCTGAAACTGACAAACAGGGATACTACACTCCTACAGGATTAAGGAAGATAAAGAAAGCATGGAGAATGAAAGACAAGGAGTGGTAACATATAAGAAAGAAACTGGAAGAATTTCTGGCAAATAGAGGTCCATCCCTCTCCCTCAAACTGCCTGGGAGATGTGGCATGCTGGCTACAGGCAAGATACAGACATTTATAATGCTGTGAGAAGTGCTCTTTCTGCTTGTGAAGAGAAGAGGAAAAAGTTGGTGTCCTTCACCAGTACAAAACAAAGTCCTCAGTATTCCCTATCCTCTCCCTTATAATTCTGAATGCAATGTAAGAATGATGCTAAAGACTGGAAAGAGTTGTGACATGATCTGGAAAAAGGGAGGTAAGAAGTCCTACAGTTGCGTGACATGGGACATGTGTAACACTCAGTTTAGTTACACAACTAAACTGCTAAGCAGAGAATAATCCCTAACCACTCTCTCCACACTTCTCCTCTTAAAGTTAAAGGTTTGATGAAGAAGTTACTGGACAAGGTTCTTTAGCTTGTGTCATGTGACAAGGCAAACAGATGGGTAATTCCTTCGGGGGTTTTTCATCTTGTCGGGGGGGTTTTACATCTATAAACCACCTGAAGCAGGGTAAACTTTCATGTCTCAAAGTGAGAGTAACTACCTTTAATCTTTAATATAGATTCTAAAAGAATAATCTCCAATGTGGCCAAAAGCAAATTTAGAATTACTTGTATATCCATATACTAAGATAAATATTTATATGTATATTGTGTTTTCATACTCTTTAAGTGAAGTGTATGAAAGATGTTCATACTCACCTTAAAAGCAGCCTTTTCTAACTACAAGTTGCTAGAATCTAAGGCACTTTTGAGGGCTGAGTTATTAGGAAGAATGTTCTGTTGGTCAGAATTTATTCTAGGGTCAAAGGATCTGGCAAAAGATCAGTATTTAAAAAGAACGTTTTGAATTCTGCTGTGCACCTACATTGTGGCAGAGATGCTATTTTCAAACAGGTCAAAAAATGAAGAGTAAATATTTTTTTAATGAAACTTGATGTTTCACAGAAATAAAACTGATCAAGTCTGTAAAAGGTGCTCACTAATTTTCTCGTATTGCTGCTTACATCGTACATTGTAACCCCTGATTTCCTCTTTCGTGCCAAATGACTTCAATGCATTTTACATTATTCATAAGATACAGTACAAATTAGCCTTTGATTTTACATGTTTTATGTGAAAAATGGCTACACAAAATAAAAGCAAGAGATGTTCTTACTTTACTAATGGCTTGTCTCAATATAACAGCAGGCTCCATAGAAAGAACTTGCCAACAAGTTTACTGAAGGTGGGCTACATGGTTTGCACAACACTCACCTGTAATCATTACTCTTAACAGATTCAAAGAATATTCTTGGAGTAAAGTATACAGAGCTGGATTAGACAACTGCAGAGGTTAATTTTCACCTGAATTATTTTAGTAGCTCAAAAATGCAGTTGCAAAAATCCCAAAAAGTCTTACACAACTAGAAGAGTTATAATTCACAGTTTCACCTCAAAGTCAGATGGTTTATCCATCATGTCAAAAGTTTATCACCAAAGTCCTGCTCTGTATCCAGTTTCTAAAGCAAAGCTGCTTCCAGAGGTGCAGGTAACTCCCCACTCCCAGTAACTCTCAACTCTTACCAATACTGTATTAAAAACAAATTTAAAAACATAATCAATCAAATAGGGCACTAAAAAGCCTTGAGTCATTTTAGCTACCTAAATTTCCATTCTTAATCTCAACATTACATACAAAGCACTTCACAGCCTGTTGTTGCAAGACACCTTGAAAGAAGACAAGTATAGGAAATAGATATTACAGGCACCAGAAAACTGAGACAAATCGGAGTACCAAACTCTAAAGAGCAATGGGTGGAGAAAAGCTGTTTCAGTCCCGCCCCTTCACAGCAACACATGGCAAGGGTGATGTGACAAACTCCAGCGAGCACGTGGGTGATGCTTTTCAAGTACCACAGGTATTTTTCCCTCCAAAGGCTCTGCTATGGATCACATGTTTCCAAGGCCTTTCAGGACTGTAAGTTCACACGGGTAACAGCAATGAACACAGAATACTCTGAGCTGGAAGGGACCCACAAGGGTCGTACATTATGCAAAAAGATAAACTCGGTTTGGAAGCAAAATCCGGTTTAGGGGGACAGTTCTGAACTCAAAGCACGGGGATTTCCCCTTGCCCGCACCCCGGCTTTCCCTCCTCGCTGGAATGCAGAGCGTGTTCCCGGTGTTCCCCAGGCCCTGATGCTCTCCCGAGCCGCTCCATCGCCCACCCAGCTCCAGGGGCAGGGATCGCACATGGAGTGCCCGCAGGGAATCTCCCTGAGAGCAGGGCAGAGCGGGCACTGCAGGGAGGGCGAGCGAGAGCGGAAAACCTCTATAAGGGAATGCAAAGCGGAGAGGGGAAGGCGGGGGACTGGAGGGAGGGGGGAGTGGGGAAAAAGGAGGGAAAAAAAACCCACAGAACAACTGTCCGAGAAGGCGGGGGGGAGGCCGGCTGTGAGGAGAGCTGCCCCAGGGGAGCGCGGGCAGTACCTGGAGTGCCGCAGGTCCCGGGCGGGATGTCCCACCACGGCTCCTCCAGCGTGTCCCCCATCCCGGTCCCGATCCCGATCCTGATCCCGACTCTGCTGCCGCGCCTGCGCAGTGCGCACCGCCCGGGCCGGGGCGGGGCCGAGGGAGCAGCTTGGGCAGCCCTGGGAAAATAACGGGGCGGTCCGAGGGGTGGGCCGTCTGTGGGCAAGGTAGAGGAACCGAGGGAAAATAAAAGAGGAAAGGAGTTAAAAGTATTGCCCTCGCTTTAATCGCCTCAGCCCGGCTCTGTGCTCGCAGAACGCCCGCGCTCTTGGCGGGGTCGGTGGTGCGTGCTTCTCCCTGGGGAGCAGGGAGGGGCACGGAGGGGAAGCGTGTTCCCTGGGCAGCCCTGTCCCTTCCCACGGGAGCCGTGTCCCTTCCCACGGTCCGTCCCCGGAGCGGGGACAGTGCCGGCTCACGGCAAACGCCGGCCCGTGCTCCGGCGGGGTCCTCTCCGAGCACGGGCCGGCGTTTGCCGTGAGGCGACACTGTTACCCCGCCTGGAAGCCGCTCCAGTGGTTTTTCCCACGATTGGTTTTACGGCTCTGCGTAAAACTTGCGAGTTCACCCCCGAGTACCGCCCGGGGCACCGCACGGGCCCTGCGGGGAGTCGCTTAGCGCTCAAGCCTGCACAAGGCACAGCAGTCCCAAAGCCTTCGAGCGCTTGTGCCTCAGGGGCGCTGAGGGACTCCATCCTGAGGGCCGCCATGCCATGGCCCCGTCCTCCTCCCGTGCCCGG
>WBMV01003407.1:253491-401511 GCA_013396655.1 Campylorhamphus procurvoides
GTGCCCGGCCCCCTCGGCGCTGGGAGGTGGGGCAGGGCCGGGACGGGGCGGGCTCTGGGCGGACCGGGGCCGGCCCAGGGAGGATCGGGACCGGCCCGGGGAGGATCGGAGCAGGCCCTGGGTGGATCGGGACCGGTCCTGGGAGGATCGAGGCCGGCCCTCGGAGGATCAGGACGGGCTGTGGGCGGACCGGGGCCGGCCCTGGGAGGATCAGGGCGGGNGCGGCGGGCACGTCAACAGCGATGGCGGAAGGGGAAGAGGCGCCGCCGCCGCCGAGCAGCACCTGGTGAGTGACGGGGGTGTCGGTGCCTGCCTCCCGCTCCCTCCCCTCCCTCTCTCCCTCCAGGGGCCGGAGGAGAGAGGCGCCCGGCCCCCCGGCCGCGCTGCCCCGGGACCCCGCCCGGTGTGTGAGGGGGTCGCGGGGGAGCCCCGGCAGGCGGGAGAGGGGAAGGGCCCCGTCCGGCCACTGCACGAACCCCTTGGCCCTGCCCGGCCTGCAGCGAAGGGGCCGCCCCCGTCTGAAATGACGGCTTCAGTAGGAGCTGCTCCAGCAGCCTGCCCCGAGTGCAGTCGCTTTGTTCAGTTCGGCTGCCCCTCTTGCTGCGAGCCTGCTCTCAGGCACAGGTGACAGCTGTAGGTAGGTCCCTGCCGTGTTTTCTGAATGATTTTGCTCACCGCCTTCCTCTAATGTAGCTATTACTTATAATGGATTTTACATTGAACCTCTAGGACAAGAATAGAGACTATTTCTGGAGCGTGTATAGGATCATTTTGATGGTAACAGTGATGCGGTTTTAGTATCTGTTGCATGTGTATTCACTTAAGGTTGCTGAGGCTTAAACAAACATTGTGTTTAAACACTGAAGCTATTCTTGCTGCACCCAGCATCTCCATTCATGACATCTTCACTTTGTTTTTGTTGTTGCGCTTCTGCATTGCATGTGATTTCTTTCTGTGGCTCTGTGCCACACCATTGCTCTTTGTCCTTTCCACGTACACGCTTCTCAAGCAATTACTTTACAGACCTGCTTTTTATGATCCTTTCCAATCTGACATTTTGTGATAAAGTTTCTTGCAAACTATGTGTAGCCTTCTCTGTGCTTAATTATCTCACTGTAAGGGAGCCAAAAGGCAGATGCAGGTGTAGCTGGAATCTGTTCGTTGTCTGGGTTCATTCTACAAATACAACTCTTGGATAAAACAACTTACTGTCACTTAGCAGAAAATGAAAATTAAATGGAGTAGTTTTTTAGCCGGTTTTTTTTTTTTGCTTTTAGTTACAGATTCAGAATTAATGAAGCTCTTTCTATAAGTATGGTGTTGCATAGGCATAATTTTTAAATACAGATTTGACTGTTGGGACACGTAATTACAAAGCTGAGGATGGACTCATTGACGGTGCAGTCTTGACACTTTGAAACATAACCCTGGACATTGAATAAGAACCATGCTGAAATATCCCTGAAAAAAATGCTTCAAACCTTTTTCATTACTAATGTTGAAAGAATATTGCAAGGATGAGGATGTGTGTGGTGTCCAGACATATTTCAAGGCACAGCCTACATTGTTGATATTCTGACTGGCAGCTTCAACACTATAGTAGATTTGATATGCTGGTAGTACTAGAAAAAGCAGACTTGAAGGCGTTTGTTAGAAGAGATATTTTAAGTATTTATCAGAACAATTCAAAAAGTTTATGCTTAAATACTATCTTAATATTTGAGAATACATCCTGTTACTAGAGCTGTGTGCTGTGAATAGCATAAAATTGTATTATTTATCTAGGAACTTCACATGGCTTTTTGGTTTTGTTGTGTTTTGGTTTGGGGTTTTTTTAAACCAGTTTCAGTGAAGTAGTTTCTTTTTCATTTATTGTTTTAAACTGTTGTCTTGTATTCATATCCCAGTGCTGTGAACAGTTGTTTTTCTAATCATAATATATATCTTTTGAAAGAGCTTTTTGATGTAAATTATTACATTATTATATTTTGAAGTATATAGGATTTCAAGGTTAAAAGAAAACCCAAACAAAATGATACGTATGTACATTTAAGCTCTGCTGAGAGCAAAACTGGCAGTGCTGATTCCGTATTCTCTATTCACTTCCTTAGAAGTGATTGAAAGGCAGATGTAATTTTGTGTTCAGAAACTGGCACAACAACTTGAGTATGTAGGATCTGGATGTGCTTACTAACAAAATGCCTTTTTTGTTTTTCCTGTGTTCACTTGACATGAAGTTCTGGTATAAGTGCCTGGGAGGCAGGGGTGGGGGAAAAATGTGTCACAAATTAATTATGAGTTAAACCCGTCAAGATCTGTAGTGACTGCTTGGTGCTTTGTTCAACAAAACCGAGGAAATTCTACCACTGTACAATACAATTTAAAAAACCCCAAACAATATCATTACCACCCCAGACTCTGAAAGATGAAATTATCAACTTTTATTTCAGCATGTGCAGGAAGTTTATCAGTTTTGACTTAAAAATGAGCAAAACCAACCTTTTTCCGGATGATTAATACTCAAGCTTCAGGGAACTTGATCAAGTAGTATTTTTTAGTGTGAGATCTATACTTTGAGAGTTAAGACTGGAACTAACTAAATATAACTGTAACCACAGATGGAATTGTTCCTGTGCATTTAACTTTGCATTGGAATAATCCATCTTATGGGTCCCAAAATACACTCCAACTGCTTAAGACAACAGGATGACAAATCTGGTTCACATACACTTTTTCCATGCTCAGAATGTGGCTTATTAGTGCTTACAGCCATGGTATTTCCTCTGAAAGAACACAGACGAAAAAAACCTTTCCAGGTAAGCATGAAATTAACATATTTGAGGCAAAAATAGAGGTCAAACTATCAGGGAACTGTTTTTCTCCAAAATTCCATTGAGGTGGGGGGAAGATTCAAGGGTGTTCTGAATACAATGGATATTTTGAAGTAAACGTGAGGGATTGATTTTTGTTTGTTTGATTTCAATAGAGAACAAACACTCATTAATTTCAATTTAATATAGCTCTTGCTGAGGCTTTTTCCCAGTAGGCAAGAAACCCCTAAATTAAAAGTAAGAACCAGAGTAAATAGATTATATAAAAGCATAAAATGGATTACAGTACCCTTAATACTGTATGTAGTTAATTGGTCTCTTACTATTATCTTTTCCCTGGTGTTCACATCTCCACATTTTTAATCCCTTCATAAGTATTTATAAATATTGCCAAGTACCTCAGTCACAAAATAATACTTTAAAAAAAACCAACAAAAAACCCAAACAAAATTAGGGCTAGGCTGAATCCGTAACAGTTGATCAAGTTCCCTTACCTTCAGCTTTCTCTCACATCTGAAGTGTTTTGGTTTAAAGTCCTGTTTAATATCTGTGAACATACCAATGATACTGTGTCATCAGACTGGTGTGAATTTCAGAGATCCTTCTGTAAGTACAGAAAATTTGCTCCAGATACACTAACAGAAACATTGTGCACAATGTGCATTAGAGTACTATGTTGTGTGGAAATTAATCTTTTGGGCCGTGGCTTGGGGTGGAGCCTGGAATTCTAAACATGTAGCCAAGATTTTGAATAGCATCTAGAAATAGGGAGTGAAGCCATGATAGGGCAGAAAGTACAGATGTTTAGGTCTGGAGGAGTTTGCCATTAGGGAGAAGTGCTGCATTCTTTTCAGAGTTAGTGTAATAGTTGTCCATGTGAACAGAAGACTTTCTAGCTGATCTTCGCTCATGGAAGACAAGAATCCAGATTGCCAGCACTTTACTGGAGTATTTATAGAACAACACTGACTGAAATAAGGTAAAACATAGCAGGTGGACATGTGTTAAAATACTAAAATCACTTTCATACTTTGCAAGTTAGTCTGAAGAAATTATCTATTAAAAAGAATTTCCTTAGTCTTTGAAAAGTCCTTACTTGTCTGTGAGCAATCTTGGAAGTTGATAGAGGAAAAGAGTAGCTAATTGAGTCACAATAGAACAATACGTCTTTTCCCCTGCTGTTATTTCATTTAACTCCATGTGGCAGATGGGCATGTCAGTTTCTTGCTTTTTAAGGTGAAATAGTAAAACTGGTATTTGCCTGTCATCTTTATAGTGCATAAAGTGTGGATGACAGTACTTGGAAGGAGTTTTTGCAAATGGTAATATATTATCAAGCAGTGGAAGCACACATTTGCAGATAACATGTTGCAGTTGATGTGAACACATGCACAGTGTTTAAAGCTGTGAATATTGGGTGCTGCTAATTAGTAGAATTGGGATTTGTGGATCTGTGAAACATTCTTTGCCAGGTGATTTTCTACTTAGTGTAGATGTGGTTTAAAGTGTTTTTTCACGTATATTTTCCCCCCAAGTAGTTTTCCTTGGAGACATAGAAATTGAGTTTAAATATTGCAGTTTAAGACCTTTTTACCTGAAATGGAACATGCATACACAGTTGCATTCATTTCCACGTGCATACATGTTTAATACGTGGTCAGTATTTGTAGCAACTAGTTGTATTTTGTGTGCTGTAATTGAGGGCCTGTTGCTCTCTAGTTAGTCCTATATAGTATTCACAGAAACATGCAGTATGTCCGAGAACATCTAATTCTCTTCAGCTGATGTGTGACGCCGGCTTCTGTTAAAGTGAGATCATTATAGAGCTCGTGCAGTTCTGCTGACAGCTAGGGGGCCTCTTTGTGTAAATGTCCTGGAAATACTTGATTTTTATTCAGGGTTAACTGATTCGTTGGTTTAACTTTTCCAGTGTTGATCATTGCGTACACAATAGGACAACAGGATAAGTGATGGAAGTGCAAGAGTGCTTCAGCATTCCCCTTCCTCTCCATTTCTGTCTCAGGAAAGGGATCATCAGCCTGTGCAACCTGTAGTCCTGTGAGAATGCTTTGGGAATTTTTTTTAATACTAAAAATTTGAGAAAAAAAGGCAAGTCAGTCTTTGTAAACTTTCTTTCATCCAAATTTGCAAAATTACTTGAGGGAAGCAGGCACCTAGTGATGCCTCAGTGTATATTTGAAATAAGATTTAAAGTTCTACCAAAAAGTAGTAACAAAGAAACTGGCTGATACAGTGCAAGGAAAAGGCTTACTCTTTGAACTTGTAAATACCTTGAAAAGTTTGAGTAAGGCTAGCTTGTTGCTTATTTCTAAATATCTGCATACATTCTTACAGGGGTGTTATTTTAATCTGGTTTTCTAAAAGGATGGTATTTAGAAAATCAGAAATGTATGTCTCAAGTTTTCAGGAGACCAAACTTGTGAACCTTTATATCATGGAGTCATTTGTGGATAAATGCAAATTCAAGAAGTAGACAAGAGTTCAACAGTTGACATCCTTTTTGTGTGGGTATTTGAATTGACTACATAGTATGTAACGTGGAGTAACTGAGAATTATACTGATAACACTTTAACATCTGTTACTCCATGTATATAAATAGATGTGTTATTCACAAGGAATGTGTCTTTGTGCTGTCCTGGATAAACAGTCATGTTCTGTGTTTTGCTCTGACTCTAAACCTCCTGGTTATATGTAAGTCATCAAGTATATGAAGCAAAGCTTTGCTTAAGGCATATGTAGAGCTAGAAGAGTTAAGAGGATATAGAAGGGGGGAAGTGTTGCCTATGGGACCTATGTATCACAGCCATTGCTATCTTTCCAGTGAACCTGGTGTTTTGCCACTGCTCTGCCATATGATACTGAAATTCCTGAAACCATCTCTTATTATTGACAGCATGGAAACATTGAAACAGTCTGCAGAAGCTATCAGAGAGATTGTAAAGTAATAATTTCTGAATGCATACCTTCTTATCTATAATGATTGTGAAGTTCTGTTGTCTTACTATGGCAACTGTCATTACTGTTTGACTGTCTTGTGAATTTGTGCATTTTGCTACTCTTTACACTATTATTAACATTTTTGTATGTTTCAATTCAGTCTTATGTGTATGTCCGCACTCAGAATACTGGAACTTGGTAGTTAAATAAATCTGAGTTTGACTAAAAGCTCCTTTCCTGTTTCAGGGAAGAGATGAGGTTGAAAGCTGATTGTTCTAAACCTTTGAAACAAGTGTTCTGTTTTCTAGGTCATCTAACACTTTTTTTAAAATAACTTCACCATCTAATTTAGGTCTAATGCTTACTTTGTGTGTGTGTGAAAATTTTGCTGAAGTGGAAAGTTGCTGTAGGCTGTAAACTGCAACTAAATCTGCATTTTTCTGATGCATTTTGCAACATTGTCACTTAATGAAAACAAAAATGTGAACTTTTTTTCTTGTATGTAAATTGAATGGAATTAGGAGTTGAACAAACAGCCTTAAAAATAAAGGAATAAATAACATTTTGCAAGTATTTATTTTTAGTAATTGCCAAGTTGTTGTATAATATACCTTTACATGTGTGTGGAATTTCCCTGACAGTAGCCTTCAGTCTAAATCTGTTTCATAGATAAACATTGAAAAAACTTTTACAATTTATTTTTAACATTACATATCATTATTTTAGGATAAAAGACCTTGCAGACGCTCTAGAAGAAGGAGGCTGTGATCTTGAAACTGTGAGAAACATCATTCAAGGAAGGCAATTGCCTGCTGATCTGAGGGCCAAAGTCTGGAAGGTAAATATGAGCTTAAATCAAGAAGCAGGAAGTATTTGAAGTTGTGTTTGATTTGAGGTAAATTATTTCATTACCAAGCATCTCTGCAGAAGAGATGTACTGCTGGAATTTTAGTCTGCATGTATGTCAATTCTGTTTTAGAGTAGTTCTCTTTATTTAGTTAAATTACTGAGCTCAGTAATTGGGTAACTACAGAAAGACACTAAAATGTTTAGGGGACTTTGTTTCTGTTTGCAGATTGCACTTAATGTCGTAGGAAAGGGAGACAGCCTGGCATCTTGGGATGGCTCTTTAGACCTACCTGAACAGAGTATAATTCATAAGGATTGCCAAGAGCTAGTTGGTAAGTTCAGTTACATTTAGATCACCTGTGTGAAAGCTTCTGCATTCTCAGTTGTCTTAGGACTTTGTTTTTTGAGTTAAATAACCTGGATGATGTTTACATTTTGGAGGAAGCTTCGAGAG
The DNA here is from genome assembly GCA_013396655.1 of Campylorhamphus procurvoides. Classification (NCBI taxonomy): domain Eukaryota; kingdom Metazoa; phylum Chordata; class Aves; order Passeriformes; family Dendrocolaptidae; genus Campylorhamphus; species Campylorhamphus procurvoides. The sequence continues at coordinate 260,585 of WBMV01003407.1, forward strand.
GAAGATGAGACAGCAGAGAAAAATCAGTAAGAAATTGTAAGGAAACAGTACTTACCTGACCCTGGGATGACATCATGAAGTTTAAATTATTAGCTTGTACATTATAGTTTGCCTGGTCAGAAAGCTTCATGAGCCGAAAAAGTTGTAATTGTTTTCCAAGCTCCATCTTTTAAAGCACACATTGTTTGTATAGTATCCTTCAGGTTTTTAATTGTGTAATGACTGGTTCTTAATCTGAAAAGCTGGTGTAACACTAAAATGCGTATAACGTTTAAGGGAAAAAATATATCAAACATTTTGGACTACAAAGACTATTTTAAAGAAAGGTATTTTTAATAGCATTTTCAGAGAAAATGAAAGGTTGTGTTTGTGAAAGCAAGATGCTGCCAGGACACAGAAAATACTCTCCTCCAGTACGTCTGTAAGAAGCTGCCTCAGGATCTGTTTGGCAGCTCGTCACAAAAATGGCCATCCCTGACACCATGCAGCAACACTTGTATCAGTGATCAGTTGATGGAGTCAGTACCAAATCACAAATTAGGATATTTCTTATGACATCAGTAAGAGAATCTTCTCTTTTATTACCCGTCACACTTTTATTTGTTCTTGCTTGATTGACAGCTAAGGCAGAGAATCAAGTTGCTGCATACATCCCTACCATTTCTTAAATGCAATTCCAGTTTCTAGCTCTAGGATCCAGCAGGGCTTATTTTCCTTCTCTCTCTGTCCTGTAAAGGAGAGGAATGGGAGCAGAATTTCCACTGTGTTATTTAATCACAGGATCTTTTCAGGAAAATGGCAAAACGTCCCAATTAGTACTCATTATTTTCCTGGGAGCTACAGGGAAGGAAATGCCAAATGTGGACTGGCTTTGATATGAAAGTATTCAAGACTTCTCTAATAAAAAGAAATACAGTAATGAGACTCTTGGGCATCTTGTGACTGAGGGGGAAAGATGTTTGCTAGAAATTTACTGCCACTGCATTAATGTAGTATGTAGGTATCTCTCCCCCATCCTGGACAAAATGTGATTTATAAGTCTGTAAGCCTTGCTGATTTCAGACTTCTGATTTGAGTGAATTGGCATGTCAGTGGGCTTTTGAGGAATTGAAGGTATGCATTGTGGGTTGATCTGTGTTGAAATTCAAATGAATTTATTGTAGAGTTGAGCATAAGTTGTGTGCTGAGCACATCAAATAGGAGTAGAAGAGGGGTATTCTGTGCATTAAAAGAATCTACATCTTTGTTTCATATAGATGCTGAAAAACCCAAACTTCTTTAATCCTGTTGTTGTGGTATTTAAATGATATTTAAATGCCTTATCCTACTGGGGTGGTAAAATCACTTGTATTTTGATACCTTTTTGAATGCCCTTCTGTAAGTGTTTAATCCAAACTGCCATTTTTTTGTCTGTTTTTGTTTTCTTTCCCTGAATTGGTGCAATTATGCTATGAAATAATCTCATTCAATTTCTTTGAAAAGCCATTAATACAGTTTATATTGCTGTGCCTATTTCAGACCAGTTGTTGGTGCCAGAAGAGGAGAAGACAGTATTAATTTTGGATATTGAGTCTGTTATCACATTTTATTGTAAATCACGCAATGTTAAATACAGTTCTTGCCTCGGCTGGATTCATCTACTCAAACCTCTGGTGCACCTTCATTTGCCCCGCAGTGATTTGTACAACTGCTTTTATGCTATCATGAATAAATTCATCCCAAGGTAAAACTTTATTTTGCTGCTGTGTTATTTTTATTGTCATTAAAAGTAGTTTCTGAAAGGATATGCATGTTGGCTTTGGATACTGTTTGTAGCAAAGTGGTCGGATTGCATCACGTGATAATAAACTGAGCCATCTTTTGGTACCTGTTGGCTTGGAATGCAGGAGATGGTTGAGTTGGTTTAAGATGTAAAGAGTTAGCATGTGACTGATGTGGACTCAATGTGTCTTTTAAAGAACAACTGCCATGTAATGCAATATCAAAAATACTTGCTTAGTAAGTAATTCACATATGTTATGTGAAAGTGCTTTTTCCATTTTTGGTACTAAAATATATATATATATATCTTCATAACCAGTAATTCATAAGCACTAATTAAGTCTCAAAATCTCTTTAGAACCAGTTTATGCTTTCCCTATATTCTACTGAGTTGAGACTGAAAGGACTTTTTAAAAGTTACTAGATATTTTTAATTTTTTAATTAAAAAATATTAAATGGGAGCTTTTCATGCTGTTGTGTAGGTGCTCTCACTAAAATAAGTTTCTATTTATGTTGGAGCACCATGGTGCTTCAGCGAGGCTGTAGAGTCTTCTGATTAAGACCTTGTGAAATAATGTATAGATAGTCTGTAATTAAAGATCTTAGTCTGATTCCCTGGAGAGGAGACTCCAGCCCAGCTGATGGGTGTGTGCCATAATGTGGGAAGTGCCAGTTTGGTGTTTTGGCAGGAAGCCTTTACCGCTCCTGTCGCTTGACTCAGCCTGTGTCCACTTCTGGTCTGAGATGCTCTGTGGGCACAGTGGCATTGTGGTCACATAACTTGGGTGCTTTCAGAATACCTGCTGCTGGAGTTTTTCTGTAAGAATCTAGGTGGTGTTTCAATGAGGTGCACACTGTTTCCTCATCTGTTTTTCTCTTCAATGGAAAAATGAAACACAGAGAGAGGCACGTTACAGGAGACCTGCAAATCTCCACTTAGGTCATTTTGGTCTCAGTTTGACATTTGACTGGTGGACCACCATTACTATTTGATACAAGTTGTGTTTTTAACTTCTTGCGATGTTTGATTTTTAAATCATACACTTTTTATTCATATTTTTATTCATCATTTTTTTAACTATAATGATATATTTGTTGGGGATTTCATCCCAACAAAATATTGAGTTACTTATATTTTTTTAATCCATTAATTAGAATTATTCTAAAATTCTATTATTCTCTTAACAACATTGGTACCATGCTTGCCTTGTTTTGATATTTAGATCTGCTTTAAATACTTCTGTATTATGTAATCTATCGAGTATTGGCAGTATTTCATTCCTGCTGCTGCCTTGTTAATATAGTGGGGTTTTCAGTGTTTGTGTGGGTTTTGTTGGTTTGGTTTTGTTTAAATCCTGAGGCAAAATAACTTCATGATCAGTTCCTGTGTATTGAAAGAACAATGAACTGGAAATTACATAATCGGCAATAATAAAGAATTGCTACTGTAAGTCTGAAAACTACAGTGTTACAGAGGAGTTTGTAACTACTTTCACTGCTACCTTTTAGGGATTGTTTTATGAAAGGACGACCATTTCATCTATTTAGACTGCTTCTTCAGTACCATGAACCTGAACTCTGCTCCTTTCTTGATACCAAGAAGATGACTCCAGACTCATATGCACTCAACTGGGTAATAAAGTGAAAGTAGGGAACCATAATGAAAAATAAATTTCTGTTAAAATTTAAGTACATGTTGCCAGTCTGTGCAAGAGTAGTGCAAGCAATTAGAACTGCATATATTGAAATAAATTGCATGTTTTAAGATAGTGTGGGCTTTTTGTCTTCAGTTGTTTAACATAAGGCATGAGGTCTTGTTAACATCACATATTTATTGTATGGGGTGTTAATTGAGCCACTGATGCCAGGAACTTCTTAAAATAAGTGAGAATAAGGACTTCTTGAAATAAGAGAGCAGCTGACAAACTCAGAAAGAAAGAAGCCCTGACATTAGTTTTAATAGTGAGCAGCTGCATGGTTGTAGATACGGATAAACATCAGTCTAACATGTCTTTTAAAGTCAAAATACAATTTGTTTTAAAAACCTCCATGCTAATAGATATATTTATGCCTATTAGAATTTAGGCACATATATTTTACATATCTTGAAGCATTACTATTTTTCTCCTCAGAACTGCCTCAAGCTGAGGGTAGTTCTAAAGATGCTTACCTCAGTCATTTTTCTATAAACTTTGTGTAACAGGACTACAGTATAAAGCAGTAGAATTTTCATGTTTCAGTGCTACTGCAAAATAATGATGCTGTGCTTTCACATGCAAAGTCTGTAATTTAATAAAGAGGACTTTGACGCATTAACTTTCTAGGCTGTTTTTTTCATGCCCATTGGATTTGTGAATTTTTTTTCAACTCTGTGAACTTTCTGTTGAAGAAGACTGAAACGAACTGTTAAACTGCGAAATCTGTATTTGTTGGGGTTTTTTTAAGGCTGCTCCCAATTTTAGTATAAAAATGTGCCCAGGAAGAATTTTCATATTCTCAAAATCTGCTTTTTGCCAGCCATGAGCCCTCAAAAGAGGTATCAGGGGTTTTTTTGGTTTGGTTTGGTTTTTTTACTACTCAGTCTCCATTTTAATAGTAAACAAAGTTCTTTGAAGTTGTGTATTAGAATTTCAGTGCTTAATTAGGGGGAAAAAAAAATCTTCCCTCTTAAAGGTGATAAGGAAGTGAGCTAGTGTAGCTGCTAGTCCTCAATGTTATGCATTCTGCTGTGCAGTTTCAGGAAAAAAATCTTAAGCCTCATTTTATATTATGATATTACAGTAAAATTCTTTGTTTTATCTGTGAAAAATCTTCTACATAGAGGTATTATATGTAGAATATATGAGCAACCTACAGAGGCCTGTCATTATTTTGTTCCCAAATATTTTGTCTTTGGTTGCAATTGAATCAGCATTGAATAGATCATCTTCTCTTTTGCTAAAAAACTATACCAGGAAGTGTTGAAATACCCCATGATGTTGTTTTAAAACAGATACTGAACTTTTGAAAGCTGTAGCTCTGTTGATACAGAATTTGTATGCATCAGCAAGTTCAGTAAAGACCCCAGTGAAGTCATCTGGTGTGCATTTGAGTTAGGTGTTATTGTAAATATTATCTGGCATGTGTGAAGAGGTTCCTACCTTTTATCCTCTTTGAACTTTGCATATCAGAGAGGATGTATTTTCAGGTGGGAACATGGGAAAAGGCAAAGTGTTTCTTAAATGGTAATGAAAATTTTCTGGTACTAGCAAATGTTTAATTACTCAGTCATAAAGCATCAGAACATAATATTAAGTAAGTGATGTTAAACTGATGAGCAACCATGTTCAATTAACTTAATTCTACTGTGAAAAATAAAAATAATTATGTTTAGAGGATCCTTTCAAAGTCCTGATTGCTATGCTATTTGAGTAAATATATTCTCCTATGAATTTCTTGTTGGTATAATTGGTATTTAGCAGTGTCTGTGAATTAAACAGTATTCCAGCTTGATTGTATTATCTATGGTAGAATTAGCAATATTGACAGTGTACAGCCAAATTTGCCTTCACACGAGGTGTATTTGTTCACAAATAATCTGTAGTGTTATCCACTGTTTCTGTAAACATTGGGTTTAAGGGTAGAACCATCCTTTGATGCACAGTGCAGATGTATGTTTTACTATAATTTTGTTGGGTTAATTTTCTTTTAGGTATTTTCTATTCCTTTTAAAAATTTAATCCTGTTAAGATTGTTCCTAGTTATTGCTTTTTCTCACATTGTTTTCCAAATTTTTAGCTCGGAAGCCTCTTCTCATATTACTGTTCAGCTGAAGTCACTCAGGCAATATGGGATGGATATCTACAACAAGCAGATCCATTCTTTATTTATTTCTTAATGTTGATCATCCTTGTCAATGCAAAGTAAGTGTATAGTCAATTCTTTGGAACTTTCTTTGTCGCTGTTTTAATCCAGATTTGTTTCATTTTGGTTTCACTGACTTAATCTCTGCCTGTAACTTTACTATTTTCAGAGACGTTATCTTAGCACAAGAATCAGATAAAGAAGAAATGATAAGTAAGTACTGCTCTTACATAGCTGCTAGTGAAATATTCACCCTATACTGTAATCCCCATTTATTATTATTTTTAATTGCTAAATAACTGAATGATTTATTTCCATGAAGTTTTTTTCATTAATGAATCCCCTTACCCATTAATATCTTTCCTGCTGTTCTTTGCTGCATCCCATTTGCCCTATCCTTAACATTCTTTCCTTGTGTTTCCTTTTGGTACTCCCACACCAGTTTTATACTTCAGTTTGAAGTACCTGAGGCAGCAGTTTTCAAATACTTCTTTAAATCTACTGCACTTCTTGTATTTTCTGGGTTAATATCTTCATGTACACTTGATTTGAGCCTAATTCATTGTTCTTGCCTCAACCTCTTCTATTTTTATTGAAAATACACTAAATGTCTTGTGACCTTATTTCACCTGCCTTTATATTTTTTTCATATATATAATACAATATTATTAATCCCCTAGTAGTTAAAAATGAGAGTGCTTGGAATTTTGTGTCTTCACCATGTCCTACTGAACTACACAGTTGTATCATCCTGTACATACTACAGTGCTACTGATTAAGTACTCATTTTAGAGGACTCTTGGTCAGACCTCTTTAGAAAAGGAAGCTGACTTAGAATTGCAACTGAAAACTAAAACTATACAGAAGTATGAGTGTGGTAAAAATAGTTTGCATAGAAGGTTTGAACTTCTAGCAAAAAGCACAGATTTCCTATGAATAAGGAGCATTTCCTGTATCTTCTCTTTCCATCTGGAGAGTGGATCAATATTAATGTTTAATCAATAAATTAGATTGTTATGCCTTATTAAAAATAAGGGGGTTTATAGTCTGAAAATGTATGCTGCTTCATTTCTATGTCTGAAATAGCGTTGCACTTATGTTGTTTATCTGTCTCAGAATTCTTAGAAACATCACCAGCTAATCTTGATTTAGAGGATATAGAAGATCTCTTCTCTTTGGCACAATACTACTGTAGCAAAACTCCAGCTTCTTTCAGGAAGGTAATAACAGTAATTTTGAAATTCTTTTTGATGACTGCTAAAGTGCCTGCTAACATTAACTTTTAATAGTTTTTTTATATTGTTACTCTGATGGTATTTACTGTTAGGATCTTTGAAAGATAAGAAAGTTAAGTGAAGCATCTTAGAAGCTTCCCTGCAATATTCTTACTTCATTACTGATGACTTTGTTTTGCAAACCAGTTTCTTGTAAGAACTGGTGAAGAAAAACTGCCATATTGACACAAGTGCATTGTAGTAGGCTGCACAGCAGTCCTAGCTGTTCTTGCAATAGAGGAAGAAGTTGCTTTCTAGAGATAAAGTTATCACCTCCACTGTTTTTGCAGCTCTTCCTTGCTCAAGATATCTGACTTAGGTTAATGCATGAAATAAAAGGATTTGATAACCTTTGGCTTGTATGTACTTTCTCTGATCTGTGCAGACCAGTGTGTGAGATTTTTTTTTTTGGGGGGGGGCAGAAAACAAAACAGCCAACCAAAAGACAAATACTAGAGGCATACTGCATCATGTTGGCATGGTCAAAGTGGTGAACAAGTATGTTTTTAATGGACGTTCAGACATTGATGTGGTTTTCAGAAAAAGTTTCACTTGACCAAAATTGTGATTACTATGTGGATAGGATAAGCATGTGTCGAGCTTAATGTTTGTGACTTAGTGGATATAGATTTATTTTAAAACTTCACATCCAAAGACAATGGCTTCAGTTAACTGTTTTTTTTCCTTGCCTTGTTAGGACAACCACAGTCTTTTTGGCAGCAGCTTGCTGGGCCTCAAAGATGATGACACAGACTTGAGCCAGGCTCTTTGTCTAGCAGTTTCTGTGTCTGAGATTCTTCAAGCAAATCAGCAACAAGGGGTAAGTATAGCAAATTAACCTTCACACCCCAACCTTATAGAAAAGGAAAAGAATCACTTACTACTGACATACATTTGTGCTGTTAGCATTTAAAAATATTTATTTGCTATTTCAGAAGAAATCTTTTTGTCTTGAAGTTGTCTCCCTTGTAAATGATCTGCTGATTTCAATGCATTTGTGCTGTAGCAACTAGAGCTACAGCACGGGGAGCTTAATACAGATGACTTGAATCTGAGGAGTGTAAGCTTAAAGTAGTATGTCACTAATTTTAATTCCTTTCCAAATGTAGCCTATGGGAGAGGAAAATTTAAAACCCCCTTGTCAGTGCCTTTGAGAAGAATGCCATTATTAAATATCTGTCTTTCGTCAATGAAAAGTTTAAATGAACAAATAAAATTGATTAAAGCTATTTTGGTAGTAGTTAATTATAGGCATAGTTAGATGCAGAGACTTTGAGTATTTAAGACCAATATATGGATCATAATATAGTTAGATTACAGTGTTTCTTATTGACTACTGACTTTTTGTAGCAGTTTCCAGGGCCCAGTTTTGTCATGCATAGCTAGTTGGGTTTTTTCCTAGTCTAAATATAGTTAAGCATCTGTTTATATCCTGTTTAAGTCAGTAGGATATAAAGCTGTCCTTACGTGCTGTGCTGATTAGTGGTGGACTGTTGGATTCTCTTGTGTGCTTTCATACCCATTATGTTTCCTCTCAGAGGAGGTGAAATAATTACAGTTTGTATTGCAGTTGGGTGATCCTTTCCCATGCACAAGCCAGTGTATTAATGGGAAGCCCCTACTGGAATACTGTGCTATTGGTGGTCTGGGAACTGTAGATGTTCTGATTAATCAAATGAAGTAAGATTTTTTTAAGAGCTGTTAGTGCCTTGAGCAGTTTTTGTAGTATTTGGAATTAGTGTTAAAATATAATTGAATTATGTCAATAAGTGCACAACTTTAAACTTTTGTAACAGAGCAAAACCTTCTCTTTCAGGAAGGAGTAAGGTTCTTTGTAGTTGATTGTCGTCCTGCAGAGCAATACAATGCTGGGCATTTATCAACAGCATTTCATTTAGACTCGGATTTGGTTTGTATGCTTTTTGTTTCTTTACTGATGTTTGAATCCCAAGTGAGACAGAAGGAGGAGAAATGTTTGTCTTGAAAATAAAGTATGCTTAGTGTAGGCTTTAATCTGTGGTTTGCAGCATCTAGGTATGTGGTGAGGTTTCAAAAGTTAGCTTTTGTAAAGGAGATGGTAGAACCATCATTTTACTGAGAAATTTAGTCCTCAATGACACTAGAATTTGAGATTCCAGCCTTACTGTTCTTTGGTTAAGGCTGGAAACCCATACAGACTAAAGACTATTTATTGCTTGGAGGAGAAATCTCTTTTTACTGTCATAATTTCCAATAAAAGGTGTCTTTAATTTTAATAAGGAGCACTCTGTCTTTTTTTTTTGCTTCAATCAGTCCAAAGGAGTGTATGTCTTGAAAAGGATTTGGTTGCTTCTTTAAAATTTTTACAGTACAATATGAGAGAGGAAGTGCAATTATTTTGGGACTGAGGTGTACTATGGATAAATAACTTCAATAAAGATTTTGCTGTACTTTCCATTTGATTATGGATTCCTAACTGAACATTCAGTCATATTTCTTTTCTCTGTCCTTTTTTTTTCCCCAAATCACTTCCACTTCAGCTGACTATAACAGTGTATTCCTCATTTCTAGATTAACCCTCAACTATTTTACTTCAGTCTATGGAATGTATATATCCTATAAAAGACTTTTATACCATAGTTGAGAAGTTAAGTCCTGTATCTAATATCTTTACCTCTCTAAAATGATGCATTATTCAGTATTATGTACACAAATACAATTTTACAGGAGGGGAAAGGAGGCTGAGGGGAGAGCTAGCACACCCTATAACTATCTGAAAGGAGGTTGTAGCAAGGTGGATGTCAGCCTCTTCTCCTGAGTAACAAGCAGTACAAGAGGAAGTGGCTTCAAGATTCCCTAGGGGAGATTTAGGTTGTATATTATGAAAAAATTTCTTCACCAAAAGGGTTGTCAAGCAGTGGAACAGGCTTCCCAGGAAGGGGTTGAGTCACCATCCATGGAGGTATTTAAAAGACTTGTAGGTGTGGTATATGGGGACATGGCTTAATAGTGGAGAGTTGGAAGTGTTAGTGTATGTGCAAAGTACATAAAATATACTGTAAGGGGAGACAATGGAGAAAGAAAGCTCTTTGGAATCCATCTTATTTATAAATAGTTTTAGATAGAGGAAGTATGAGGTTTAGCATTTGTGTAATAAAGCAGCATCATTTTGGTCTAGGAAAACCCCAGTCAAAATTCAGCTTGACTTACTGATGGCTAGGTTGTGTGCTTGTGACTTTGTACTTCATAATTTGTAATCCACTGTAAAGGCTAAAAAATGAGAATCCCTCCTTCCCAAACTCTAATCCATTTACAGGTCAAAATTTGCTTATGAATTTGAATAAGTACCTTCCCCACAAATGCAGGTTAAAATTTTAGCTGTATAGAGAAAGTCTTTGTTTCTCAATCTCCTTCATACAGCAGTGTTTTTACATCATTGTAGGCCTTCAGGAGATAACAGCCTTAAATTTTTCAGAGTACAAAGAAGGTATCTCCTTGTACTCCCAATGGTATTTTTTTCCCCAGATCTTGATAAATAAATGAGAAAAAGCTTAGGGGGTAGACAACGAGAGGAGGGCCTTTCTGGTGCCTAGAAAAATTAGGTGTTTTAAATTTGTAAGGTTTGAATGTGTTGTGCTTGTGCATTTGTAAATATGGAAAGCTGTCCCACTGCTGTATTACCAAATTCCTGCAACATGAAAGCTGCAAAAACCTGTTTCTCTCTTATTTGATGCCTGCAAAAATAAACTAACAAATGTTAATTGGGTTTCTTTCTGGGAAGAACAAGGTGGAGTGAGGAAGAAAAGGATCATTCTCAGTGTTCCTTATGTAATATGAGGTCTCAGTCAGGTGGTCTTGTGTGTGAGTTGTACAGTCCCTATGTTGCCTTTTTTGTGCTCAACAAATTGTAACCATTCTCAAAGTTTGTCTCTTTTCACAACTCATGTTACAGTATGTTGGTGTCAAACAGCACTTTTTGTTTGTTCGCTCCACAGATGCTTCAAAACCCATCAGAATTTGCACAGTCTGTAAAATCCCTATTAGAAGCACAAAAGCAATCTATTGAGTCTGGCTCCATAGCTGGTGGGGAACATCTGTGCTTCATGGGAAGTGGCAGGGAAGAAGAAGATATGTATATGAACATGGTGTTAGCACACTTCTTACAGGTACAACTAAATTGCTGTTGATTTTAATAGCTGAAGTAAAGCATGTCTGCATGTATCATTGATACTAAATGGCAGAACATTTTCTCCTTAAAATCTTGACCATTTTTTACACTACTCGAATTTACAGTTTTTATTAAACAAGATAATCCATGTTTCATTACCATACTTGTAAATTTATTCCGCAGATTTTTGTTTTAATCAAAATTGTCTTTTCTGTTGCAGAAAAATAAGGAGTATGTAAGCATTGCCAAAGGAGGATTTATGGGTAAGCTTATTAATAATGAACTTTGGCTTGAAAGAAACTTGATATCTTAACACTGTTGATATTTTTGTGAGGCTTTTGCTAAAAATCATCTAAATAAATAGCAAGTAGGACTAATTTGTCTGGTTTTTGTTTTCTGTACGTGAACACTGTTCACTTGCGTATTTGTGATTACACAAATTGGAGAAAAATTAATGTAGGAAATGGGGAAATTCCATCTTCTAAATTATAATTCTTGACGTTTTAGCCTCTGTATATGGCAGATTTGTATGAAGATGTGACTTCATAATTACTATTAATTGCTGTTATGTTTTCTTAAATCAGGAGTTCATAATTCTGCAGTTAATGTTCCTGGAAATAATCAAGCTCTACAACAGTGAAGAGATCTGTGCTACAATATGAGTAGAGGCATTACTGATCAATATGTGTGGTGTCTTAAGAGCTGTCTTTGAGTTCAAAGCAGTGATTTATTTTTAGTTGCTGCTGTTTACTAAAATAAAGATTATCCCTATGCCTTTGTACTACTGAAAGGAAAGCCAGGGATTATTATAGTGATATCTGAATATATTTGTTTTATTAAATCATATGCAGAAAAGATTGTTACCAATTAGGCTGGGTATATACAATATTTTTATCAACAGACTAAGTCCAGTGTAATTCTGAATGTTTTTAATGGCTTTTTAACAGCCCTCCAGCAGCACTTAGCAGATATCAATGTGGAAGGACCAGAAAGTGGATATGGGCACTGGATTGCTAGTACCTCAGGCTCAAGAAATGGTATAAACTCTGTTGATGTAAGTGAATTTTAAGCACAAGCTGTATAGTAGGATGGGAGACTCAGGTGTAGAGAATCTTTTCATGTTCCTCATTCTGTTCTGTAAAATGCATTAGTGCAAGTCATGACTGCTTTCAGTTGTGTGTTTAATTTCAAATTACATTCGCTGTCTAGTCAGAGGTGATCTAAACGTTTTTAGCCTCTTGAGTGGAAGAGCTTGTAGAGAAGAACTTGCTGTAGTCATTCTCTAGCTGAATACATGTAAGAGACAATTATTTTCCCAGCTGTTAGTCCCTCTGGGAATAAATTACTGTCAAGTGGCATACAGTTTCGTGGCAAAGCTCAAAATTGTATCTTTTCTACCACTGATATGTTATGCATAGAATTTGGCTTTTAATTTTGATGAAACATATCATTAATAGATTCCTTTCTCTAGATTTACATAGCAGAGTGCTCAAGTAATATGGTTTGTTGGATCATCTTTACCTCAGATACATATCATTGCTGTTATTTTGAGAGAATGCTAAAGAAATACTTAATTCTGTAATTAATGTTCTACTAAGTAGCAAAAATTAGATTACTATTTTGTAGTCTGTTTCCTTTTTTAATAAACTGAGAGGTGAAATAACATTATTTTTATATGATTAATCCTGAGAGGAGTTACTTTTACAGGGTGATTCTCCTAATGGTTCGGGTGATGGAAAAGGAGTGAAGTCCCTAGTGAATAAAATGACGGTTGCTTTGAAGACTAAATCTGTGAACGTGAAAGAAAAAGTTATTAGTTTTATTGAAAATACATCTACTCCAGTGGACAGGTGGGTCATTTGTATCTCACTGTGAATTAGCCATGAGGAATGACTTCCTATTTCACAGGGCAATTTTGTAAGTGTGAAAACCGGGCTAATTAGGAAAAAAGTTGTCTTCCAATTTCAGTTTTTAGATTTTCTACCCCTACCCTCCTCATTTTATCATGACCCAGTAACTCTACTGTGCTGCCTTAGTATTGCAAGGCCAGCATGAGCAGCCTTTTCTCTGGAATGCTCATCTAGAATTTGTGCTGCATGGTGAGTTTGACTCCTTATAGTGTGTCAGTTTTTGTATTCAGTCTAAAAGAATGATTTCACTTTTATTTCAGTTCCTCCCCATCCTGACTGTAATGGAATGGATTAATGACAGCAGGATTCTAGATGTTTGGTTTCTTTTTGGTTGGTTTCTTTCTGTTTTGGTTTTCTAACTGCTGCATCTTGTCAGTTTTAGATTAATCTTTTTGAAGATCCTGATTTTTCAAGTCCTGATGCAAAGCTGGTTTTCAAACACAGAATCCATGCTTGTTTGTTTTTTGTATCTTCAAGTACAGCTAGGACTAAGAATGTACAAATACGTTAAAAGACACTTTCAAATTTGAAATTCATCATTCCAAATACTTACCTTAAGTAGATACAAAAATAACAGCTTTAATCTGTCAAAGCTTTAAATGAATAGCCTATTGTAGTTCTTGGAAGTCCAGTATTTGAAGTTGTCTGTTGCCAAGACATTGGTGTTCAATAATCTCAGAGATTTAGTGTTTGATAGCAAGATTTAAAATACATGCGAAATGAACAGTAGTTTTTATTAGTCTCGGACCTAATCAAAAGGAACAGATCGTTCCTTTTCATGTTGAAAAATGTTTTTTTGAATTAGTAGTGAGGCAAAAAATTATTAAATAACATTTGATAGTGGTTTTTGTTGTGTTAAGAATTAAACTGAATGTACATGAAGATTTAAACTGAAAGAGGGTAGATTTAGATTAAGAAATTCTTTACTGTAAGGGTAGTGAGACACTGGAACAGGTTGTCCAGAAAAGTTGTGGATGCCCATCCCTGAGGGTGTTCCAGGCCAGGCTGGATGGGGCCTTGAGCAGCCTGGTCTAGGGGAAGGTGTCCCCGCCCATGGCAGGGGGCTTGGAACAAGACAGTCTTTAGGATCCCTTCCAACCCCAGTCATTCTGTGAAATCAGGTATGGAAAAGGCATCTTTTAGTAGATTTTTTTTACAAATACTTCTCTACCCTATGTCTTGCTGTCATGAAGCATTGCTTTTATTTACAAGCATCACCCTTGAAGAAGATACATTGCCAGTATAGAGAATTTCAACTATTTATCTAGATTTTTTTTTAATTCTTTTGTTCTGTCCTCTGCCCAATGCACTATAGAATACCTTTCAATATTTCCTGGCCAGACAGAGCAAGCCTGGAGCGGTAAGCTTGATAATTAAGCTGTCTGACTAAAACCACCTTTCTTGTATTTAGCATGGCATCGCAATATTTGTAAGCATTGGTTACACTGACAAGGTTGCTTGCATATTTTTATATGAATTCTTTTTAATATATTAAAGCTATTGCTTTTTACAAGTACTGGTCAAGAGACTAAAGGAAGCAAAAAGAGTGCATTTGCAGTGCTTTCTTCTCTTAGTTTCTGCTTTCTTATTTCTGTTCTCTTCCTCACTATTGCTTTGTATGGAATTTTTTTATTTGTCATTCCTATATGAATTTTATTAGTTACTTGTACTAGTAGAAGACCGCAGAAGCAGTTGCTAAGCAAATTATGGCTTAAGGTTCTAAGAAGTCAGACTGCAAGTATGAAACATAAACTGTTCATAAAGCATCATCAGAACTTGGATATAGCAGGGAACCCACATGAAAATTGTCTGGAAATCTCTAATTTTTATGCTTCTTATCACTTGCTGATAGAACATGCTGATAGAAACAGACATGCTCATTACTGGGAAAAGAAAAATGCTGAGTTAATAAGTAAATATGCTTTGCAACTCTCCCTCATCTTGTTCATGTAACTACTGCATTTCATGTAAACATGGAGGCCCTTCGCATTTGTCTCAGATATGTTCCCTTATAATTAATTCAAAGTTGTGAATTGAAATTATCTAAAATTACTTGTGAGAAATGAGGAGCAGCTCATGCATAATCACTTTGGAACTTTGACTATACCTTAGGAACTCTGTAACATTTGACATTCATACACTGAAATGCACGAAGATTCATGCTGGATTAATTATTGAGGATTTAAAATGCTGGTTGGACCAATCTTTCTTTCATGTAGTTTGCACATAATATGAGATGGGACTCAGCCTTAATCATTACAGAATGGTGTTGTGTGAGCAAAACCAATAGTGATGTCAACCACTATTCTATTAAAGAGAAAAAAAAAAAAGGAATAGCTCCAATAGTACATAGTACGTTTTGTTAATTTAGAAATCCTAAAGTTCATTGGCATTTTACCCCACATTTACTTGATCAGTTTCTAGAATATGGTAAGAAGGTCTTAAAATTACAGCTTCAGTGACTCTTCAGTAACTCAAAGACACATGAATCCTTATTTGTAACCAAGATGTTTTGATACATTGAGATTTTACTTTGGTTATTTTTCTTACTCCTTTCACTTCTATTGCTTATCTTCTTTCATTGGGCAGGTGCAGTGATAATTAAGCTCACACTGTATGTCACTATTTTCTTAAAATTGCAGCTCTTGAAAACTTAGAATGGCCTTTTCCCCCATCCACTCAATTAGATCCACTTTGTGTTTGTCACTAGTATGTTTCATTGGGCACGTTTGCCACTAAAGGACATTGCATTATTCACTTTGTAATGATGTAACAATTGCCTGCCATGTAAACAGGTTAAAGGAAATCCATTTCTAGTTTAAGAAGTTACCAGGTTTTTATACAGTAGGTTTTTACTGTCTCTTGTCTTGACTAACTGCAATTTATAAACACCAGTGAGATCTTCTCTTAGATCCTCTCTGTGTAATTCAATTTGACATTATCTAAATGTGCTGCTTCTTACTCAATTGGTTATGTATTACTAAAGCATATTTACAAAACCCTCCAACTAGAAGCACTGCCCTCCTGAATTGTCAGTGTTATTGATGCTTATTGTCTTAAACACTAATGAGCATGCTTTTGTATGTCTGTTTTTTGCTCCATTGTAGACTGCATTTCTGTGGTTTTTTCTACTCAACTTTTCCTTATTTTGTCTATATTAGTAAATATAACCCATAGAAAATTTAGGTTTCTAACTTTTAATTCTGCTTTCAGGTATGCCTAAGTACTAGCATTAATTTACCTGTTACTAAAGAGGTTCCCTATCTAGCTTGGTTTCTACAGTAGCATGTAAACTGGAGTTTGTGAATAGACTTAAAACAGGAACCAAGGCTTATAGATGATAGGAAACATAAATGCACATTATAGGGAAGGAGGTTATTAAATGGGGGAAAGAGACAGGTATGTTTAATTTTGGGGGTTTTTAAACTACTAAATTCTAAAGACTAAAATAATGAACTGTTTATTTTTTTCAGCAGTTGCCTTTTTTGTGGCTTTCTGACTCTCTAGGTTTTTCTCATGTTTTCGAGGTATTGGCAGCAGCTGAGGGCAAAAACTTTTAACAATTCAGCTGTGACCATTAATCACAGTATTCTGAGCTGGAGCTTTAGGGTATCTCAGGATTTGCAGCTGTTGCTGTTAGACATCAAGACTCAGTTGTGTTTGTGTCATTTAATATGATCTGTAGAAACAATTGAGATGTGATTTTTGAGGTCAATATCACAGCGCTGCTGGGCTTATAGCAGTAGGAATTGCTTGACCAAATATTTCAGGATTTGACTCATTCTGGACAAAGTAATGGATGGCAAGTCAGAGTTTACACTACAGAAGATGGTTTATAATAAACTCACTTTGAAATTCTTAAGATATTTTGTTATCTTTAGAGGAATTAACCAGAAAAATTAACTCCATGACTTGTTAATTGTCTTTATTTTTTCCTTCATTCAAATTTGGCATCCTTGTGAAGGTACCCTGATTGCCCAGATATATTTCAGTTTCATGCTAGAAACTTAGCATGTTGACAGTTTTCATGTCTGTAATGTATGCTAATGTTTAAGAAGGTGACTAGAAGTTTGGGGGGGTTAAACAACATAATATTTCTTTTCACTTTCTTTGTTACATCAGTCGGCCTCACAAAGTCACTGAAATATATGCTTACACTAACCAAATTGTTTGATGGGTCACTCGCATCTTCCTTGCAGGCAGCTTTATGAAATTCTCTCGTCCTTCTCTGTTGCACAGTTGTGTTTACATTTTGTTAATACGTTATTGTAAAACTCATACCATCAGTTTGAAAGTTACTCTTCTTCTCCCATCCCATATCCTCTCCTGCCCTTTTTATTGCTAACAGACATGTGAGCAGCAGTGACAGAGTAGGAAAACCATACCGAGGTGTGAAACCAGTATTCAGCATCGGGGATGAAGAAGAATATGATACTGGTACAGTTGAAGATTTTCCTCTTACCTCAACTATCTTATTTAGACAAAATTATTAAGTTGCACTAAATCATGACAGTGTATTTTACATCTTTGTCTTGCAACATGACAGTTTCCTAACTATGATCAGTGATCATGCTTGTTGGGTGGTGCCTAGGACTAACTTTCAAATATATAGTAGCAGACTAAATAAAAAATACCTCGTGGTAGTCACCAGCCAGCCAACAGGAAGAAATGGAAATAGATGGGTTTAGTGGATTTTTTTGTCCTCACTTGTTATTTCTGTAGAAAATGTTTGTTTTTCTACACTGGTCCTGTACATGCAAACTGGCAATTGTACCTCTATCGCTCACAACAGTAAGCAAAATGTAAAGTACCTAGTTTGGCTGATATAACTCTGTTTGATTCTCTAGTACTGACAGATTGATCTGAAGTTCTGAAATATAGTTGGAGCTAGACTTAAAATGACTAATGTCTGCATGCCTCTCCAGTGTTTTGGACTTTGCTTTTCAGCATTTAAATTATTAATAATTGATTTATCTCTTGATATGCATGCAGAATGCTGTAGGAAAAAAAGTGCCATTTTTAATTTTTTTTATCCAGTTGAAAAATTACACATTTCACAAAGGTTGGTTTGGGAGTTTTTTGAGACCAGTGCTGGCATTAAAATCATGCAGACCTACTGTTGTCCTAGTTTTGTTCTGGTAGTTTTAGCCCGCTCCCAGTCATCATTATCTCACAAGTAACCATTCTGTGACCAAAAGGCATGTCCAGCTTCCATGGGAGAAACAAATAACTAGTCTAAGAATCTTTGACATGCAAAATAATTTAGGAAGATTAATGAAAGAGGGTCATAGGATCTGGAATTGTTTAAATAAGATTGATGACAAACAGTTGATCATCATCTGTTATAAAAACTGTGGAGGAGCAAAATGAAATTACCAGGCAGAAGCTTTAACAAGATACTTCTCCAAATGCCATGTAATTAAGTTTGCACAGTTCTTTGAGCATCCATAATAGTGTTTGGGGAAGTCTGTGTGCTTTCAGAAAACCAGCTCCTCAAAGACAGCTTGTCTAGACCATGTTTCCAGTAGTGGTTGTTTAAGTTCTGTTTATATTTGCTTTTAAAAGCACTATTAGACTTAGTAAGTAAGCAGAATCGCTACCATGATTTGAATAAGCAAAACCAGCACATAAAAAGTGAAATATATATTATTTTAGTACAGAAGAATGCAAAAAGTTTCTGTTAAATTGTTTTTGTGAAGTTTAAATATTTTGGGGTTTTTTGTAGTAAATAATTGCCATCAGCTATAATAATTGCAGCCTGCATTAGGTGGCTCTGCTTGAGCAGGGACTTTCACAACAGGCGTAACTGAGTATTAGAAGTTTTGTTATGTGAAATAGGCACTTTAAGGAAGGAAAAGTGGTCCACAGAAATAATGCCTGTCCTTGAAAGGCATCAACACATGTTTATTTCTTCTCATGCAAGAAACTAGAAGCCACAAGAAGAGACTTTCCTGGACTGTACCTGGCCTGGTTTTGGTCCTCCTTGCCAAAAGACACTGGTCTTGTAGATTCAAAAGGTTTACATGGCTTTAAGGAATTTCTGGATAAGTTTCTTTAAAATAAATCCATAAAACTTTACTGAATGGACAAATCAGACCAGCCTAAGATATCCCCTGAGCTAAAAATAATTGTTTACTGAGAGAAAATTAGAAATATCAGATATTCCTGCCTTTATCTTTCCTCCCTCTGAATAATTGTTTATGGCTAAGTGGACCTTGGTTTGAACTGGTGTAGCTACTATGGGTTTAAGTGAGTTAAAAAGTTGTCTGATGGTCTGTGAAAATACTTTTTTTTTTTAAATTATGTTTTTACTCCCTCCCTTCAAAACAGATGAAATTGATAGCTCCTCAATGTCAGATGATGATCGAAAAGAGGTTGTCAACATCCAAACATGGATAAATAAACCTGATGTGAAGTATAACTTCCCCTGTAATGAAGTAAAGGAAAATGGACATATGTTTCCCAGGTACTGAAATTAGTCCTAAGTTTAATGAAAATGTCTGTCTCGATACACATTTAAAAAAAAACGTGGTCAATTAAGTTGTTCCTCATATTAAACTGGGAAATGAAAGTGCAAAGCAGCCAAGTACAAAACGTTACCACTGTATCTGCATTCTTACATTTGCAGTGTTACAGAATGGTAATTATGTATAAGACCTAGTATGAAGTTTTGCTTTGCAGAACAAGATAGTAAGAAAAATATTTTCGATATGCATAGGCTTACTTTCAAGACCAGGTATACCAAGTACCTGTGGCTCCATTTTTTCTTGTCTGCTTGCCTCTATGCCTTGTATTTGGCACCAGTCTTGCCCCTAAGATTCAGTGGCCTTGCTAATCCTGCAGGAGCAGATCGTGATGCTCGCTGTATTTTGACTTCCCCAAACAGTACACATACTGTTGAATCTGCATAACAGGAGATTACTACAGGACTTCTCTTGCATTGTGGTCTGTTCTTGTCTTTTATTAGTATTTTCCCTTTAGATTTATTTTCTGTGGTGTGTGATTACTAATCTAATGACTGAGGAAGGATTAAAGAGAGGCTGGAGGCACTTTCTGTGCTCTGTGCATGGCCTGACATGTTGCTGGTGGTTGTGACATTTGTGGACAGAACTCTTGGCTGTTGTGTTGAGGTGATTATGCTAACTGCTCACTCTGGTTTTGTATGCTGTTGAGGATGCCATGCTTGTTTTCAAAAATGACTATGATATAGTACCCAAAAAAAATCTAAGGTTTTTGTAGACCTTTCTGAATTAGACATTATAAAAGTAGTGAAACTACCTCTTAGATTTGAGAACTGTTTTATCTAGCTCTCTCCACATAGCTTATTCATAGAATTTAGCTTTCAAAACACCTGTTATTTAGTTCTTTAGCAAATCTAATTTGTGTTTTTTCTTTTCCTTCAAGTCATCTCCTAGTAACAGCAACTCATATGTACTGTTTGAGAGAGATTCCATCACGAAAGGGGCTGGCTTACATACAGTCTCGACAGGCACTCAACTCTGTAGTCAAAATCACATCCAAGAAGAAACACCCAGAACTGATCACCTTTAAATATGGAAATAGCAATACTTCAGGCATAGAAATTTTGGCAGTTGAAAGGTAAGCCATCTCAGTAGCCGGAATGTAAGTAGTAATGATACCCAGAATACTATCAGCTGGAAACTGGGCCTGCTGCAATTCCCAAAATTGAGTTCAAAAGTAATAGTTTTGATTTAAGAATAGATAATTCAGATGTTAAATGGAAAAAAAAAGATCTGCCATCAGAACAAGAAACATTTACAAGACCCAGAAGAGAGGAACTAAAACAACGGTTACTGGGGATGGGATGTGTGCAAGTGTTTTTGTACTATGTCTTAAATGAAAATGAAGTGGACAGCTATCTGCAGCTAAAATAGGGATTTGTGAAGAATGGGATTTAAGAGAGTGGCCATTCTTTTGTGGTATCATTTTTTTTTCTGGACATCTGATTCTTCCTGTACATCGATCGTACAAGGAGTCCAAAAGCCTAACCTCAAAACTCTGAAACCCTGAAGCCTGATTCCTGAAAGTTAGTGTATCGGGCTTTTTTCCACTGATGTAGCCTGCTGTTTCTTGACACAGTTTTAACAATGTTGCTAACATCAGCTAGACATTTTCTCAGCCTCTTCCTGGGACAGAACTGTGTGCAGTTGGTGCTCTGTTCTCACAAGAGGTGGGAGGTGAGTTTCCTAGCTAAATAGGGAAGTTGTTTTATGCCTATTGGCTGCTTTGTTTGGTAGTAGGCCAGACAAAGATAAATTAAAATGTTGCAAAAAACTTTGCTGCTTGTTGAATTACTTTGGCACCACCTTGTTGACTGGCACAGATCGATCTAGAACTATTGATAGGAATTTAAAACAAAACCAAAACCAAGCAAGGACTGCTGTGCTTCAGTCAAACAGTGCTGTCTGTAGAGTTCGTGAACTGGCTGACCTATACCACTGTCAATTAATGAAGAACTTTTACTTTCCAAGATGGCCTGTGAAGTACTCCTCAACAATTCTAACTTCACAAACAGAAGGTGTTTCATGATATAATCAGAAATTAAATCTTATTTTCTCTGGATTGTCTCATTTTAATATATTCCCCTCTTCTCTTTCTCCTAACTGGAGGAAGAATCAAAAGAATTATGGAATTTACACTTAAAAATTTTATATGAACTAATGGTTGTTTTTTCTAATTTTTTTTAAGGTATTTGATTCCAAATGCAGGTGATGCTACCAAAGCCATAAAACAACAGATCATGAAAGTATTGGATGCCTTGGAGAGTTAGTAACTAAAGACTGTTAGAGACCAGTTTATAAAGAAGAAGCAACCAAGATACTGTATGTGGACACAAGCTGACTGTTTCCCACCTGAATACTAACTTAAGAGAATTTTTCTGTTTGCTGGTGGGAGTGCCTGAGTAGCAGGCTTAAGATAGGGTAAATTATTATCGATTTCTGAAACATTTTTTAAATTTTTTTATTATAACTTTTTGGTTTTGAAGAAATGTTTTTTATAAAGGTCAGTTTGTTTCATTTTAATGCAGCTTTAATGGGAGTGGTCTGCATCTTTGCAGAAGCAGATGCAGCTGGGTTCAGGTTAAATGTGTTAAAGGAATTAACACTGTGAGATACAGAGAAGCAGTTGAAAACAATGGGTTTTAAATTGCTGTCCCTTGAAAGTAAAGGTCTTCATTGCCTACAGTCTATAAATCTCATTTTGGGTAGTATCAAAGATAATTAAAAACTTAAGTTTATGAGCAGAGCAGATACAAATCTTAGAGATTCTGTTTCCTCATTATAAAAATGGTAAAGTCCAGCTTGGGCTGCAAATAAACGAAAAAATACAAGCTAACTTTTTTAAAAGTCTTATCAACTACTTGGTTAAGTGGACTTGGTGGTAAGGGTTATTTTTAAATACCAAAATTAACTGTAGATTTTACTACAGGCTTGTGATTTTTTTTTAATTATGCAGAATTTTGCATTTCATAGATTGAGGCTGTTTCTCTTGCAAAGATGAGGATGTGCATTGAAATTAATGTTTCATGACAGAATATGACAGTTGAAAACAAGTTCCTTTGCTCCTCAGAAACAAAAAGTCTAAGACACTTAGATGTTTAAAAACCTCCAGTTTAGCGCAAAAGTGAGTATTTGCTGACCAAAGGTGTGCTCAGCAAGAAAATAAATGCACACAAATAAAGTGAAGAGATTCAAGTGCTACGCCTGTGATAAATATATTCTTAACCTTCATTGATACAAGCATTTGTTTATATTATTTTAAGTAACAGCTTCTAAATCAGTTAATGTTTGGAAGCTGGTAACTGTATGATTGTTTATAATCAGCTTTCCACTTCTTCACAAACGGTTCTCTTCCTAAAAAGCTCAGTACAGGAATGTTCTTATGAACAAGGCATGGTGTCTTTGTAGGCTGATGGGAAATTACCAAAAACTGTGCAATAAAGTTAATGGAGATTGGCTTTGCTGCATGAAGTCTTCTGAGTATTTCTGTCAAAACCTATGATTCGGTACTTCATCAGAAGATAAGTTAAACTGACCTTTATAAAAAACACTTATTCTAACTTATTTTACTAGGAATCAAGCTAGGGCACCTTAATTCTGGAACTAATTCCTTTTTTTTTTTTTTCCTTCTTAGTATCTGAGTAAACACCAATAGAACTTGAACTGTTGAAGATATTTGCATGAAATTGCACCTGGGCCAATGCTCATGTATTTATAGTTTTGCCCAGCAGCTGTTGTATTACATTTTCCTCTTCCTAATCCCTTCTGAAAATATCCTTGAGTCTCTGACTCTGTGCCTACTTCAGCAATGAGATTTTTTTCATGTAAAGATGTTTGTGCTACTGTTTATAAACTACAGTTGTAAATAAACCAGTACAATTTGAACATAACTTCTTCTGTCGGAAGGGATTTAGTTGCGTACTGTGTGAATTCGCTGAATCAATTAAAGGTTTTCCTAAAGGTGTTTTGTAAATTGAAGTCAATTTGGTCTTTGGAATGAAGAAGCTGACTATGGATCATAGGCAGCTACTGCCAGTGATTTCTTAATGTAAGTATTTCAGCATGTGGACTAATTTCATTAAGTACTTCTGGGTGAGCCACAGTAAGCCTTCATAGGAAGGTCAAAATGAATTAACAAGTGGTCAAATTATAGAAAGGGTTTCTGCAAAAATTCCAGACTTCTCAGGATCACATTTTTTATTATGAAAATGTTGACAGAACAGAACATACTTCTCCTAGTCAGGAGATGAAAAAGTGAAAATTACACTCAGTTGTTAGAAGGGTGTATTTGAAAAGTAGCTAATATGTATGCTTTCCTTGTGAGGAGAGCAAATACAGACCTTCTCGATCTACAGTATATAAAGCAATGGTAAGTCAGTTCTTAAATCCCCTCTGTGTATAAATGTATAATTGAAGCCATTAAGAGGCTAACTTTTTGTAATTTTCAAGGCAATACGCAAGTTATCAGCAGACTACTCTTAAAAAGCTTAATCTAAACTACGAATAGTTTCAATGATGTTTGTGCACCTCTAGCCACAATTTAAAGGCTACTTTTGCCTTGTATTATACCTATCTGTAGTCAGTACATTTGTTATAGAACTTGTATTGCTGATTAGAAATTCCAGTCATAGCACCAGAGTGACATTTTTTGAAAAGAAGAATCAAATAGGTATGCTACTTCCTGTCCCTTTCATCTTCAAGGAATTTTTTTAATTATTTGCCTGAGGTTTGCAGGCTCTTATTTTATTCTGCAGGCACTGCTATCTATGTTATTGAATATAAGATGACAGCTGCTATGTTGCTGGAATTTTACTTTTTATTTTTTCTTTATTTTGGTGAGAGAAAAGATGTCTGTAGCAGGAAAGAAACAGACAGAGTCAACTTTCCTGCCTAAGGGAAGGTCTTACCTTTGTGTTTCATAGTGAGGGTCAGTGCTTTTGTCCTCACTGTTGGCTCTTCAGTTGTCTCACAAATTCTTTTAGATTCTGATCTGTACAAGAATTTGTACAGAACTTTACATGCATTGCCCACTGCAGAGTTGCAATTTTATTTACTTTGCCTTCTCCAGATGTAAGTAAAGATTGCTTGCTGTTTTTCAGTTTAGTTCCTGTTAGCTCTTACACATGGGTCCCAGCAGTGTTTGTAGCTTTTCCTTCCAGGTGCATTTCAGCTGTAGTTTCAAAACTTTTGGTACTGTCAAAAAACCTTTTCCAATATAGGCATAGTCTACTGAATGTCTGAAAAGTTTCCCTTCTGGGAAGGAGAGAGGGTGATAGAGTGTAACTTGCTCTTTGGGGTATACTTAGTGCTTTCTTTCTTTTTTGTTGTTTTGAAACTTGTAAAGTACATTTTATCTCTCTGACCCATGGGAATCTGGATTTTTAGCCTGTGCTTTTCACCTTGAAGGGATGATGCTGCTTCATTTTTTATTCTCTTTCTTATTTTGTGTGAAGTCAGGAGACAGCTGTTCTTTGCACCTGAAGCACAGCAAGGTGTGTTATTTGGGGGAAAAAAACCCAAAACAACTGAATATGCTCTTTCTACTACCATGGGCATGTGTAAAAAAGAGGGAGGCCTGCCAAAGCGCTGCTGCATCGTCCATTCTGCCATCCTTTCGCTTGGTCTGTTTGGGTTGAGTGGTTCCCTTTACTGCTCCAAGGTGCAGACTGAATGATTTTCCTGTTGAAGGAGAGTTTGTCACTGTTTGGTTCTGCACTTCCCATTCTTTATTTCTCTACATGTTTCCTGAAAGTGAGGGTATGTAAGAGATTGATCACCCTGGGTTTCTCGTTTTATCTTTGCCCCTTCTGCTGTCATGCACTTTAAGCTTACACTCTTGTGTGCAGAAAACTGCCTCTATCCAACATGAATCTACAATTGTACAAGCGTGCTTTTAAAAAGCCCAAGGTTGAAAAATACATATGTGAGACTGCAATGTTCTGTGGTGAGTAAAGGAGAGCACCTGGTGTGTTTGAAGCTGAGGAAGAACAGCCTGGCATGTTAGTGTGCTGGTTTCACAGAACTGTTAGGGTTGGAAGGGACCTCTGTCAAGGCAGGGTCACCTAGAGCCGGTTACAGAGCAACATGTCCAGGTGGGTTTGGAATGTTTCCAGAGGGGGAGACTCCACAACCTCCCTGGGCGGCCTGTTCAGTGCTCACCCTCATGAAGCTCTTCCTCATGTTGAGGCAAAACTTCTTGTGTTTTAGGTTATGGCCATTGCTCCTTGTCTTGTTGCTTGGCACCACCCAAGAGTGACACCATCCTCTTGGCACCTTCCTTGGAGATCTTTATATGCATTAATGAAATACTTTCTCAGTCCTCCCCAGAGCGAACAGACACGGCTCCTTCAGTCTCTCCTCATAAGAGGTGCTCAAGACACTCATCATCTTTGTGGCCTCCGCCGGACCCTCTCCAGGAGCTCCTTGGCCTTCTTGTGCTGAGCAGCCCAGAACTGGGCACAGCAGTCCCGATGCTGTTCTTATAAAGGCAGATCGATGGGGATGCCGCAGGTGAGGGGGTTACCTGTACTCCGGCACAGACCCCTTGGGATGAGCCCTTGACAGCCGTAAGGGCCGGGAACACGGGCGGGGGGCAGAGCGGCTCCGGCAGGCCCGGGTGCGCGGCTGCGGCTTTGGGGGTGCTGGGGAGCACTGCCCGCTCCCAGCGTGGGATCCCGCTCCTGGCTCACCGGGAGTGCGGAGGGAGGGAGGGCAGGCCGGGAGCCGCTCTGAGGGAGGGAAAGAAGGCCGGGAATTCTGAGGGAAAGAAGGCCGGGAGCCACTCTGAAGGAGAGAGGGAAAGCCGGGAACTTGGAGGGAACTCCCGCAGGCCTGAGGGAAGGAAGGCCCGGAGCGCTGAGGGAACTCCCGCTGTTACGAGGGAAGAAAGGCCGCGAACCCCGAGGGGACTCCCGCGGCTCTGAAGGAAGGAAGGCCGGCAGCTCCGAAGGCACGCCCCGCGCGGGGAGCACCGGGAATGGGGGCGGGCCGTGCAGCCATGGCGCGTGAGTGGGAATGGGAGTGGGAGCGGGAATGGGAGCCCCGGCCGGCCCTCCCTCCCTCCCTCCGCCCCCCGCGGCCCGGGCATCCCGCAGGGCCGGGGGCACCGCCGGGAGCCCCACCTTGCTGCGGCCGGGACAGCGAGCTGAGCGGGGGGAGCGCAAACCAACCCAGAACCAAAACAGAGCGTGTTCTGTGGTGGTACCGATGCGGAACGTGCTTGTACTGGGACACGCTTTTACCTGGCTGTGGTCTGCGTGGCTGTAGGGGTGTCCTGAGAATTGTTCTTAAAGATCTCTGCTGGGAGCGGAGATCCCACGGGCTGTGCCTGCGCCCGGGGGGGTTTGGGTTGAACATGGGGAGGTTCTCTATGGAGAGGGTGAGTGGACAGTGGGATGGGCTGCCCAGGGGAGTGGTGGAGTCACTGTCCATGGGGGGTGTGGGAACACACTGGAGGTGGCACTCAGTGCCCTGGTCTGGTGACAAGGTGGTGTTGGGACAAAGATTGGACCCCACCCTCACAGGCCTTTTCCAACCTAGTCGGTGCCGTGATTCTCTCTCTGCATCACTGTCGCACATTTCTCTGCATTCCTGTTGTTTCTGCGTCTGAACGGTGTTACATCCACTTGTGCCCGCAGTTCTCTTCATTCTGTTGTGGCTTAGCTTTAATGCTGCCCTTTAACAAGTTCCAAACCTGAGGCATAGGGAAAATAAGATTAGTAGTTTCCTGGTGTTTTAAACATTATGGGATTTTTTTTCCTAATAGATGGGCTTTTATTGTTTGTTTATTAATTTTGGGGGCTTTGTGGGGTTATTTCCCCCCAAAGTGAGTTTATGCTGAAATGTAAATCTTTAATTTTCCATTTTCTCCAAGCTAAAATATGTTCCACAAATATGGGGAAGTGTTCGACTGATTCCTGGTATGGTTACCTAAGTGGGTCTGGAAACTATGGTTACATCTGTTCAGAATACCAGTTAAGCTTTGTTTACTCAATAGACCCAGTAGTAAAAGTGTCTCAAGTGAAGAGTGACAGCTGTTAATAATTTGCTTAACCTCTAGAAATGAGCTGTTTAGTTACTGCAGTGAAAACTAAAGTAAGAAAAAGGATGTGCTTTCACTGTTCCTGGCCCCATTTCCATTTCACTTGAGTCAGTTCTTCCCATTTGCCCGACTCCTGGGGCTGTGCTGCCTACAGCTTGGTCTTTTTCCTATAGTGTCCCTTGACCTCTTGCCAGAGAAGAGCGGTGCCTTGTGGCTGGGGTACTTTTCTTTGTGAAACCAGAGTGAGGGTTGTTGTTTAAAAGGAAACATAGAAGCAAGTCCAAGGGGTGAGCAGAAAACCTGTGTACTCCGAAAGCCAGCAAATGGGGAATCTGCTTAGCGGCAGTAGAAACTGTTGATAACACTTGCAACTGTATCTTGGCTAGAAACCAAATTGCAAAGAAATGATCAGGAAAGTTGTTACCTTTATTGGCCTTTATGGCCATTTCCCAGACTAGGTGTGATTTGAGGGATAAAAGATAAACTATTTATTTGGTGCTTTGGGGATTATCCAATCCTTTGGTTTGCTAGTGACATTTTAGGATATGCAGTGCTCGTCAGGCAACATGTGCAACAAAGAGATGGGCTTGCACAGCGTGTGGCAGCCTGGGAAGGAAGACACAGGGCTGGGAGAGCTGTGGTCTCCCTTTTTGTAACACAGCACCTTCCACTGGAATGTGGGCTGGGAACTGCCTGGGCAGGGTCATGGCCATGCATGGCTCCCACTAGCAAGCCTGGCCTCCAGCGTTCTCCCTGTGCTAAGAGAGTCAGACCACACAATGAGCTGGAAGTAGTTTGTATAGATGTTTATATATTAAATATATATATATATATTCTGTTAAATGCTTGTTAGTGAATTCAAATTTTGGAGAGTTTCCTGGAGGAAGTCTGCTGAATATTTTTTTTCTTGTCTGCTATTAGGCTTCCGCCTCGCTCTGATTCAGCTTCGTGTGTCTGCTGCTAAAGCAGATAATCTTCAACGAGCCTGTGGACTGGTGAGAGAAGCCTCAGCTAAAGGAGCAAAAGTTGTGGCTCTACCTGTGAGTAAAGATCATGGTCTACTTAGCACCTATGCCTCAAACCCTTCAAAACCTCCCTCTAGTGTTACTAATACATTCCTGTTTCTCTCTGGGTTCCTTGGGTGCTGTATGAGGCTTCAAGATAAAAATTAAAAAAATGAAAAAAAAGGAAAGAAAAATGGGTTCTACCTAGCAGCACACTTAAGGAGTGGGGAAAAAAGCCTGTTGTAGTGCAAGTTTCTGGCAAAGTTTTGCTAGTTTAGATCCCAGGCAGTTCCATTCATTGTTATATTCTGAATTCATGTAAGTGACACTGTAGCTTGAATTTTTGCTGAAAAAATGCAGAAAAAGGTGATTTTCAGCTAAAGAGTGTTGACACTAAGGTGAAAGAAGACAGGTACACAGCGACTGCTTGCTGTAGTCATTCCAGACACATGAGAAACAAAACAGGCTTAAGACATTTCCAGCAGGTAATTTGTGGCTGAATTATGATTAAAAGGCATTTCTCCTGTGACTTCCTTGTGTGGGAACATAAATAGCCACTTGAAATTACCGACCATTTCTGATTTAGTTTTTGAGCTTCAGCTGTGGTGACCTTGCTGAATTTTCACACAGATGGGTGTGTTGGAAACAAGGTGACCTTCCCAGTGCAGCTTTGAGCTTTTTTTCTTCTCTTGCTGGGGATACGTGTGTGACTCCTGTGCCCTGCAGCATCTGACTCAGGAGTGCAAAGTTCTCTGTATGAACTTTTGGTCTGAGTTTTACACACAGGATGTTTTCTGTCCTGCTGTCACAGGGGAAGCATTAAGCAATGCTCCCAGCTCTTCTGTGCAAACAGGGTTCTTGTGTTGCAAATGTAACCACTGAGTTTTCTGCCTGGGCCTCCTACACTGAGGTTACCTATTATTTGCTGGTTTCATCATGTATATGAACACTGAATTTTCCAGACTTGTTTGGTTGAGATAGTTACTTTGCTAATGATAATTTATGCTTTTAGAGTAAAAGTTGTCAAATAAGGGCAATGTATTTCACAGATATTTGTAAGTAAATTTTGTACTGGAGTAGGATATGGCCATGAAATATTCTCTTTCCTCTGTTTTGTTTTTGTTTGTTTGTTTGTTTGTTTTTTGGAGCTTTGGGGCTTTTTGGTGTGGTTTTTGGGTGATATATTTTTGTTTGGATTTTATTGGGTTTTTTTTTTTGGTTTGGGCTTTTTTTTTTTAATACCTTGATATAAAGAACAGAAGTAGCTCACTCTGACTGCGTAATCTGCACATCTGTAGAGGCATACAACAGTTTTCCTGCAACTTATTAGCCATTTAATTCCTGAATGAGCTAAAATTTGTGAGACAAAATCATTTGTAATTTGTTTATTGGCAAATAAATAAAAGCAGAATCCCTTTGAACCTAGAAACTGAAAGAAGGCAATTCAGAGACCTGTTGCTGTGTTCTCACTGCTTTGGAGGGCGCAGGACTAGGTGACCTGTGCAGGCAGTGTGCAGTTTTGTGCCGGTGTCAGCTCGTGCACAGCCCCAGGCAGTGTCACTGCAGTCTTGCACAGAGCTCTGCTTGTTCTCTGGAGCCCCTGCTTTCAGTGCCACCTGCATTGACACTGCAAGTGGCAAGATGAAGGCAGAGGCAGCTGGCTTTGCTTTCATTTCCTTGAAGTTCAGCCCAGTTTTCAAAAGCTTGGGAAGCTCATTTGAAAGCCTGCAGAGACTTCCCTGCCTGCTTCTTCCATCTACAAATTCTGCTGTGGGTTAGCTGGCCCAGTCTCTGTATATGGGGCAAATATAGCCACCCAGTTTTGGTTCAGTTATTCCAGTTCAGTAGAACCAAACTCAGTTGTTAAGAATTTTGCTTGCGCAACTAAGGCATAAACGTTTATTGTGCTATTCACAGCTTGATTTCTTTTCTCCTTTTTTTTGGTGGGGAGGGAGTTTGTGACAACATCTGAGGAGCAATGGTAACCACTGAGGCAGGTGTCTGGGCTGGGAGTCACTTACCAAAGAGTAAGTGCTGGTACTGTTTGATAGTTTATCTGTGGCCTTCAGCTGTACTCCTTTAGGGGACAAAAAAGTGTTGGGTGGGGTGTCTTGAGTCCTTATAGAACTGGCAAGTGTAATAATGCAGAGTGAGAGTTCTTGGTATCTTGGGCATCTCAAATAACACTACCCACCTAGTTTAGGCATCTACACTACTCAGTTAATCTGACTGTCTAAAGATTACATGCCTGCTTCTGAGGGATGGCAAATCTTAAACTAAGCCCTGAAACAGAAGACACTATTCAATTTCAAGGAATTAGTGTTTAAAGGATTGTTTTAGCAGAACAGTAATTAATTTTGAGAAATGTATGCTTTTGCAAATATCCTTTTAAAAATTAAAAAATCATGGGCTGTGGATGAGCATGAATATCTCAGTTTTGAGTGGATCTATTTAACTTGTAACTTGTCAAATGAGCTCGGTGGAACTTGGCTCATTGTTCTGATGAGAACATCCCTCATGTTCTTGCTAGGCCAAGACCAATCAATGTGCTAGCCTTGTTACTTGCAGCTTGCAGGACAGTCCTAGTTCAGGTTCTGTTTGGCATGCACAAACACATCTTCTGCATTTTCTCTGATGGATAAAGCCTCTCTAGCCCTCCTGATATTTTCCAATTTGCTGATTGAGGTCCTATAAACTAAACTCCTGGAACTAAACCTTGTTTGAGAACATTTTTAGAGAGGAGTTTGAAAAGTCGGGTATATCTCCTTGTGGTGGTGTTACTGGATTTTAGCTTTTTCTTTTTCACCTACTTCTAGGAATGTTTTAATTCTCCATATGGAACCCAATACTTCAAGGAGTACGCAGAGAAGATCCCTGGGGAGTCGACACAAAAGCTCTCAGAAGTTGCAAAGGAGTGCAGTATATATCTCATTGGAGGTAGTTTACTCTTAGTGATCAGCCCACTGAGGAAAAAATGGGCAATGTCTATTAGTGCCATTGGATCAAAATTAGATCTAATACAGTGGGGAAAATCTTTGTTCTTGCCTTTACAAAGGATCCATTCCAGAAGAGGATGGTGGAAAGCTGTATAACACATGTACTGTCTTTGGGCCTGATGGTGCCATGTTGGCAAAGCACAGGAAGGTAAGATGGCAGAATATTGTTATGAAAAGGTTTCTCAGCAGTGTTGCACAAATTATTTCATCTGTACCTAAAGGTGATAGAAATTAGTAGAATCTTGCATTAATAATGTTGTGTACTGTCAGTGAAGTTTCATGTTATTATTATTTGGGACATATAAATACCCCTTCAAAAGGTGGGTGCTTAATAGAAATAGGTTCAAATACCAAGCAGAGAAATTGTTATTAATTGTTATTAATCACAGTATAATTGCAGGTTCATTTGTTTGACATTAATGTTCCTGGGAAGATACAGTTCAAAGAGTCTGAAACACTGAGTCCAGGGAATAGTTTCTCCATGTTTGATACTCGTGAGTACAAGACAAGCCCCCTCTTTAAGGAGCTCTGTTACAGTAACACTACAGTCACTCTGGAGTTCTCTTTCCCCTCCTCCTCCCCAGCAAAGGACTTTTAGACTATCAGATTTATATCGGGCATTTGACAACCATGGAAAATACAATTGGTTCGCTTCAAGTGTGTGGGTCACTTCTGAAAGTTTTAAAAAGGCGACGTGGTCGCAAAAGGACAGAGAAGTAGAAAGGGTTGAAGCACACATCATGGCACTTGCCTTACTTAAATAATGGTCCTATTGATCTGTTCAAGAGAAGTGACTGTATTTTTTGTAGCAGTTACAGCTATATGGTTCTTATAAAACATTGCTTGTATAAATAGCTGCAACTGTACAAACAAGCAGCTGTAACAAACAGCTACACTGGCACATTGTTTCATGTGAGGATGATACAGTAATGGAGACAATTATTGTAAATCCCATTCCAGTGTTTTTGAATCAACCACATCAGACAAAAAAAGCAAGATACGTACTCCTCCCCACTTCGCAGTGTTCAAAAATTAACATGGCCTGAGCTCTCCAGAGTCTTGTCTCCCATGGTCACTTTCTCCTCCTTGCAATGTGTATGTTCTAAGAAGGTACATGGCTGTAGTTTTAGTCCATGAAAAACAGTGAGTGTTTTCTTGAAAAAGAAGTAATTGAAAAACTTGCAGCTAAATGAGAGAGGAATATGCTACATAAAGACCTAATAAAACATGATTTTGTGAAAACAGCTCTTGTTAAAGGGTAGATAAGACTGCTTCTCATAGTCTTTCATCATGAAGCATGAATTCTCCCCCACCAACAGCCAATGCTTGTTGGACACACATATAACTATAGCTCCTCTTGTTGCTGTGAGACACATAAAATCACAGTTGACAGGATGGCTACAGGGAGCCTTGTGATTGCTTTTGTGTACTTTGTGATAGTGATATGACTGTTGTCTCTTGTGTTTTGAGAACAGCATACTGTAAAGTGGGCCTGGGCATCTGCTATGATATGAGATTTGCTGAGATGGCTCAAATCTACGGCCAGAAAGGTGAGGCTGGGTCACCTGAAGGAGCAGGGTCAGCCCTAGGGCTGGAACCAGGAGGGCAGTCTGTGGGACTGGGCATTCTTACCCTTGCCCGATAACACAAAATGCATCTTATGGCCAAGAGTCTTATTCAGATGAGTGACTGTTTTCACTGAGAAAACTAACTGTATTTCCTGAAACACATTTGCTGATGGAGTGAGTGAGTTGGGGACATCCCCACATGAGGTCTTTGCTGATGTAAGTAATTTCCTGTGTTATGCATGGACAGCTTCTATTTGGTTCCATTTTGGGCAGAGATTGTGAAGTACTGAAAGAAACCTCACACTGAGTCTGTGTGAAGGGCCATTCTAGGGTAAACCATCTTCCCCTTAATAATGGTTGGGTTCTAATTGTCTTTTAACAAAGGTTGCCAGCTGCTGATATACCCAGGGGCTTTTAACCTAACAACAGGACCAGCTCACTGGGAACTCTTACAAAGGGGACGGTAAGATCACAGTAACAGCTTATCCTCCTCTTCCAGAGAGAGTCTTAGTGCATGGAACTGACCTGTTCTTGTGTTCCAAATGACACTGTGCCTCAGAAATGGTGCTGCAGGGCCACTCTGCTATTGCTTCTCACAGTGCATGGCCTTGCATGGGACACCACAATGATTTTGCTGTCAAGGAGAAAAGCAGAAAATACTTAGCTTTTACTGCTGCCAGCCCCTAGCAATTATGCCCTTTCAAGGACCATTTCCCATGCCTCTATATGCACCTTCACATACAAATTCTAGAGAGAAGAGCCAATAACCATTTGAGAACTGCTCTAATTACAGATAGAAATAGACTCTGAGGTTCCTGAATGCAGTATTATTGGTCAGCTTCAATCATATCTGCTGCATACTGAACATGTGAATAACACGATATTCTATGCATTAATGCTGGAACCAGGTGCCAGAGACTTCTCTTTCCAGGCTCTGCTTTCTCTGACCTTCGTATCATTCAGTTTTGGCTAGTCCTTAGGAGGAGGATATGTAGCTTGTCATTTGGAGTGAATTCTTTCTCTTCTGTTTAGTTAAATGGTCATATAAAAAACAATTCTCGTCTTTCTCTGAACACAGTGCTGTTGATAATCAAGTCTACGTAGCTACCATATCTCCTGCTAGAGATGAAAAAGCATCCTATGTTGCCTGGGGACACAGCACTGTAGTAAATCCATGGTGAGTTCAATTGAAAAAAGAAAAAACACCACCTCTTTTTGGTTAAAAAAATGTGTTTTACTTGACAGTCACACTTCAGTTCCACATTTCCACTTAGTCTTAAAAATGTAACTTCTTGGTAAAAAGCACGAGACTTAAGCCTACATTCTCAAAATCAACATTTAAAACAATCAAACTGAAAAAACCAAGACAGAAACTAAACCTAGTTTGAGTATGTATTCATTTTGGTAGTAAAGATGCTACTTAGTACTAGCATTTATCATTAGTTGAGCTGCTGACATTTTCAACTTGTCCCTGAAGTTCAGTCCATTATATATTACTCGTATGGTAATTCTCTGTGTAGAACCAAACTATCTTAAACATCTTACACAAAACTATTCCATTTCCTCAAAGAACAACACTGCTTTGACGTAAGAAACAACAAGAAGAATGTCTTCAGCTAGAGAAGAGAGATATTCTGACTTGAGCAGAAGTCGTGCAGGTGCACAGGAGGTAAAAGTGACCCAAACTTCAGGCAGATATGTTTCAAATAAATTTAGATTTTTTCCAGATGCCTGCAAAGTCAGAAAATCTTTGTCTGCTTTGAGCTTTTAACTTTATATGATGAAACAGTGACAGAACACTTTAGTGGGAGACGTGAATCATGTTCAGTAATTCATGCAGAGGAAAAGTATACTCCTATTAAAAACTAGTAGGATCTTGAAAGGAGAAAGTGTTAGTCTTTGCCATATATGGTTGTCCCTTTACCCTTGAGGCGTGTTGTATGCTCACATGCCCTTGATCTTTGGAACACACATTAAGTATGCATATGTCACATATAAAATATGCCATATAGAAAGCCTGGAAGGCATTTCTATCATGCCAGAATTATGAATTATGATGCTATTTTTAGGAGAGCCCTGTCTTTACAGCTGTAGGCACCAAGGGTAGGAACTCCCTTTTGTACAAACAGCAGCAACTGGACTGATGCCTTGAGACCACTGTATTAATGCTGTGAACAAATGTGCTTCATTTTGCAGGGGTGAAGTCATAGCCAAGGCTGGGGCTGAGGAAACAGTTATATACACAGATATAGGTAAGGGTAACGTTGGTTTGGGGGTTTTCCCCACCTTTTTTCCTGAGTACACCTCATGAGACTAAGGAGAGGCAGTTTTTTAAGTCTGTAGTCTTGCACATGCAGCTACAGATCTTGCAGCATTCCAATGCCTTCTCCTTCTTACTTAGGAGGAAGCTGTGACCTCAGCAAAGAGCAAAGCTGAGGCTTCCTTCAGCCCTGGCTGCCCACTTGCAGGTCCATTCTCCTTGAAAGTTCTCTTTTCCATGCCTTACATCAGAGCAAGTCAGGAGCTTTCTTTTTTGGCTGCTCATCTCATAACTCTTTCTTCTCCCCTGGCAGATCTGACGAAACTTGCAGAAATACGTCAACAAATCCCTATTTTAAGCCAGAAGCGTCATGATCTCTATGGTATAGAGACAAAAAATTGAAGCTGGATGAAGAGGGCAAGGTTCAGTTGCAACAATGGCTGCTGCCTTCATCTTCAGGACTCCTACTAGTTGCTCCACAATTTACTGCCAAATGCGCTAGTTAAAAAACCACCAAACAAAAAGCTTAATTCTAAAATTGATTCAAATACTACTTTTATATCTCCTCAAATTTAAGTATTCCATAGTTCATTTAAACATAGCAGTAATTAAAATTGCTTTTATGCATCACAATGTTTTAGTTATCATTTGGGGGTTTTTTTGTATAACACAGAAATAGAAACCTTGTTCTCTGAAACTCAAGTCAGCTTTGATATTATGAATTTTTCAGTGAATTATAATTTAGAAGCATGATTCTTCCTACTCTGACCTTTTTAAATGTATGTGCCTTAACATTCCTTGAATGCCCTACTTGTAAATTGGAAAGCTTAAAATTTAACACACTGAGCAAAACAGGCCAAATTCTGCTCTGCACTACTTGGGACAATGCAAGGAGCTGCCAGACAGAGCTGCTACTGTGGAAGAATGTGTAAGTTTTTGGTTCACATGTCTTGCCTGGAATTTGTGTATTAAATTCTCCTTATGGCAATTCCTGTGTACTGCTGAAGTGATGTGGGTTACTGTGCTGTTAAACCAATTCATACTGCCACACCTTTGCTCTATATACGGCTTCCTCAATATGATGTGTGAATGGGCTTTAACTCTGCTGCTTGGCAGTTCCCACTGGAAAAGGCTGAGGGGTTAGGATATTTGTTGCACTTTGAAGTCTTTCTGCCCCCAGTGTTCCAGAAAACTGCTCAGTGTTTAAATGCGTTATTGTTACCACGGGCCAGCTCCCACCCACTGCAGGGGAAACACTCTGTTTTTTTTTGCTGAAGAGACTAACACATTTATTATGAAAGATGGTTTTAAAACACCAACAACCAGCCAAGCAGAGTTTTGATTTTTCTTAGAAGAAAAATACCTTTTAATGTAAAAAGAATTTGCATGATGCCTTTATTTTCACTCTCAGCCTTTACCAATAGGCTTTTAGCTTTCCAGCAGCATGAAAAAGCAGAAAGGGTAAAGATTTCAAAATGGGAGAGAGAGAAGGGTTTGGCTTGCTCTAGCTAACCATCTTTTTGCCCAAACCATCTTACCTTTTATTTATGTTCAGCCATCCTCCTATGTTTTTTATTTTGTTTGGTTTTTTTATTATTATTTTGGCTTCTCTGCAATGAACCAGGTGTGTGTTTTATAGAGGAAAATTAACACCTGAATTAAGCCAAACCCTGCTGCATCTTTCCCCTCTAAAGACAGGTCCCACCATTCTACTCAGTGGCATTAACTATTTCAGCAGGTCTTTTTCAGTCTATACTTCTCACTGCATTTTGGTGGACTGTGGAACTCTTAAGAAACAAGCCACAGAGCATAAGGTGAAATGAAGATTTATTTGTTGGAAAATAAATATTAAAAAATTAACAATTTACCATTTGAGCCAAGTCTCCTGCATTAGATTAGTGCCTCCCCCATACTCAACACTGCATCCATGGTGCCATTGCTGGGCTTCAGCTTCTAAACCGTACTGACTATTATGCATCCATTTTTCTAAACTATTCTGTCTTCCCCTCCCCTCTCTCCACTAACCTAACATGCAGCAGTAACTATTACTTTTGGAGGATTGAAGTAGTGCAGGACTCTTGTAAGCTGACCACTGAAATTTAAAAAATGCAAAGTGCAGCCTGCAACAGACATCAGACTCTGGGGCCTGGACCCTCCTCCCCTGCAATCCCAAAGGCAGAGGATGAATGAAAATCTGTCACAAGCTACTTTGGTGAACTCAGCTGAAGAGCTGACTTGAGCTCAGTCCTCTTCAGTCTGTCAGGACAACGTCTAAGCACCTTGGGTTAGTGGGATATTTAGTAGGGTCTCCACTGTGCTCCACTCACAAGTGATCCAAATGGGACTGTGAGTTTTTGAGGGTTTCAATGAAAAAAAAGTACCATACCAGTTGTCAGATATAATACTTAAAGCAGCCAATACTCAACCTCTGTGTTGGTAGAAAACAGGCACTTGTAACTAGTCATAATATACATGTGCACCAGTATTCTCCAAGTATAGAAAACCAACAACAAACAACCCTGAAATAGTTGCAGAATTTCAGCTTGCAAGCCTTTAAATTATTTTTAAAGAAATGGTAGAAACACTGTCATGCCTGTTGTATTGGGCAGTGTTAGTATCACTGTGCTTATTAAAGCTACTCTAGTTCCAGAGTAAGTCACAGCACAGCTCTTCAGTGTGTGTCAGTTCCCTCCTCTTTCAATCTGCAGTTAGATCAATTCCAGCAATTCAAGTCACAAGTCAGAACCACAGAACATGCCGAGCTGGAAGGGACCCATCAGGATGTTGAGTCCAACTCCTGGCCTTGCACAGGACACCCTAAGCATCACACCATGTGCCTGAGTGTGCTGTCCCTGTGAACAACAGGGATTATACTTGATCAGAATTAAGTTGCAAGACAACTGTATGTAGAAGCTTCCCAGAGTATCCCTCTAGAATACACCAGGTTTATGCAAGTCTTCAGTACTAGATTCCTACAAAATTTCAACAGTTGGGTTCTTTTGAATAGCAGTAATACTTGTTTCACTTCAGCTCTCAATTCTCAAAGTTCACATGCACACCTGGCTTAAAGTAAAACCTCAGCTCTATCAGCCATTTCAAGAAAGTCCCTTTCACTACAGGGATCCACCTGCATATACACGTTAACAAGATGTCAGCTACTCATATTCCCAGCTTTCCTGGCTCGACCTCCTCCCTGTAATCTTCATTCTCAATATCATACCTCTGTAGGTGATGGAAGCAAGCGAAGATCAGATTTGTTGATTCCACGTCTCATTCTTTAAGGTTGAAGGGAGAGAAGATGACAAGGAGTCAATATTAGTTCTTCCTAGATTCGGAGCAACACCAAATAAGCACAGAGCTCAGCACTGCAGAGATCACTTCCATCAAAACCTGTTCTTATATATGTCAGAGAGAGGTACTTGAAGGTAGTATTTATTTTTTCAGTTTACAGGTGATATGTCATTTACAAAAAAATTACAGACAATGCATCCTTTCAGTGCAGTTTCAAACTAGTTCAAGAACAGGCAAAAGTCTGTGATGATTTGGAATGCTAGTAATTGACAGCACATGCTTTTTTTCCCTTAATTGATTGGGTGGGGTAAGGAATGGGGTATAGGTGGGGTGATGAGGAGAAAATGCCAATGTAAATAAGGCCATGCGAATAAAAACTCCTCAGGAGATCAGGACTCCTCAGTCTGGCTTATTTTTGTTCTCAGGTAGAGATTGGAAGTTTGAGAAGACATTTGACACCTGTTATGTGCAGTGCCCTTAGAAGCTGCCATTACCTTCCCATACCTTCAATTCTACACCAGTGCTATGATTTCAGATAACCTACTGAGCTAGCTAAAATAGAATGATTAAATCTTTATGTCTACTCTCTACCATTTGAATTCTCAACTGTAGCTGCTGGGAGAAAGGAAGGTCAAGTTGAAAATGCAAGCTGCTGCTGTATGGTGGCACAACTACAGAACAAGACAGTTTGACTACAGCATCACTCAGTTCTTTAAAAGATTAAATACATTAGACAATTCACCACAAACAAATCTATGATTTCATGATGGAAAGAAGCCCAAACTAGTGTGTCACAAATCAAGCTACATCATCTGCATGAGG
Source organism: Campylorhamphus procurvoides (assembly GCA_013396655.1). NCBI lineage: Eukaryota > Metazoa > Chordata > Aves > Passeriformes > Dendrocolaptidae > Campylorhamphus > Campylorhamphus procurvoides. Next base: position 300,024 of record WBMV01003407.1, read on the forward strand.
TTTATCCGGCCACATTAATCCAGGGAGAAGCAAGATGGACTGACTGACTTCCACACCAAAAAGATCAACCTGAAGCATGAGTGAATTTCCTAACTAGAGAAAGACTGTGTCATAGTTTGCCCATCTGCTCTATGGAGAACAGCTGCTTCCTTTCTACACTATTTGTAATCTCGGACAAGAGAAGGTCTATGGAACAAGGAAACCTGCGCAGATTCCAAATCCATTATTTGGAGTTTTAGCCTATGCTTTGTTCCTTATCTCGCTTAATCCTGCAAAAGGGCTCTTAAAAGGAGCAGATCGTAACACAGCAGCCTCCAGAGACTGAAGAGAATTTAGATGTCTGTTACATTTAAGCAAAAGCATCAGAGATTACAAAGATTATACGCAAGCATGACCTTACCTTTGGGAGCTTGGCTCCCAGCAGTACTTTCTGTTCCTGAAAGTCCCTCTGAACCCTCCAGAACAATTTCCCATGACATTCAAGTAAGGACTGCTCCTCCAGTAAAGTCTGTGCCGAAGCAGTGTTACCTGACCTCCTTCCCCAGCCAACCTTTTTACTTGCTCTCCTAATCAGTTTGCTAGGGCTTTCTGAGGTGAAGATAAGGACTATCAAATTAATTCCCTAATAGCTGCCACAGGACTATTTCTAAGTTATGCAGAGGGTGGAAGGGAATTTAAGGGAAGATTGTGCATGCTTGCATGTATTTACAGGGATTCTCTCCACATCTACTGACTTAAAAAAACCCTCTATTATTAAAGTTTGAAAATTAATTTTTGCCTTTTTGCAAAATTAAAATCAACCCTCAAGGATTAATTGGATATAAAAAAGAAATCTATTTTACAGCACTGACTAGTATTACCTTTAAAATCAACAGGAAAACCCCCCACATGCTGTAATATTATTTGATAAAGCAAAAATCGCCCACAACATAATCACCCAAAATGAACCAGTGTGAAGTTTTTATTTGCATGGCCAAAATATCTTCCTTTTGCTCCCCTGCAACTTTATTTCCCTTAACACACCTTAAGGTTTTTGCTGCAGAAGGAACAAGATGCAGCACTGCATACTTCCTTGAACAACCACTCCCACAACACCTAAACATTTAACAGATGTAGCAAATGACAACACCACGAACGGGAAAAAACTAAGTTCCACCATTCAGCATGGTCTGCAACAGCGTCTTTAGGGCTGGCTGAAGTGGGCAACTTCACTTTAGAACGCCATTTCCTCCTTGTTCCTTTACAGTGTTGGTGGTTTCAATCCATACTTCTTTGCAACTTCTGTCTGGGCATAGGCAGCATCACAGAGTGAGTAGAGGTGGGCCATCTCCATTTCGGATTTGGCCAGGTTGATAGCTTTGTTGAACATTTCAATGGCTTTATCCAGATTACCTCTGAAATAGATGAAAATTTAGTCCAATTAATACTGCCAAAGCAATTTTTTCATCTCTGCAGCATTTTTCTTCCTTCAGGACCTGGACTCTCCACTGTTAATGACTTAAGAGGACTTTGGGAGGAATCACCTTAAGAACTTTGATGATGATGAGAGAAACTGTTACCAAGTCTAAGCAACTAGGACAGCTGTTAAACAGTGTTCCTCTGGGGAGCCCCCACGGGTGGCAGTGCGAGATAAAATGTTCTCCAGGGGACACCAAGTTTAATACACAGATAATGCTGGGACAACTGAGTGAACTCTCATTCCATGTGTACATAAGAGCAAAACTAGCACAGACAGAAGCACATTATTTAAATAGGAAAAGCTTGCAAAATTTCTCATGGCAATAGTTTAATTATCTGTCCTTTTGATGACTAGGCATATTCAAAAAATGCTCAGCAATACTGTCAGCTACACCCCAAACTTTTGCACATTTGCAATACAATGTTACAGAACAGTGCATTAGTGTTTCCTCTGTACCCTGAGAACTTGCTATCTGCAAACCTCTTGGCTGCAGGAGAGAACAGCACAGGATCTTCCATACAAATGGCCCACTGTGTTTAAGGACAACATTAGATACAAGCAAAGCCTAGTAAGGACTGAGGAAGTCACTTTAAATGCAGCAGGGATGTATTTGGACATACACAGACTCATCTGCATATTGTCCAGCAAGTATGAAAGTTGTGAACATAAGAAACTGTCACCTCATAAATAAGAATTATGCCACAGAGAATGGAAGGCTTTACCTAAGAGTTAGAGAACAGAAATCAGGACTTTGGGTAAGAGCTGGCCTTGCACAGCACCAGGGAGAAGATCTTGAGAGTCATGATCCACAAGGAAATTTAATGAACTACTGTAATTTCAAAGTAACTAAGAACTCTTAACACTGCAATTCAACATTACCTTTGCACTTCGATCGTTCCCATGGTTTCATATGCAAAATCACATTTGTTATCAATTTCAATGGCCTTGCTTATGAGTTCTAACCCTTTGTCTAAATCTTGCTTCCACTGGAGCTGAAGTAAACTAGAAGAGAAGGAAAAGTTCAAACAGACTTCATATACTCCTCCCAAAACCCTGATCATGGTAAGCAAAATCATTCCAAATCTATAATATAGTTCATTTCTAATGCAGATTAGACAGCAACTTAGTAATTTCATGACTTTTAAAAACATGTATATGAATGCGACTTTCCATAAGCCACATTACTGCTTTAATGACAGTAAAGAAAGACAAATTTCTCCCAAGAAGACTTGTTACTTGTTGTTCTATGAAAGAAAAAACTTCAATACAAAGCTGAAACATTCAATTCACACCAAATCATCTAAATACACCAACTGCCCTCCACCAAAAGGATTGCAAACTCAATACATACCCTTTATGAACATAGGTAGTGGCATTGTCTGGCTCAAGGTCAATGCATTTATCATACATTTCATCAGCCTTGCCAAACTGCTGTTGATCAGTCAATGCCTGCAACAAAAGAGAAACTACATGTCAATTAAGCAAGCAAAGCATGCACTCTGCACCAGGCCAATTCTAATTAAAACCATATTGATGATGTGCGATTGCATACACTTCATTATGATAGAGCAGGTCAGGCACATCAGTGATCACAATTAAGTTTCAAAATTTAGGGTTTTTAGAAGAAAACTGCAGGGGCTTTAAGTGCACAAATTATTGACCCCAGTACTACCTGCAATAGGAGGTCCACAGGCAACATGCTGTGTTCTGCAAATAAAAACAATTCTAACAGTCTGTACCTACAAAATTCAACTCTTCCCTTTTCAGATATACTTCTTTCAAAAGGAAAGGTATCCTTATTATCTATCTACATAAAATCATAACATCTCATGCTTCCTACTAAAACCAGCATAGAGAAAAATTCAGTCTCCATTACAAGTGTACTCCAAACAGCTGTTCTAAGCCATACATGCCATTTGTAGTAGAACAAAACTGTTACTCTAGATCCACACATTTAACTCCCAAATTACCTAGAGAACCCCTGACATTCACACCCTGCAGGAAAGGGGGAATCATGCAGGAATGACCTGTCTCCTAATAACCACCCTCTTCATTATTCTGTCTATATTCTGCTCCATCAATTCCTCTGCTTCAGAACACCCAGACCCAGAAGGGCAAGTAGTTTATTTAAGACACCATGTGTTATCTCAGAATTCTCCGTCAAAAATCTTCACTTATTATTTGAAGAAATGCATGTTGCCCAAGATAAAAAGTGCAAGACAATGCGGCATTTTCTTTAAGAGAGAGAAAAACATACCTGAGCATAGAGTGCATAGCCTTCAGCACACTTTGGGAATTTTTTAATGACATCTTCAAAGCCTTTCATTGCTGCTTGCACAGTCAAAGCATTACTTCCTGTATAAGCTTGGCGATACTATTCAAGTAAAAAAAAAAAAAGGAAAAAAGCAAGCAATTACACACCACCCCAATAAGAAGGATGACCAGATCTGCATCAGTTATTTATATATACATATATATAAAGACAAGAATTGGGATTGTTCAGCTTGAAAAGAAAAGGCTTTGGAGTGACCTAACTGTGGCCTTCCAGTACTTGAGGGGAGCCTACAAGAAAAATGGAGAAGGACTTTTTACAAGGGCATGTAAAGACAGGACAAGGGGGAATGGCTTCACATTTAAAGAAGGTAGGTTTAGATTAGGTATTAGGAAAAAATTCTTTACTGTGAGGGTGGTGAGGCATTGGAACAGGTTGCCCAGAGAAGCTGTGGATGCCCCTGGATCCCTGGAAGTGTTCAAGGCCAGGCTGGATGGGGCCCTGAGAAACCTGGCCTACTGAAAGGTCTCTGTCCAAGGCAGGAGGGTTGGAACAAGATGATCTTTAAGGACCCTTCCAATTCATTCTGATTCTGTGCTAAGTTCCAGAAGGTGACATGCCTGTACATCCTGCCAGATCTGATTTTGGGAACCTACCCACATGTTCAAGTCTCTGGACTTGGAGAGGAAAACAGACGAAAGAAGGAAGTCACAAGGCCTGATAGTTGTGACAGCCTCCCTCTATTTCAAATGCCTAGAAATTCCAAACTCAGCATTCCTCCTTGTTCACACTATGCAAAGCTGTTCTGAGAAGATTCTTGCACAGTCATTGCAGTAACTTGAGATAGTTTGTTTCCAATCTCTTGAAGATTACAGTTTTCCACAACAGTAAAGCTTTATTAAAATCAATTTTATGTGATCCAGTTGGAATGAAAATTTTTGTTCCTCTCCCACAAAAAAGGAAAAATATCCTACTGTTTGAACAAATGAATATTTCAGAAGGAAGGCTTTACCTTTGCCTTACTATTAAAACAGACATGTTTATTGCCCTACTTTCCTATTAAATGGGAGTAAAACAGTCACACAGTATATTTTCCACAACTCTTTAAAGCAAAAACACCCAGATAAACTCCAGCAAGTTACCTACCAGAGCAAAACACTTCTGTGCTTGAGCCAAGGCAGAATTGGGTCGCAATCGGATACATTCATCAAAGTCTTCCACAGCCTCTTCAATTTGGTCAAGCAGGATTTTCAGCTAGCCAGAATGAAAGAAAATCCTATTTCTGTATTTCATCTGTGCTTAAGTCACTTACATGATAATTCAATTAGTGTCAGTTACTCCGATGGTCTCCAGCTGTTTTAGAACTGTTTTAGAAATCTACAAAACCTGTCACTGAAATCACTGTCATAAAATACCAAAGCCACCAGTGACGCTCTGGCTACATCCACAAGGCGGCCATGTCCACGTGTAGGGATTGAGAATGCCTGCATTTTAGACTGCTGTTATTACTGCTCTAGCATTATGTCCAGGTTCCAAAACTATGTCATATTTTCTCAAGTCATTTTGCCTCTCTGCAGTAGCTGTCTGGGGACTATTTCAATGCTGAAACATTTTGGCTGTTCCAGCTTCATTTCAACCTTTTTTATCCAGTTGGCATTTTGTTTTGACATTCTCATTCCTCCATAACAGCAGAGCTCACTTCATCATTCTCTTACTTTACTGGGAAACTACAGTAAAAGACTAATTTTCAGCCTGCAGAAAACTTTCATTCCCTTCAATCAACACACAGCACCACTTTTATTTCTGTGTACTGAAGAGATCTAATGAACTCATGGAGAAAGACACTTGATCCATGGAAGTCTTCCTTACAAATATGACTTAGCATAACTGCATATGATAATGTTCCTTTTTACTTCCAGCACTATCCATATTACAGGTCTGTGGAAGCAGGCCTCTCCACGTCTAGACAGTAGTCAAGGACACAGCAGGGATGAGCTGAACAGAGGCAAGTCTAGGCCACACTGCTGCAGGTGTTACCAGGAACGCATCCCACCCGTTCTAACAAAGCTTCCTCCCATGCAGATGCTGCTCTGCCATTCCAGCCCCTTCACGGAAGAGCTGATGTACTTTTTAAGTCAGAGTTCACGCTGACAAAGGGTGGAATCTCTGCTTTGCTTTGCATTCCTTCCTAAAGCTACAGAAATAAACCGCTCCTGTCTGGCCTGAAACTGCAAATTAGATTGTGTGTTTATTCTGCTAAAGTTCCCAGTTAGGAGTTCACGTCTTAATGCCACAAACAGTGTAAAATGTCTCTGATGATGTACTGATCATTTTTACTTTTAGTATATACTGAAACATTTCTTACTTGTCCTCGATGGTGGTAAACATCTGCATTCTGAGGATCAATGTCAGCAGCCTTGTTAAAGTCCTGAGTGGACAGCTCAGGCTGCTGCTGCTGCATAAACATACTGCCTCGTTTGATCAGGGCGTTAGCTCGGAGCTGTAAGACATGTACAAAGAAGCATCAGCCACCCCAATATCCCTCCACATTTAAGGCTTCATTTCAACTACGGTAAATTTTTCATTTGACTAGTTTCTCCCACTGACAGATTTTGATTATACTAAGCAGAAGTAAGTTTCATATTGACTTGAAATAAATCAACTCCCTTACTTAATTTCAAATACGTCAGCCTATACTTCCATCTCAGTGGATTTCCAAACCCCCCAAAATTTCTTTTCAATTCCTATGCTTACAAGTAGATCAATGTTTTTTGAAGCAGCTGAATATGCAAGTGCAATTAATGTTTTCCACTTATATATGAACTGATTGATTTTCAGAGTGGATAAGCCTCCAATTCATTCAACTTCCCCTGTACTTTTAGTTGGTGCTACTTAGCACCTCAAAAACCAACAAGCCCTTGAAATAGACAATTTGTCAGGAATGAAAAAACCGTAAATAAACCAGAACACTTCCATTAAAATATCTGAAAACCTGGAAAAACAACTACTTGAATATATTGCAGGTCTATCATCTAACTTCTCCACCCCAAACTACCATCCAGCTGCCACAGATTCTTACCTTCACATTTGCATCTTCCATGCTGATGACTTGATCTAGGTCTGGTTTGGCAGCATTTGCATTGCCAATAAGTAAGTAGAAAGTAGCTCGCAGGAGCAAAGCTTCTGCCATGTATTTTCCCTTTGTTTCAATTTCTTTAGTGCTTTCACTGATAATTTTGTCATAGTTCTCTTCTTCCATATATTGTTTTGCTCTCAAATAGCCAGAGCTGTAAGTGATGTAAGAACAGTTGTATATATACATGCATTCACTGGGCACTGCAATTTCAATTCAGATTTTTCATTAAATCATTACAAGTAGTAACTTTCACTACACTGTTATAACACCAGTTTCATTGGAACATCCTTTCCTGGATGGAACCACTATAGATGGAAAACAATTTAGACAAAGAACAGCCAAATTACATCAGAAAAAAAGAATAATGTTTTGAAGTTTTTGAACTTGAGTTCATTTGTCCCTTCAATTTTTATTTTTTTCACAAGAGCAATAACCCATGCCTTAAAAGAAGAGGGATGGGGTGGAATTTCAGCTCAGGGAAAGTGAAATATTAAACCTAGCAATCTGCAACTTATATGTGGAAGAAAGGATTTCAAAACAAAAATTACAGTAAGCACAGCCTTGTTCCCGGCTGAGCCCTGGATTTGGTGAATATGTCTGTAGATCAGGACATTCTATCTTACTTTAAAAAAAAAAAATCATAATGCTGTTTGCAATGGTTTCTATATGACAGCAGTGCTACATTCCAAAAATAAACTGGAAAGCAGCATAGTAAGTTAAAGAACCATTTATGTGGTGCTCAAGCTCCACAAAAAACCCAAACAAAAGAACTCTCAAGCTTTTCTATGTCAGACCAAACTTCTCATTTATGGGCAATTTGATTCCAGGAAGATAAAAACATCTTTTCAGCCTCAGTTGCTGCAAATTCATAGTTTTCATTCAAAAATACCCTTTTCACAGCTCTTCTTCTCCTTTCCAATCCAAAGGCTACCGTGGTCTCCCTCCTTGGAAATATTCCTTCAGTGTAAAATATTCCTCTCTCCACAAGCATCACTCAACACTCTCCAGTTCTCCCACCTCCTAAGATTTACTATGATACTGTGGCAAATATTCAGTATATCTTTCCAATCTCATTGTCCTTCCTCTGTTTAGTGGAGGTTTGGAACTGGACAGTCAGCTTTCACCAAGGTTTCATTTTTAATACTGATAGCACTTATCATTGAATTTCCCATGTCAAGTACTACAAAAACAGCAGCAGGTTACACTGAACAAAATGTCCAAATCATTGAAAACTTAATTCCAATACCAAACAATTCCCAACTGTACTGTACACTCACTTCTCTTTTACTTCGGAAGCTTCTCCCTCCTTATCCTTATCTTCATCTGATTTCTCACCCTTAAGCAAAGGTTGGGAGATTATATCATCTGTGAAAGAACTGAAGTAGGATTTAATGAACTGTGGTGAGGGCATCAGAGGCTCACGATTCTGAAACAGAGAAATGTAATTGAAAGTCATTAGATGGTAAATTCAGATGGTAAAGAGGAAAATTGATAAGAAACGTGATTATAAAAAAAGCATTAATGAAAGAACCAATGTATGACTTCTCACTACCTCATTTGATAGTCTGGTATTTTTGATCTGCCACTTTGATGTTAAGGGACCCTTTAAGCTTCAGAGCACAGTGCAATACCCAGCATCAGTAGAAATAAAGTGAAGATACTCCAGTGGGAAGGGAGATAGTATCCTTCTGCATGTGTGGCTAAAAATGAGGACTCTTAGGATATCCTAAGACATTGGGTACAGGTACTAAAACAGTATGTGTGCACATAAATTGGGTGAAAAATGTAAGCTGGTGGTTTAAGCAAGAGCCTAAATTCAAGTAGATTCTGAATGGCAGTTTGCTCTTTTCTCCAATGTGTCCAAGAGAAGCTGCTCTGCTGTCTGTCCTTATAATGGAACTAATGAGGCAATATCCTAGTTCTATGTGGAACTTGGCCCAGATACCACACATTTTCCTTAAAGTCCCAGAAGCAACACCTCTCAGCTAAAGAATTCTTTCTACAGCCAGAAAATATTGTTCAAAATAAACACTGCAAGAAAACACTGAATGCACTCTTCTGAAGCACACCTATTTTGTGATGCTGCCATCACCACACTAATAGCACAATTCTTCTTTGCTACCTCAGCACCATGCATTTATGTGAGTTTCTGTGGGAAAGAAATTCAGCATTTCAAAACCAACATGGATTTCAGTACTTCAGCCACCATCAAAAAACATGGAAGAATGTTTTAATAACAAGCAAGAATATGTAGATACCTGCTGTAAACCTACAGCCACTTAAAATGACTATTCCTGACTATCCCTAGGCTTGCACGGTTCTCTTTTATGCAGTTTCCAAACATTCATGCAAAGACATCTGTTCCAACATACCCAGTTTCCATTAAGCTGCAAGTCCAGAAAAGGCCCATGTAAGGCAGCACACCATCTTAGGGTGTCTCCTGAATGTCAGAATAAATTTGATTATTAAAGGGAAACAACTGTTAGAAGTAGATCTCTCTTGCCTGCTGAGGTTTCAAAAACTTTGGACAGATCCCAAAGGAAAATAACACGGGTACAATAGCAGCTTTGTACCAAATGGTTCACGTTGCTTCTTACACTTCAGCAGATGAAGGCAGTGACCTGTTTACAACAATTGACAGAACGCCAACAACCAACATTTCAACAACTAGGCAGGTGAAATAACAATTTGTCAGCAACATCACATGTCCTACCTTGTATTTCTCTTTGGCCTTTTCTTTTCCCAGGAGTTTAAGAACTTTATCAGCTAATAACATACTTTGCTGGTTTTGGAAAGCTTCTAAAATGCAGACTGCAGTGACATCTAGGAAACAACATAAAAAAGTGAGATTACAGAAATTCTGGTAGTCACTGGAATATGACAAAACGTGCCACTGTTACAACTAGCACATGTCCTGTTCAAGGGCAAAAGCCTGCTTCTAGTTTGCTGTATTTAACATGTTTTCCAAGACAAGAATTTGTATCCAAAATGATCTTCCTGGAATAAAAGGACTTTGTGAGAGTGAATGAAAAGAAATCACATTTATTTTTCTCTTCATGTTTTTATCTAGAGACAAACACACTTCCATGGACAGTGGAAATGAACACCTCCATTGGGGGCTTTCACCGCTTTGAAAGTTTGAGGATACTAATTATGTTCATAATATGTTCACATTAAAAGTGCTATCACAGCTCCTCTTCTGGGACTTGTCTTACTTATCTCCTTTGAAAATTCCCAGTCTTATCACGTCTCACTTACTCCTCAGTTTAAGAAATCTTCCCATATTATATCTCCAATTTTTCTGCTCACCTCCATGACTTTGGAATGGAGCAAGGAGAAATACCTGCTGGCCTATTTAAAGTGCTAGCCTATATCACATTGCTTTCATTCACACATAGAAATCCCTGCAAAAGTTAACCCACTGCTACCTGAATCAAGCTTCACAGTGTGAAACACACTCCAACAGTGCACCGTTTCTCTGGATCCTCTAGTTAATGCAAAACCACCATGGGTTTTTCCTGGTTTTTCATTTAAACATCAGTGAAGAGGAACAGAGTTTGGACTTGAAATTCAAGCAGTGCATTGTCTGAATAGGCTTGAAAAGCGAATGCCTAAGCGTGGAATTTTCGTACAGTTTCTGTACTTCTACAGGGACTGGCTAAGCCATCATTTCTACAGAAACTCCCTGAAGTCTGGCACAGTCAGGATGCCCATCAGAGTCCCTGGGAAAACATGCTACCCTCAGAAAGAGCAGCTATCCAACCTCAGTAGACATGGTCTGCCCAAAGCAGGCAGCTGTAAACTAGCACCCAGGCTTCAGTGCAGCAGCAACACCTTCCCAAATCACACTGCCACCCATCACTGGAGGGGTCTTGTGCTGGTAGTGGAAGGGTTTTCTGGGGTTTGTTTGGTTGTGCTTTCCTCGACTACATGGACATACCCTAATTCCTGCGATTTTACTGGCTGTATGTCATTGGCAGGTAAAAGCAGAATTACAGAAAAATGTGTAGCTCACAAAAAGCAAGGAAGTTTCAGATCTGAAAAAACTGCAAAATCAAACACAAATCAAGGCTGAAATAATTGTCACTAATATTACTGCTATTGACAATAAAAAGAACTTACATTTAAAAGCTGTCCTACTGTCACAGGGACACTTGATCTTTCTTGAGGCTTTTATCAGCTGGCAGTTTGTCATAGCTACGTAGGTTTTACACTTTATTACAGCACTCTGGAAGTGCCGCTGATAAGACAGTGATTGCAAAGGAGCGCACTAAATGATCTAAGTTGTCCTTTTCTATTCACTATGGTTTTAAAGGGCATAAAGGTATTCTGCCAGGAGATGAAGAGACAGATAGATAAAATTTTCACATCTTATTTACCTTCTAATTTAGCAGACCTAACTCTCAATGAAGGTAATTTAACAGTCAGATTTGCCAGTCAAAGCACTGCCTGATTTTCTGTCCTTCTTTGATAATGAGCACAGTAGAAAATTTCATTTGCCTTTTAACCTTACGTCAGCAGGAATGATTTCACTTGGTGAAATTTATATGGGTCCTTTCAAGCAGTGTACTGTCCTTCAAAATTGCCCTGAGACAACACACCTGACCTGTAGTTCTTAATTTCCATGGCTTCTCAGTCACATCTTCCTGACAGTTCAAAATGTATTCTGTTTCAGAATAGTATTTGGAAGGATTTGACATGGTAGTTTCTGCCAAATACATCGTATTATTATTTTTTTTTAAAAATCAATGTGTTTCAATTTTCATAAGCTGTGCACCAGAACCAAATGCAACTGAAGCTGTTTTCCCTCTAATACCTGTCCAAGGCATTTAAATGACCATAATACTCTTATTTCTGACCAGGTATCTCCACCTGCAAAAGCACCTTATTTCTGTAGTAGTATAATTTCTCTGAAACAAACAGGGAAGAGGAAAGTTTGTTTAGTGTATGGAAATAGAATGACTATTGTCTGGGTTATCCATTCAGCCTGTTAGATGAATTCTATCTTAATATGCAGGGAGTTTCCTGGAAAAAAAATACCTTGAGTGGCTACAGCAGCATAGCTTTCTCAACAACTATTTCAGATGTAAGCAGACTAGAGCTTGAGAAATGTGAAAAGATTTTTTCTGAGAAGATAGAAATATGTATTTGCAGTAGCTATGACCGACTTTAAATAAATAATCCTGTATTACTGTAGCTATAGAAGTGAAAAAAATACAGTTCCAGAAGTTACCATCTCCAAAGCACCAGAGCTGATTTCACTTTTAAGTATACACATCATGAGACACTCACCTTCTAAACACTCCTTCTTATTGTCTAGCTTCTCATGAGCTTTTGCACGTCTGAAGAGAGCTTTTACATATTTAGGATTAAGCTCAACAGCCTTTGTGCAATCTTGTGCCACTTCTGTCCATTTTTGCTGTGGGTAGAAAAACAATACAGTGAGAGGGGCCCCACTCAGTTGTACTGTTTTAGCTTTCCTCAGCCAGCTCTGGGGTCATGTACACCTTACAGGTGCTGCAGTTCCCAGGGCTCTGGTTGTGCCTGCTTGCTTCAGTTTCAGCAAGTTTCTCTGTAAGAAACTACCTGGGCACCCCTGCACCAGAAAAGGCACAAACCAGAAAAGGAAGCGTAACAGAGAAATTAAACCAGATGGTTGAGTTGATGCAAAGATGCTTGCAGGAGGTAACATTGAGATTGAAAGACTGGTAAAAAAAAATAAGAAGAAAAAGGATGGAAATACAAAAACAAGTTTAACCAAGTGCTAAAACACTTTTTAAATAAAAGTTATTTCAAAAGAAGCTTTTCTAGTAAAGGAACCATGTATATTTGGGACTCATTATGGCATGAATTTGTGTTCTTAGACAAGAATTGTTTTATCTCTCCTCTAACAGAACATTTTTCTAATCACAGTCTCTCACTTGATACTTCAGACTGTACAAAGTAAATTTATCCACTCCTTTATACAGCTCACTAATTTGACCTCATAAGCAAATCTATGATACTGTAATAAGCAATACTGATTGACTTCTAAAACTAATACAAAGTAGACTCAGCTATCAAGTAAATGTTATTTCCCCCTGTGCAAAATTTAGGTCTTGGCCTTTAGCAGGATTTTTATGATTTCTTTGTTTAAATTTTGAGTAGCGTCCTTCCAAAATACTTGGCCTTTCACCCAACAGTTAAAGAAACACTCTAGAAGAGAGAAGCAAAATCAACTTATATACAAGAAAATTGTTTCAAAGGATAAGAAATTAAAACCTTGTCTTAGAAGAACAGGATGCATAGGAATTATATAAGATAAACTGAGACAGTCAACAGAAAACAATTTTATTTATATGTAGAAAAGTATGATGAGCTAGTGAAAAACAGCTGCAAGCAACAGCATCTTCTTGTGAAGGCAGCAGATACCATCACCTGGGATCTTTCAGTGGACAGAAGTGGCAAAATACAAAACTGATAATACTTCATTTTTGAATAAACACATAATTATATTTAACTTCTCACCAGTTGTTCATAGGCAGCAGCTCTGTTTTGATAGAAGGTAGAAAGATCAAGGTTTTTCTCAGGAGGGCACAGGCTGATAGCCTCAGTATAACATTGAATAGCCTGCTCATATTTTCCTGCTTTAAAATATTTGTTTCCTTTGTTCTTGGCTGCTTGGGCTCTACCAAGAGGGGTCTGAAAAAGTAAAGTGACAGGTCAATTCACATAAGAAAAGCATCACATCACATAAACTATGCACTGACGGGCTGATCTTCAAAATTGGATATAAAATTGGATCTGAGAGTAAACTCCAGCCTAGACTTCTGAAAAATATCGCTGATTTAATTTCCTGGAAACAAACAACAGATTTTCTTTTACAAGTGTATCAGGAGAAAACCTTTTCAAAAGATTCACTACAATGGTATTAAACAATGCAGTGATTTCTGTTTGGAAAGCTAAACAGATTGTAATCTTACACAGCTGCTGAGCAGAAGAACCAACGAGTTAAGCTATTTCTCCAAAGACTAAATGTGCAAAGACAACAAAGCCTCAAAGCAGCTCAAATAGAAAAGTTTCCTACTGAAATACATACAGTCTACAAGACCAGAGGTGACTCATCAGACTGTGAGTAAAATATGGAAAACACTTTGTGGGAAGACCTACTGAGCAAAACAAATAAAACCTGTATGGAAAATAAAGTTCTTCTGCCTTTTATACACTAGACAAATGAACTAACTTTATAGCTGATTCCCCTACAGCTTCACACAACTTGCTTCATCCAAGAAGTGCTGGGTCATCACTCTCTTAGCAGAGGATGGGAAACTTTGCTAAGTGGCCTGAGACCCTGCTAAATGCATCTTTATGTGGTGCACCACATGTTGATCACCTGTATTTCTGTAGAAACTAACATTACTACCTGTAGCCCCTAGAGTTACAGGAGTTATCGAACATTGTGGTTTACATGGAGTCAAATGTAAAAATGCTCTCTTCACCAAAGGGATATGACCCACATTCAAGAAATACAAAGCTGCAAAAGATCCTAACATTGATCTTCTAGGTTCTGCTCCTCTTTCACAGCCTAGCTTCAAGGATCAACATTTTGGGGCAGTTCTGCTAAGCTGCTTGATCAAAATGAACAGATGCATGAGGACACATGCCATTTCACTGGCCTTTCTGAGGAGGGAAAGAGTACAGACTGAAGGAAGCAATGCCTTAATCAACAGCTGCAGGATTCACTGCAACTCACCTGCATGGAAAAGATCATCTAGGATTTGCTGGAAACTGTCAGTGCAGCTCTCTGACCTTGCCTTGCCTCCTCTCCCCCCTCACCCACCACCAGCACCAGACTACACCCAGATCACTGTAAGCCAAATTTGAAAGCATCTTTGCATTTTATCTGCCTGTTCCCATTCATGTGTGCTCACTTCATGCCAATCCGACCATTTTTAGCACCTAACTGATTTTTAAAACTGAAAACCTGAAGGGATGCCAGGAGTTGCTGTACAACACGTCTTTTAAGGCCTGAATCCCAATCCTGGCGTGAGAGAAGATAATGGATACTAGCCTTAGTTCCTACATAAAAACAGGCATCCAAATAGAACAAAGTATCTTACAGGCACTTGCCTGAGGGGAGACTTACAAGTGTAACCATATAAGGGAGAATTTCTTACATATCCCTACTGCCAGAAAAGCTCTTCTCTCACTGGGCTTACAGGAAATCAATCTGCACCATCTTTATTGTTCACAGAACATGACAATCTGCATGCCTTTCAGATTTTTTAAGGCTTTAAATTTAAATTGGTAAAAGATTACTAGCTTCAGCAGTTACACTGTGTGTAACTCTAGGGATACAAAAGCCAGAATTGAGTGCAAATATTTTTACTGAGAGCCAGGTAACTGTGTACCTGATAAGTTGTTTCTTTAAAAAATTAGCTAAAGTGAGTAAAGGTTAAATTTATTTCAAGCATGTCCTAAATTATGCTCAAAATACAACAGTGCATCTCTTTTAACCAAGGGAAGGGTTATGCACATACAGCAAACTTAAATGCATGAAAGTCAGCTTGAATTTTCCTTTCTGCACTTCTACAGTAAATCTTTTGTGAAATAATCCACAATATTCAATGTTGTTCCTATTAACTTGAATTGAAAAGAAAACCATGATATAGACTAGATTCATATATGTGTTCCCAGTATGAAAATTAATTAAGACTGCAGAGATTAAGCCTACACTGCAACTAGATTACTACTTTATGATCACTGCCAATTCCTTCAGCACAGGGATCTCCCACCCCAGTACGTGCCTCAGGCTGGGCAGTCCATGTGCTCCATCCTATGCACTTTGACCAGCCTGCACTGCAGCCCTCGCACAAAGACAGAAGTTACAGATGAAAATTCCTGGATAATACACAAATGCAATGGCTGCTCCAGCATCAGGTGTGCGAGAGGAATTGTAACTGGAAGCAAGATATCTGTAGGTGTGGCGCTGACACTGCTGGTTCTTGGGAAGCATCAAGTCTTCAGACAAGCCTAAATGCACTCAACAGGGACCAAAAAGAGACCATGAACACGATGTCAAAGTTATTAAAATTAGTAACTCTGTTGTCAGCGTAAGCCTTTAGTAACAGTTGCAGGAGCACAGACCACAGAACCAGCCACACAGCAATGAATCTGGGAGTATATGCTGCCTCCCTGGTTACTCCCTGCTGCACTCACTGCCCAGTGTGAGAAATTTGGGGGCAAGGAGTCAGGACTTAGAGCACAAGATGTTATTATGCAATAAAGTCAGCAGTAATGCCCATGGCAAGGAAGAAATCAATTTGTTTGTTTGTTTGTTTAAGCTGCCTTACACAAGACTCCTAGCTCTTAGAAGTGTTATCTCTGCACCCTCAGTCAAATTACTCCACTGTAGCCCTCAGTGTGCACACAATACATCACTGAACCCAGTCTATGTTTATGCTGAGTTTGGAGGGGGTTTGCTGTTGTTGGTTTGGGTGGGGTTTTTTTGGTGGCTGTTTATTTTAGGAAAGATATTAAAGAACTCACGTCACATTATATGCTGCAATACCTTTCTGTAATAGCACAAATAAGAATATGAAAATTAATTCTTAACATAAGGTTGGCTTCTGAAAGTTTGTGAAGCCTTAAATTTAACCCTGACAAGATTTCGAAGCAAATTTTTTAGTATTTTTCTTAGCCCTCCAGTCCTTCTCCATTGCTACACAGGATGTACACAAGATGTGTACATAAGAAACTGATTATACAAGCAAACCTCATGTACCTCATGCACCTCATGCACAAATAATAGAAAAACCTCACTTCTTCCATTTTCTTGCCAAAGTAACAATTCTAGACATTATTTTCCAATTTCACTGCTTCTCCTCACCTGATCCATTGCCATTCTATGTGGTGCACTGGAAATTTTTATCCCCAAGGTGAAGGTCCACACAGAGCAAGAAAAACTCTCCAGTTTGTCATCTTCTGGTCAAAGAATCCAGGCAACAACCAACCCAGCTCAATAAAATGAACGTAAGTCCACAGTGAGTTCAAAACAAATACCTCAGAAGTTATTTGCAGTTACCCAAAAAAATAACATCTCAGTACTGAGAACCGCTTTCAGCAACTGTTCATTAAGTCTTAAAGTTTAAGCCAAAGGACACTTGTGTAACTGAGTTGTCACTTATCTAGGTAACTAAACAAGCAGATTGCTACCCGTCTGAAGACTACACAGCACTGAAAAAAATTTCTTAGCAGCTACTTTAACCACAGCAAACACGCTTTGCTTACAAAATGTTCAGAAACTGCGTGCAAACAGCAACTTTAGAGCAACAGACTGGCAGCAAGAATAATAATGCTTAGTAACCCTCAGCAATGGCAATATTGTTCAACTAGCAGTTCAGAACTTTATATATTTATGAGAGACTGTTATTCAAAGCAGAACAAGAAATTTCCTGCTAGCCAATGATGACAGTGATTCACAACTGAAGCATGAGAAGAGAGTTTCAGCATTTTCTTTTGGCTGAAAAGGATTTGCATGAGCCCTTGTCTGACAGATGACATAGAAGGGGATTACTGGTTCACCCATCTTAATTTAACTTGCAAAAAAATAAAGTCCTTGTTTAGAACTCTTTTTTCCTCTCCAAGCAAGAGGACCCTCTTGATGAGGTACAAGAAAAAAAAAAGTGTTCTTTTCTGAATACCTGTTTTTCTTTTTTTCTTTTTTTGGACTAAGGTTCATCTCGTGTCTTATTTCAAACCTATACTGAAAGGCATTAACTGAATATAAATGGTTTTAAGCGTCTCCTTACCACTAAAATCACTATGAGAGAAAGTATGTTTACATGAACTTTGATGTAAAGTCAGAGTGCAAGCAAGGATGTATTATAGTTAGAAATAACCAAGCAGAAGTTTACAGTACAATTTGATACTGTTCTCAGTCACCATTCTGTTAAATGAATTTGCCATTCAGGTCTACCATGAATAAGCAAACTGCCCATGAGCTGCCAAGAGTCTAACAATTGTTCTGCTGCTATAGTACACACATTTAAGGGTTTTCTACACCTGCCCACCACAGCTGGCATGAAACATAGAAGACTTACAGTAGGTGGATAGTGAGATTTATTAGACAACAGGTGCACAGGACAATAGAAATTACTTTTTATGCCCTTTGCTTAGATCAATTCAGAGTATATACCAAGATGAATATATCTAGACCAAGGGGTTTCATTTGTTCATATACTGATCTAATGTCACAGCAGTGAGAGAGACAACACTCAGAAATTGCCATGAACACAGACACTGGAAAGAAGCCATACTAGTTGGCTGCTGATCCTGATGTGTGGCACCACAAAACCCGAGGAGTTTGATCACGTTCATCCACCGCAGGTGGACTGTACCCTGCTCACAGGAAAGTGTGCAAAGACAGTGACTGCTGCAAACCCAAATGGCTTTGTCTGCAATACACAAAACCAAAGGCTGACCTCCTCACATACCAAAACATAGGGTTACCCCATGAACTTGCTGAAAGAGTTAAGGGGTGAGATTTGGACTACCACAGAGTCACAAAAGGAAGTGACTTCAACTCAAAGAGACAAAAATACTGAAGCAACCAACACATTACCTCACTAACCAGTGCTCGTTCCTGTCAGACAAGAAGGGTATAAAACTTGCTAAGAAGTTAGCATGGAGTAAGTAAAAAAACACAAATCAACTGGGCATCAACTAAAACAACAAATGCAAAGCACTCCAACATGCTTAAGTTATGCAATATTCACTACAAACCAGGACAGCACGTAAAAAGCAACTTCGGTTACTGAGTAACTATAACACATTCCATCTAAATTGTAAGAAACAACGACAACTTCTGTAATTAACATGCAATTTGACTTTACAACCTTTGAGTCATCCACAGATGCAGTTTTATCATTGTCACTTAACTGGTCCAGAAATACCAGTTTACTGTACTGTTGAGGAGCTGTGCTTACAGGAGAAGGAATCTCAAAAGTAGTTCAGCTTTTCCCAATATAGCACCTATGCTAAGGACTTCTGCCAACACAATGTCAGCCACAGATCACATACTTGACCAGTGCATCAATGCCAGGAGAATTCTCTAGTGCAGACACAGCCTGGGGAAAAAACTGAGGCCTGTGCAGCAGGTAAAAGAAAAGCTAAAACTGCATGTAAAATAGTAACAAGTCTGAATAAAGAACATGGAAGATTTTAGATCTTACATACTTTCAAAGAACAGAGAAAAAAATCCAAGGCTGTGTCTTCAGAAACAGTGAAGAGAGCATCAAATGGGTACAAGGGCTGATTTAATGAAATGCACAGAAAAGTATGAATCTTAAGTTACATTTATGACTAAAAGCATAGTTAGCTGACACAGCTGTTGGTAGTGAATTCATTACTGAGCTTTCTAAAAAGACTTCTCTCTTGTGTTTCCACCGTGAAATGAAGTACTGGCTCTTATTCACTGTGCAGATTTGTATGTGAAATCAGACTGAGTTTAAAAAAATACCCCACCACAGCAGAAAGGCAGACTTACACAATACAGGTAGTTTTATAAGCAAAACAAGAGCAATGGTTGTATTTTCAATCAAGGGTCTTATCAATATTACCTAAAACTAATAAAATATGAGAGGAAACATGAAATCTACATGGCAACATTGCTTTGTATATGAATAACAGGAAGACAATTCCCTCCACAGACATAAAGTAGTCAAGGGAACTTGCAGCCACATTAATTTCCCTGCTGCAGATATATTTTGACCAGCTAGACAACTGTCTCATGTAACCAATCAAATGTGATAACTTCTACATCTTTTCTAAGTAATATCTCTCACTTCTTTACAGTGTAAGCAATGACACTCCTCAAGGAACTGTGGGTCATATCATTCAACTTATTCTTACATGTACAGAGTCTTCCAGTAATTTAATTTGTGGAGCAACCTGAAAGACCTAGACACACGGTATTTTAAATCAAATGCTATATAAGTGTTTTAAATGTTTTAAGAGCTTGCTTCAAGTACAACTGCAGAATGACTACAAACCACTGGACACTATAAACTGGAATTCAAAAACACAATCAAGAAACCCAGAGTGAAGATACTAATGAGGAGGTCACTGCATCTACACAAAGGTCAGAAGCAGGCTGCAAACCAGAGCTCAAACTAGCAAGCACACTCCCATAAATATGACAGATGCTGCTTGAAACCACAAGCCAAAATAACCACTGTAAACAAATTCTGAGTCTGTCCTCTGTACAGGACTTGCTCCGTACGGTTTGGTGCCCACGAAGGAACAAATCACTGCATTCAAGTAACTGCCTCAAGGTCCAGCAAAGGTTTTACAGCTTACTATGCTTCCACGAGTGCCCGAGGGTACCTATGATTCACTAGCTAAGGAAGTTGCCACCTTCCTCACCACTCCCATGTGTTCCCGCCACTGCCCGCCCACTCACATAAAACTGATCACTCGATGATCAAAGTTAACACTGACTTTTTCTAGTCTCAGAAGCCGATTTTTTTTCTCTCCTGACCATTTCAGATGGGAAGTTTAAACTGTCATCTGACAATTCAATGCATTTTGAGAGGAACACAAGAATGGGAAAAGTAAATGCAGGACAGGATTTTCTTATCAAAACAAATCAGTTTGTCAAATCCATCATCATAAACACATTGGTCCACTGCAACTTCACCTCAGTAGTGCAGCACGACTGACAATGTACTTCTGTGACAGCAGATGTGCAAAAAGCGCATCTTAGATGCATTTTTCCACATACAGATATGCAAGAGAATGATGGATCTGATGTGGACTCTGATCTTCCATGTTGCCCTTGAGTTTTTGTGTAGACCATTATATCTGAAAACTATCAGGACGGTAATTCACAACAGGATAAATGTTAAGTTTTGAGAGCATATCTACTTAGGCAAACTGTATTCTTAAAGTCTCTGTTACTTAGACTGTATGGCTTTTGTATTGTTATGGAACATATTTCACCTCAAAATGATCCTGACTGTGTTTTCTTTCCACTCTGCTGTATCCAGCACCTCAGGTAACACACAACAGAGCACAGATTTGCTTTCCAAAACACCACTCCTGGAAAAAACTGACTCAAAGCTGTTCTACACCTCAGAAGCAGAGGTACATTCCCTCCTCAGCAGCACACTGTGGTTGATGTGAACTTCACAGCAAGATGTGTTCAGCAACGCGCTCTCCTGCGTAGCAGTGCCAGGGCTGGAACAAACTATGCCCCACTGCTGTGACCAGGAACGCCTGGCTACGAGCACTACGGGTCACACAGGGCGACCACAGAGAGACACGGACTCCTGGAGGGGTCCAGAGGAGGGAAACGAGGATGATTAAGGGTCTGGAGCATCCCTCTTAGGAGGAAGGGCTGAAGGAGCTGGGTCTGTTCAGCTGCGACAGGAGATGGCTGAGAGGGGAACCTCATGAATGTGCATAAATACCTGAAGGGAGGGTGTCAGGAAGATGGACCAGGCTCTGCTCGTGGTGCCGAGCAACAGGACAAGAGGGCAAAAACTGATGCATAGGGAGCTCCTCCTGAGCATGAGGAAGGAAGACCCTCTTTACTGCGCTGGTGCCCGCACGGGGGCACAGACTGCCCAGAGGAGCTGCGGATTCTCCTGCCATGGATCAGGGTCGCCCGGACGCAATCCCGAACCACGTGCTCCGCCCGGGACGACCCTGCCTCAGCAGGGAGGCTGGCCCAGCTCACCCTTCCATCCCGACCCTGCCTCAGCAGGAGGCTGGCCCAGCTCACCCCCGGCCGTCCCTTCCAGCAGGGCAGGGCCCAGCCGGGATGGCTGCAGCGCCCCGTCCCCTCCCAGCCTGCCGCGGCCCCGCTCTGCGGCCCGGCCCTGCCCTGCCCTCGCACACCGCTCACCATCTCCTCGTGTCCGGGCCCGTCGGGCTGCCCGGCCCCTCCATCGCCGCCGGGCCCGGGGCTCGCCCGGCCCTCGGGGGTCTTCCTCTCGCTGGCGCCCTTGCCGCGCCGCGCCGCCCGCCGCCCCCACAGGTAGATGGCGCCGGCGCCCAGCAGGATGGGCGCGCCCAGCACCNGGGAAGGGACACATCCCAGGGGCACGGGGGGGAAGGGACACGTCCTGGGGACATGGGGGACTGGGGCACATCCCGGGGGCACGGGGGACTGGGACACATCCCGGGGGCACGGGGGGATGGGACACATCCTGGGAGTGCATCCCATGTCTCGAGGGCGGGAACACACATCCTGAGTGCATCCCATGTCTGGAGGGCTGGGATACATATCCTGGGAGTGCCACACGTCTGGGGCTCTGGGACACACATCCTGAGTGCATCCCATGTCTGGAGGGCTGGGATACATATCCTGGGAGTGCCACACGTCTGGATTGCTGGGACACATATCCTGCGTGCACCCCACATCTGGATTGCTGTGTCCACGTCTGGGCTCCGCAGGGCAGGAGAGACATGAGGATCCTGGAGCGGATCAGTGGAGGGCAACGAGGGTGGTTAAGGGACTGGAGCATCTCTCTTATGAGGAAAAGCTGAGGGAGCTGAGCCTGTTCAGCCTCGACAGGAGACGGCTGAGAGGGGACCTCAGGAATACGTATAAATATCTAAAGAAAAGGTTCCGAGAGGCTGGAACTCTGCTTGGTGGTGCTAAGCAATTGGACGAGAGGCAACAGGCAGAAACTGATGCGCAGAAGTTCCACCCGAATATGAGGAACTGTAACTGGGGTGACTGGAATGGGGTGTCTAGAGTGTGGAGCCTCCCTCACTGGAGATGTTCAAGAACCACCTGGACACAATCCTGTGCCATGTGCTCTGGGATGACCCTGCTTGAGCAGGGAGGTTGGACCAGATGGGCCACGGTGGTCCCTTCCAACCTGACCTAGTCTGTGATTCTGTGCTTCTGTTTCAACAAATGTGGCTGATTAAGTTTCTAAGACTTAGTACTGGAGTGTCTTGAAGCAGTCCTTGCTACAAATGGCATCTTGAAGTTATTTAAACTCTCATAAAAATAATTTAATATACAATACTATAATTTTGTACATGTTGTGTGTATGTGGCTATGCCTACTTAGCATCCTTACCTGTACGTAGAGGCAGCTTATGTTTCTGCTTCCACTTATTCCCCTGGAGCACTCAGCTAAGGATGAAGAGCTGTCATCTTTGCTATGTTTTTATACTCGGATAACTCTAGTCATCTCATGCCTGAAAGTTTCATTGTAGGTGGCAGGGAAATGGAAGGAATATGTGTGAAGACATGCTGCAGTGAAGTAAAAAAGGACTGAAAATAAAAACAACAGTAAGATTGCTAAGCAAATACTTCAGGAGTCCAACTAAAATTTGTCCTGCTGCACTCTGAGTCAGTATATCTGAGTGCCTGGTAGTAAACAGCTTGAGCTATATCCTTTAATTTATGGATTATTACTGTTTACATAAGCATATTTTGACAAAGCTGTGGGACAACCTCTCTCCCACTTTTCCCTGTCACCTGTCTCAGCATGGCAGAAGCATTTCCAGTTCCACACAACAGCTTGCAGTTCTGTCTTGCATGTCAGAAAAGAAGGAATTCAAACCACACAATAGAAAACATAAGCAACACGTCAATAGCTTCCCACTGGGACAGCCTCAATTCCACCCACATGATGCTTCCTATGAGCTACTGCAGCTCTTCAAATGGACCTTGCCTGTACAGATGGGCGGCCTCAAGGATGTAAGTGGAATTCAGGCTGTCAGAATATGGCCAGGAGTGTTCTTCCCCACCTGAAGAATCAGCCTGTGCATCCTTTTTATTACTTTAGGTGTCTTTACTGCACTGTTTTTCAGGTATCCCTCTTGCTCTTGTCCACCTGTGCCTCTGCCAAGAAAGCATCCTGCTGCGGGTTGGTTGTGTCTCCAAGTTCTAATGTACAACATGTGAGGCAATGCCATCTGCACACCCATGTGCTCCAGGCCCCTGTGCTAATCATGGTCCTGCCTGCCCTGGGCAAGGTAAAACTTGGGCACATAGGCATGCTTGACCAATTGGTCCCTTTACCCATATTACTCAGAATTAAGAGTTCTACACAGTAGGTAAACCTCACACCTAAAACCCACAGGAATGAAATTAGAGTTTGTTACTACATCTGCATTCCTAAATAGATCAGGGAAATGGCATGGTTTAATGCTGGACCAGTGATTCTCTGTAATGCTAAATTACCAGCAAGTTTTTTGGCATACTTCTGGCCAAGGCCAACTGGCAACTCCACAGCAATGCCTAGGCAGCTGGAGAATGTGTAGCACACACCAAGGACTGCTTCCAATAAGAAGTTAGGTTTGGGTTCCTCCTCATATGCAGTCTCCCAACACTATCCCAACAGGCTCCACAGCCTTAGAGCCCTCCTCTTTGTCCTCCTGCCATGTCCCAAGGAATGTCCCAAGGCATCTTCCAGTTTTATACCATACAAACAACAGTCTTATGGGCCACAACAGGGGTTTGGTGTTATATCAGATAATTTAAAACAAAAAGTGCACAAAACTTGAAAGACAGTATTACAGCCACAGTGCAGTGCATACAGCCTTGAGGAGACCCACAGCACAAACGCCATGTGGGGTACATGTAATTGGTGTAGCCACTTGGTCTCAGGGCCAGAAAACAGTCCCTGTCCTTATTCTGTTTGTGGGATAGACATGGCCTGTATGGGTTACAGCCAGGGCTGGTGAGGAGAAATCAGACATATTTTTACCCCATGTGCATTCAAGTGAGGCAATGCCTCTCATAACCCTTTATGGCATGTGAAATTACTCTGGTGAAAAGCAGCTGACCCAAGTTTACGCTGCCTGTCATAACCCAAAAATGAACAAGCAATTGCTTTCTTCTACCTAGGCAGGCCACATTTCCTAAATACTGAGGGAGGAACAGAGGCTACAGAAGTCAGGAGGGAGGGCAATATGGGAAGAGTTGGCTATTTGTGTTCCTTCCCACAGAGCCAGTTAGGTCTCTGCAAGCAGCCGTGCCAGTTTCTGGCCAACATCAATATGTTAGTTCTGGTTCTCAAAATCACAAGCCTGCTTTGGGGTTGTGTATGCACCTCCCAGGCATGTAACTGTGGGCAATTCTCCATTGGTATTGACAGCTGGTGCACTCAACAGCAATACACAGGGAGCAGCAAACACCCCTCCCACCAGCCCCCTGCGGCAGTGTCATATTGGACAGCGCTGCAATGGAAAGGTTAAAGGAAACCTTGTTGAAAAGAAATGAGAAAGGATTGACTTTATGTTTAGACGGTGCCCAGGGCTGCAGTGGGATGGGTTTGTGCAGAAAGACTGGTTGAAACTGCGCCTTTGCTTCCTCGTGTTGGCAGAACAGTGTAAAGCTACTGGCTTGGTGGTGGAATTTGACATTGCTTTTCTTTGTCTGGTTGGGAGACTCACCCCCAAGTTTGGAGCATCTGTACATGGAATATGATGAGGATGATGATATCTTCTTTGCAAAATGGATGAGCAGCTTCTGGGGCCACAACTTCATCGATGAGAATGAGAAAGAGGGTAGAGGCCACAAGAAACGTCAGACACGATTCTGTAATGAAAGGAGAGCATCCCTTCCGGTAAGAACTGTGTGCAGTTTTCCCTGTGTGTGCAAAAATATAAGTGGTTTGTGCAAAAATGTAAGTTCACTTCCCAGGAGCACGGCCCTAGAGATGCATGAGGATGAGTATGGTACCTCTTACCAAGTAAGTTCTGTTCCTGCTGGCAACAGCTACTTGCTTTCTGAACTGAGGTGCCTGCCAGGGTCAGGCCTCTGGTGTCTTAGAATACAGGAAAACTGGCAAACTCCAAGATAAGCGATGACAGGACCAGAAATGTAAGGAGAAGCATGTAATAGCTACCTAATGATGTACTCCAGTGTTTTCCCATCTGCTCAGCATGACCTGGCAGAGATCAAAAGATCTTGCAACTGGCATACAGAAAGACTGTTTTTAATGAGTCTGTTCTCATGTGTAAAATTAATAGGACTTGGACCTAATTCTGCAACTATACTGTCTCCAGAAAATTTTACTCCCTGGGATTTAGGTGTTTGCAGGTGTAACTTCTAATTTAAGCCTGAGGATGTGGTCCCTCCTGGTTTAAAACATCTGACTCTGAAAACAAGGATACAACACATAACAAAGCTTATTAAACTGTGAAGTAAGATTTTACAGTAGAAGGACATTCTTTACTTAGTTTAAACTAACAAAATAGTTCGGAAAGGGGCAGGGCTCATGTGCAGAATCGGGTTTTTAAGGCAGCTCACAACTGTCTGATTATGAAAATTAAGTTAAACTGAAAACAGCTTTCACAGTCTTCTCTTTACTCAAAGACTGTTGCTTTTATTTCAGCTCTTAGAAGAATATATAGTGGTCCGAACCTGTCTCTTTTTTCCCGACTATATTAGTTGGCTTAACAAAGCCACTATATTTCCTTAAAACCATTTTTTACTTATATTCTTAGATCATTTTGACTGCAACAAAGCAATGCTAATATATTGGGGAGAAACAGCTAATCTTTTTCAAACTTTTTTAATGCCATGCTATGTTTTCACATTGCAAGTTCTCCACTGGAACAGCCATGTTCTAAGCTGTAGGATTTTTAATTTAAAAAAAAAATTGGCTAAAAACCCCAAAGCTCCTCCTCCTTCTTTGAATTCATGGACGGGCTGCAGAGATGACCTTCAGTCATAACTTCTGGTCCAATCAGCCACATTTATTTACTGCTATATTTCACCTTGGCCACAGATTGCAGGACAGACTCTGAGCTACAGCTTTGCTAATGTATTCCATCAGAATGCTGGAAACATAATGTTTTTTTAGTGTTGATGGGATATTAAAAATTAATTTTACTGTTATTATTTTTTTCCTTCAAAGACCTATGTATATGTGATTTCTATAGGCCTCAATACAGACTGAAGTGTAAGAATGTAGTTTAAATCACTTTCCATTCAGCAAGGTGCTGAATACATCTTTTATGTTCTTGCATATTGTGTCTGTATTGTGTGTGCAGAGACATTTCCTTTGAAGCTTGTTCTTATATTCAATTTGTTCAAAAGCTATTTAAATATTTAGCTAATACCCATTCAAATACTTTGCTATAGTTGTGTCCCTGAATCCATACCTTGAATTTGGATTAAGTTTGCTGGGAGAAAGACTGAATTTTTTCTTACATTACTGTTCAATGAGCAAAGATTATCATGCACACTTAATTATGTCTGGTTTTTGCATTAATACTTCACACAAATTTGTCTTGCTCCACTAGTTTTATATAGAAGATATAAATTTTAACTTTTTTATTTCTCAGTGCTAGAAGTTGATTGGATGAATGAGAGGGAAAAATTTGTTTGGGGATTTATGATTCAGGGGTAAATTCTGAGATGAAACTTTTCATTTGGAAGTTGACTGGTTGGTAGCAAGGAGCACTAAAACATGTTGCCCTTAACAAAAGCTAGAAATTAAACACACAGGCACTAATGATGCCTTAGAAATACTTTTAGAAAGAGCATTTGATTGCTGAGAGCAACTACTTGCTTTTGCACCTGGATGTGTGTTTTTTACAGTTACTACAAATTATAACTACTGTAAGATTCATTATTACAAACGTAAACTACTGTAAGATTCAAAACACTTTTATTGTTATTTAAATATTGTCTTCATTTTATCAGAACAGTGCTATTAATCAGGAGGAATAATAACAGATTAGACAGCATCTCTTCTGCAAATTAATACCTCCACAGCAGGTGTCAGTGTGCCCTTTCTTCTGTCTCAACACCTTAAATCAAGGTAACTCCACTGTCCAGGTGAAAATCAAGTCAGCAGGTTCTGACACAGCTGTTGACAAAATTTCCTTGTGCAGATATGATGGCAAAACAGCACTGCCAGCACAGTTTGTCTCGTATCCAGGACTGATACAGGGTGCATCAGCAGTAGTGCAGTCCTGCCCACACAAACTGCAGCTGTGCCAGGAGTGTCTGGGTATTACAGAGCAAAATGTTCACAGTATGGCTCAAAAGGTGCTTTTGTGTAAAGCTGGAAATCACTTTCGGGTCCAATTTGGTGTCTTGGTCTTTGTAGCTTTTCCTGTGCTGTAGTAAGATATTCAAGCCACTGCACTCACCTCAAACACAGTAATAAACTTCTGTGGCCGATTGTGGTGCAGCCCCTCCAAAATATGCATAAAGCTTTGTAGAATAACTCCCAAAGTAACAACAGTTTTCATTATTTTTCCCCAAACATCTTGGTATACCTCACAAATATTACTGAGATGAGCTTTGCAAAATTGTTTTGCTGTTGTTGTTCACATTTTGCAGAGGGGAACACAAAATTATATTCATCCTTCACTGGATCACTGGCAAGTCAGGTTAAAACATGCAACTCCCCCCTCCTGAAAAGTGTCAGAGTTGTAGATGATGCTGTGGGCCAACACTGAACATGCAAACTTCCTGGGGAGAGCTAAATCATGTTTCCATCTCCTCTATTTAGCTTGTTCCCCTGGCAAACTTTGGACAAATTAACTGTGATACCATTTTTGAAGCTTGCAGCTATGACTTCCTTGACACATTCTAGTTATCCCACATCATTCTGGTTCAGGACAGTTCTTACTTCCCAGACATTTTGTTGTGGCGAAAGGATAGGAAGCAAAGGAGCACTGAGAGGAGTTTTACAACTCTCTACATGTATCCACCTTTAAACAGAAGTTTCTGCTCACGGGAGAAAAGCTGGTAAGAGCAGCTGAGAATGGGAGCAGAACAATTGGCTGCTGTTGAAGTTACTAACATTTAATTTAAACTAAACTTGGGCTGAACATTTACCACTGTATTGTTACTAGTGATCAGTTGGAGCCCAGACCAAAATATTTTTAAGGAATATATGCTTATTTATAAACATTTTGGAAGGAAAGGAGGCAATGGGACAGCATCTGAATGTCCAATATTCCAAAATATCCCTAAAGTATTTGAATTATTGGGTAAACTTCAACAAACAGTGAACACTCAGTGGTGACACACTGAAGACTAATTTTCTTGCTGACAGCTGTGCAGGCCCTCAGATCAAGCCCAAAAGATGCAAGCAATCAGCTTGTCTACAACAGAAACTGAGAAAGAGATTAGGCAAATTATATTGTCATCAATTTCGTGTACTTTTTGTGTGTTCTAGATGGGCAATTAGCAGAAGATTAGCTGTTTTGTAAATAGATGAACTGAGGTGACTGGCCTTTACCCAAGTGCAGAATAAAGGAGTACTAAAAGGAGTGAGAAACAATCCCTGAGATTGCTTGGTGCATCTGGTTTTCCCAGCGCTGGCAAAAAAATCCCCATTTTGATATCGTGGAGCATTTAACATTCTTCCTTCCCCTGTCTTTTCCCTTGATTCACTTCCTCCCCACTTCTCCAGTTTAAGAACTAGTGAAGGTCAGATCCTAGGAGACAGAGACCAAGGTGAGTTCACTGAAGAGGCACCAGATGTAGCATGAGGCAGCTGCTGGGCCAAGAACAAGAACAGGTATTGAGGCTGTGCTCAGAGAACTTTGTCAAGGGATGACCACAGCAGAGGGTGCACCCCTGGGAGTGCAGATACAGAGGCAATCTCTGCAATCTCTGTTGCCAGTGGCTGCTGAAGCTGCAGGAGGGCAAAGCATAGAGGAAAGCAGTCCTCATACCTTCTTATATACAGTGGTACCAAGCCTTCAATTTGGTATTAAACACAGGTATTAATGCATGTATTAAATCTAAGAAACAAGAAGAAAACCACTTGGATTTTATCTAAAGTCATTGCTGAACTTCATTTTATGACCCTTTCAGTTCTTCACAGAGTCAGTCTTAAATAAAAGAAGACTAATGTACTGTGCTAGATATAAGCCATGAAATGTTGATGGTTGAGGAGTTGTGGTGGGGTTCTTGTCTTCTGCAGGGTTGTGTCCATAAGGCAGCAACACGCTGACATGCCTGAGCGTGCTGTCTGAGCTATGGTGGTGTGTACCATGAAAAGGCACTATGAGAGAAGGCACAGTCACAGTAATATGATTGCACAGGTATTTACCCTTAGTCCACTGAGGCAGATAGGCATTTCAGAGGAAAGCCTGTCCCTTTTCTGGACCATCACTGCCATGTCCATAGGTAAACTGGAGTCTTTTTATTAAGGGCTTAACTATAATTCCCTCTGAAGGGAAATTAAAAAGCAATGTCACAGTAAAAGAAAACGTTTACAAACCTTGAAAAACAGGACTGATGGAATATGATCCCCCATTTCAGGTGTCCTCCTATGGGTTTTTTTTCCCCAAACCCTCTAAGAACAAAGACAAGTGATTTTTACTCTGAGACAATTTTTATTTCCAGGAAACAATATATGTTGATGCCATTAAAATGACATAGAAAACATTTAGCTTGCTGAGCTTGGCATGGCATGTGTGCTCCTGTCCCTCAAGCACAATGTGATTGCTTTCATGCTTTTTGAAGTAACAATACAATATGACCTTACAGAACTTACAGCTGTATTGATTGGTTTGAAACCAAAGTAAAAACAGTGTGGCAGAAATCATTAACACTACTCTCAGAGGCAGTCCATAATACTGGACATAGTAAGCTTATGCCTGGAAAAGAAATTTGAAAACCCTTCAATATTAGGTACTTCTGTCAGGTGTGAAATCTATTATTTTTAGCATCTCTCATGAAGCCTGTCTAATGTGATATAACCAAAACCATATGAATGCACAGCCTCACTCTTCAGAGGAAGGTCCTTTTCATGCTTATACATATACAATAGCATCTGGGCCAGAGTAAATGAAGGAGATATTTCAGATAGCAACTATGTCAATTTGGTTTAGCTTTCCTCCATTTGTTAATAAACCAAAACAAACAATACATACACCCCCCTCCACAACAAACCCTACTCTGAGTGTAGGGTTCTCTACTGGAGTTTCTTAGAAAACATTTCAGGATTTGTAGGAGAGACCTTCAGTTGTTTTACACAATCACAATCCCTTGAAGGCAGCAGAGCTTCTCAGGGTCAATTCATAGTTGAAGGCTTAGTGCCAGGCTTATACGAAACATAAACTCACAGAATCACATAATTAATTAGGTTGGAAAAGACCCCTGAAATCATCAAATTCAACCTTTGACCGAACACCACCATGCCAACTAGACTGTGCTGCTAAGTGCTGCACCCAGTCTTTCCCTAAACACCTCCAGGGATTGTGACTCCACCACTTCCCTGTGCAGTCTTTTCCAGTGTCTAATCATCCCTTATGTAAAGAAATTCCTCATAATGTCCAGAACATATACTCATTCAAACATGTATGGGGCAGCAGGGTGCCTGGAGTGCCCTAACCTGACACCTGCAGGGGTGTCATGTTCAGTACCTCCGGTATCTCACAGTTTTTACCACCTGCATCTTACCAGTGTTCAGCTACTCATCCTGAGAAAGCATCAGCAGCTGGCAGGGTTTGGGGCATCCCTGGCTCTCTGTAGTGTCCTTCTCACCCATCCCATCTACAGGTCTATTTCTAAAACCACTGATACATGACTCTGCAGGACACAGCAGTTCTGTATCGGTTTAATCTCCTTTACAGACATTCAATTAAACACAGCTGATGCAGATCAATAGCTTTTATCTACAAGCCAGGCCTGGGAAAATTGAATCACACAGAACCTAAACAACTATCTCCTCTCTCCCCACTTCAGCCCCACAACTGTAATTGTAGAAAGTCTGTTTTCTGCCACTTCTCTGGTAGGAATGTGCCCTGAAAGTGCTCCCTCATAAGTTCAGGACAAATGTGCCCAAGAAACCAGCAGAAAATTAAAAGCTGAGCAATAAAGCTTCTTGTCTGCATATAGGCCATGCTGAAAATGGGACAGAACTGAGTTGGAAATGGTTGCTGTCACACTCAAATTAACTCAAACATTGGATAAGACTTGGAGCACCCACGGGTCAAACCCTGCATCTGACTCCTCTCTCCACAAAAGGCTAGGTCTTTCAGAGTTCTGCCCAGAAACTGCAGCCAGATGTGAGACCTGCATTTTTGAGGTTATGAATGGTTCCAGTTCCTTTTAGTGCCCGTGAACACTAAGGGGATCCAACGACTTTACATTTGAAATGCTCCCTTGGGTGCCAAAGCTTAGATACTCAAAACCAGCAATAATTAAAAAATCTGCTGCTGCTGCCTCTAGAAAGCAAGTTCTTGGCAGTGTGATTCTTCCGCACATAAGAGAAAAGGCACAGGATTCTGGGCAAGGTCCTTTGCTCTGCACCACTGTTCGGAAAGTCTCTGTGGCAGAAAAAGGTCTACTCTGTGTGCTCTGCTTTAATATTCAATACTCAACAAAGACCTTTTGTTTTTCAGGCCAAGCTTTCCTCCTTCCATGCAACACGACTTCACCATTCTGCCAAAGGCTCATCTTCAGGCCATCTCAAGGGCTCCAAGGAATTTCAAGAAGACCAAGATGTCAAATGCCACTGCCACAGGAAGGCAAGCAGAACACCTTCAGCAGAGAGCTCAGGCCCAGAGACAAGATCAAATTCCATTCAGGAGTTTGCAGAGTCCTTTGAAAAGCACTTGCATCTCAAAAGCAAGCGCTCAGTTTCTTTGGTAGGTGACAACCAACTTAAGATCACTACATAAGAAAAAGCCCAGACAAAGTGAGCCCACTTTTTCCTTTGTGTAATTGCTGTGACTTTGCTGGGGAAAGTACAGAAATGAACTTGAATTAGTAGAATTTCTCTTAATATGAGGTGTCAAATTACTACAGTAGCACAAACGGTATTAAATTGTATCATTAGTGTGAGGATTCTTGATGTAGTGTTACCATCTAGGCTTATTCAGAAATATTTATCCTCGAAATAAGACACCTCACTGGCTGTGGCAATGTTTTCAGAGGTTTCTATGGCTGTGACAACAAAACATGACAATATAAAGCCAGGTTTGC
Source organism: Campylorhamphus procurvoides (assembly GCA_013396655.1). Taxonomy (NCBI): domain Eukaryota; kingdom Metazoa; phylum Chordata; class Aves; order Passeriformes; family Dendrocolaptidae; genus Campylorhamphus; species Campylorhamphus procurvoides. The sequence goes on from WBMV01003407.1 coordinate 332,805, forward strand.
TACACTTTTGCCATAAGACCCAGCTCACTTTCTCACTGCTGCTGATGTGGTTTAACCTATATGGTGTTCTCTGTAAGACTGCCAAACACTGCAGTGTTCGAGAGGCTTCTCTTTTACCCTTGGGAGTCCATCCATCTGCTTTCTGTAGTGTCACCACACAGCTACAGCAGAACTATTGCTGTAAGTGGCTGAACATATTTTCACTGTAAGGCATGCAGGCAGCAGGGGATTCTCACCCCATTTCAACCTTTTCCTCATCATTCTGTCCTGGACCATAAGCATTTTTTGTATGATTTGTGTTGATGAAGTAGCCAATAACAACCTTTTGTCTATGACATTCTAACACACTTTTATTATTATGATACATAATATCTGCTGTCTCATACAAGGAAGGGAGGGTAATAAATCCTAACTCACTCTGACCTATCAGAAGAACACTATCAAATTGTCACCCTATTCAAGAAGTGGTGCTTGAATAACACTTGGCATCAGCACCAAATAGCCACAGAGGGTAGTATCTTTTTTTGATTATTATTATTTTCAGTTTGTTGACACTGACAACTTGTATGGAAAAGTAATTTTCACCTTTCTTTGAAGTCCTTCTGTGCGGCAAAAGAAAAAATAAAGTTTCTTTTCAATAAGTATCATTATTACATCATCAGCCCCCCAGTTATAGTCATTGCATGACCAGTCCTCTAAAAATATGCAGAATTATGGTGATGACAGCACTGTTATGCCATTGTTAAGATTTTAAGGGCATTCTCTAATCTTCTTTTTCCCCTTTAGGAACTACTCAATTTATTTAATTTGGAAATTCACATTGCCTGGTTTATCATTTCTTATTTCTCAAAAACGCCAATGGCTAGAAAAGTCTGAGTGTGTAGTAATTGCATGATAGGTATAGTGAGTATAATGTATTAATTATAGCTTCAGTTCCAGTTAAAAATGCATTCCACTTTCCATCTGTAATCTGCAGTGAAGTGTGCTGAGCTGTATTTTAATCCGTCTTTCAAGCAGACCCACTTGCTATTCCCACAGTCACCACCGAAGTTTGGGAGATGTGAAGGACTTGAGTGTCTCAAAGAACTGAGCAATAGGTGTTGGAGATTTGAAAGGAAATTTGGGGTTAAATTTGCCTCCAAATGGAGCATCTTTTTGCATTCAGAGCTGTGTGGGTGCAATTCGAACCAGCATGATCACACAGGTGAAAAGTGTGGGAAAGGTAATTCAGGTCCTTGCTGGCATATTGCTTTTCTCTTATAAACTTGTCTTTGAGAACACTTCATGACCTCCAGCGCTTGTTTTCAGGGAGGTCTTTGTGGCTAGCACTGAACAGCCTTCAGACACGTAAAGATGGATCATGTGAAAGGACAAAAACATAGAGTCTGGGTTGAAATCTTGGAGCCTCTCTGTTTTTTTGCCTCCTGTCTGCTCCCCCACTCAAGTCAGCTGGGCAGGTGACCCTTCCATCACACACAGGCTATAGTCAAAGCATGTTTGTTCCTTCTTGCTGAGTTTTAGGGTGACTGGCTTGAGCCTTGAATTTGAGCCCATCATAGTAGAGCTGATCAGGCAGAGGCAGGTCATTGGAATATCTTGTTATACATTACTAGTGAAATAAAATAGTGAACTTGGATTTTTTTGTTTACGTAGGAGACACTTTTAATTCCTGGCTATTTTTTTCTTGCCTTTTAGCAACCTGAAGGTGTGAAGGAGAGACGAGAAAGAGAAAGATTGCATTTGAAAAAAAGCAAGTCTCATAAGAGAATGGAAGAGAAATCAGAGCCAAGGAGGGAGCGGGAAGAAGCTGAAGGTTCAGAAGTACCTGCAGAACACAATGAACAGTTTCCATCACAAGCAAGCATTCAGAAAGGATATTTATACACAGGCAGCTAGAATGCATTGAGGTAATCAATTTTAGCAGTCCCCCTGAAGAGACGAGGGAGCATTCTTGTTTTGTTTTGACTAGAAGAGGCCTGATATCTAGAATAAACCCTAAGCTGTAAAAGAAAAGTAAGATTCAACTGCATCACTGATACCGCTTTACCTTCTTTTCTTTACTCTTGTCATTAGGAATGTAACCTTTGTCATAGGAGTGTATTGGTAGCAAGTTCCAAGTTAGCAATTAACCACCATAAGGGGCTTCAGGCAAATTTAGCATTGTCTCAGCACAGTGCTGAATGTGTTCATTTAAGAGGAGACCACCATGTATGTGTTGCAGAGCTGTGCAATGTCATCCAAAGCCTTATGTTTTTGTTTTAATGAAAAACAGGCTCATGGGTAGGTTTGGGAAGAAAAAAGTACATATAAGCAGCCAACTGCTTCATGGCCCTGATGTTCACTTAGATTTGTCCTGGAAATAGGTATCTTTTTGCTTTGACAGTCTTTCAACTCCAAATTTGTGGAATTTTTCTCTTCTACACCTCCCTGATGTCTCAGTTCTCTCTGCTTTCCCTATTGCTATGCAGTATGGCTCTTGTTTCTCTGCCATCCCCCAACCTTTTCCCACGTCCTCACTCCCATTTCCCCAGTCACAAAACTAATTCTTTCTCCCAGCTTTAACCTCATCACCTTGCTTCTTTTGTGGCCTTCCCCTTCTCCATTTACTACTTTGCAGTCCTTCCCTGTAGCTACCAACATCTTTTGCTGCATTTCTACTTTTGAGCAGTGAAATTTGCACTTTGATGAAAGTTCTCAGTAAAACCAGAAATGTTCTGTCTCTCATACTTCATCTCTTCAAGGGGTTCCTGAGGCATAGCAACCCTTTTTCCTTTTCTAGAACTTGGGCTGAAGAGAGGGAATGGAACTGGCACATTCTATGAAACGCTGGACTTTGGAAAACTCTGTTCCTCTGGCTGAAGATCTCCTGAACACAGGTGTAAATCTCATCTCCACATGCTCACAAACAAATATACACCCCCATAATGCCCTGATCCTCCCCTTTCTTCAACATGCAAGTGTTCTCTGTAGAGACAACCCTGCCCTTTTTGGAAGTAATCTCCCCAGGCCTAGTATGGAGAAAGGCTGCTTTGGATAATATAGTTAGAGAAGAGTGAAGATTAATGAGGTCATGAGCAAAAGTCAAAGTCTGATGGATATTCTTCCTGTGATTTTCTGTAATTAACAAAGATCTTACTATTTTACCTTAGAGCCTTAATTTTGAATGTTCAACCTTTCAAAAGCTTAGGGCATCCATCAAACTTTGTAACACATCTCCATTAAAGGATTGTGTTGTTTTATTGGGGTTTTTCATTTGGTTTGGTTTGGTTGGTTTGTTTTTTATAATAGGGCTTTGGGGGATGTATAAGAAAGCAATTGAATCCTTGTTGATGCTTGTAAATGTCTTCTTGCCTGGTAACTTGTATTATAAACTAATAAATCTGATGGGAAAATGTTCCTGTGCTTAGTTCCTGTTCTCCCCACTCCACTCCAGCCTGACTTTTTCATTACATTCTTCTGCCAGCCAAAACTTACATGCAGATCCTTTTATAACCTTAATTTGAAGACTGCATTACAAGAGGCTTCCATAGAAAGGAACATGGCCAGCTATGTCTGAGTCGCTCAGCTAAAACCTCTGACATGCATCCTTTCATGGAGCAGCCTGCCCTCACATCTTGTGAGAGCTGAATGCTGTGGCTGCATCAGCTTTGCCTGCATTTCAGGCCATCATTTCTCCTGTTTTACAGACAGGTCAACTCAACAGGCCCCAGCAGAATTTTGTGGTGTTTGTCAGACTAACGTTGAACAGCACACCTGGTGAAAAGAAAATGCCCATGAAGGACATTTTAAACTTGCTGTGTCTCACTAGAGGGAGACCATGGCCTGGTAAAATGTTCATCCCTGTGGACCCTTCCCAGCACTTCAGGCTAACTAGAAAGTGCTCTTGTGGGAAGAAGTCAAGGTGTGGGTACATACAATCATTTCAAGAGCAAGATAGAGTTATACTCCAGCATTTTCTGAGAGGGGTTAGAAGAGGAAATCAATTGTGTTTACATGACCTTTTAGGTGGGAATTTCCAAAGCAAAATATTTATGCTTGTGTGCTTCTCAGGTATTGTTTAATTGCAGCATGGTTTTGAGGATGAATTACATTTTGAGTACTTTTTAACTTATCATGCATTAGTATATGAAATGCCAGACCCCACAAAAGCAAAAAGAAGCAATAGCTGTATTTATACATGCTCGCAACAATCCTTTCTGGGGAAAAAAATAGGAAATGTTTAAATACATAAATAAATAAAGCAACCGTGACATATAACTCAAGTACAATATAAAACCCATTTAGAAAAAAGAAACTAAATATTAAATATTAAAAAAATGAAATGTTCATCTGCAGTTTCTTCTTTTTTAGCACAGAAAAAGGTATTTGGGTAAGCACAGCCCTGGATCTGAATGCACTCAGTGTACACATGAATAGGTAAAATCACATAGAGGTATAATCAAGCTTGATAACCAAAATTATTCACTCAGAAATGAATCATAATCATGGGACTTGGAGTTTATACAGCCATCTGCCAAAACCATTGAAAAGAAATGGGTCTTGAAATGTGTCCAGAAAGATATTGCAGCCAAAATCTAGTCAATCAATAAGATAAATGAACATTGAAATTCAACAGATTTCATAGATAATACCCTGCCTGCAGTTGTTGTGCCAGAGCATTAGGTAACTGTATGTGTACAAATGTGAAAATAAACACACTCATCACAGGAAACATTTTAGATTGGCTTGAGAGATGATATGCCTTCTATTAGGAGGATCCCTCTGAATCTTAGCCCGGTCTCCACTGTTCTTTGGAAAAGTTCTTTCAGCTCTGTCTTCTCCCTAAATCAGTCAGAAAATAAGAGAAAGAGGTGATACAAGATATCAAAGACTAATCTTCTGTCTTATTTGAGGCATTCTTGTCCTTCTCATATTGAGAAGACCCAAGAACTTGTGAGATTTATACATGAATTTGCATCAACAAGCCAAAAAAGTCCATACAGAAAGTCCTCAGACTGGAAACAAGGCTACTTCAGACAACACATATTCCGTTCCTTTAATGCCCTCTGCATGCAACAAACGTATTTTCACAATAGCATAATCCAGGTCTCAACTGATCAATGGGCATCAACCAACATTCAGGGTACTCATTACAATTTGTTTTCCTAATCCAAAGCAATTCTGAGCTGAGAACCTTTAAGACTGATAAAAATTTCCTTTCACTTGAAGAAAGAATATTTGGATCCATGTGCAATTTGTCATGATGACCTGGGGACTGGCAGCAGCACAGAACTTCACTGCATGCACAGCTTTCACAGAGGTATCATGACAAACTTCCAGGGCCTTGCTGTCTGTTACTTACTATGCAGAGAGTAGAGGAGGGAGTTCATATATCAAATTCTTCAGGCTGTGACTAAACCTTCACTGCTGGTGACTGAAAGGTGATATGCCTGTGTGTTGAAGTTGTTGCAGTAATCCTGTATTACCAGATGCTACCAAAGAAGGTGGGAAAACCCTCAATATCATCTTGAATGGCTTTTAACACAGTTTTGCACTGATGGAAAGACCAAAGACGACGATTATAGGCCACACTGGAGCTGCTGCAGCCACAGTGTGTCATTCTTTAAATAACTGTATTAGTAGAAGAAGAGAACATGGGTGTTCTAAAGGAGCTGCAAGCAGCTGGGAGTTTCAATGTCTGTGGTTCAGAGCTGGTGCTGCAGAGAAGGAGTAAACAGTGTTCCTAATTCCTAGGTAATTGATGTGCTATGTCCAGCTCTGGGGCCCCCAACACCAGAAAGATGTTAACCTGTTGAAATGAGTCTAGAGATGAGCCACTAAGTTGATCTCAGGGCTGGAGCACCTCTCCTAAAAAGACAAGCTGAGAGAGTGGGGCTATTCGGCATGGAGAAGAGGAGGCTTTGGGGAGACCTTAGAGCACATTACAGTACCTAAAGGGGCCCGCAAGAGAGCTGGAGAGGGACTTTTTACAAGGGCATGGAGTGATAGAACAAGGGCAAATGGCTGCAAGCTGAAGGAGACTAGATTTAGATTACATACGAGGAAAAAATTCTTTACATTAGGGTGGTGAGACACTGGAACAGGTTGCCCAGAGAGGCTGTGGACTCCCCATGCCTGGAAGTGTTCAAGGTCAGGATGGATGGGACCCTGAATAACCTGGTCTGGTAGAAAGTTCCCTGCCCATGTCAGAGGGCTTGGAACTAGATGCTCTTTTAAGGTCCCTTCCAACTCAAACCATTCTATGATTCTATGATATCTCAATAGAAATAAAATAAATGGTATAATTGGTGCCTACAGTGATAACCTCAGAAAAGGGACCAAGCACTGAGTACTCCTCTCTTTGGAGGTTGTTTCTGTAGGTGGCATCTGAGACACACTGGTGGAGTGGAGTGAGAGAAGCAGACATAACTGCTATGCTAGCTGTACTTTAAAACTCAAGCCCTTAACTCAGGACTCTTTCATCTGGTATCAAATAAGAAAAAGAGAAAGCACTGGACACCACATTCTTCTAGAAAAAATAAAGCTGTGTCTGATCTAGATCCTGATGAAGTTATTTTGATGATAACAGGACTTCATCTAATAATAGTATCTTCCTTTCCTTAATATCATTGATTCAGTAAATATTTTGGACCAGGGATCTTAGTTTCTGAAGGGACTATATCAGCTCCACCTCTCAAAATTTCTGTGAAATAACAGGAATTCCTCCATTAAAATCCTGTTTGCTGCTGCTCTTTTCCTCTTGCTTTTAACAGTGTATTCAAAAGTGGCTGCCAAAGAAAAAAACCTGTCCAACATGTCTTGTCCAGGTGCTTCTGTGAAGTCAGTGGCAGGCTCTTGTCATCCGTGATGAAGTCAAGAAGAAAGGGTCCTTTAGGACTACAGAGGGGAATTCTTCAAAGCTTGATTCTAGTTACAGAAAAAGAAAGAAATCAAAACTTTACTCAGTGGATTAATGCATTATGAGATTAATGTAAGTGGTTTGGGTTTTTATACAGTTCAGAGGTGAACATTGAAAATAAGAAGACAAAATATTTTTACAATTCCTTGAACAATGTAAATAAAAATTACACATTTGCTACAAAATACACTGTTTAAAAGTTATTTCACTTAGGATTATTAAATGACTAGGCAACCTTTATAGCCATTTTCCAGCAGAGGGAGTCTGTCCATACCAAGTGAGACCATGCACTATAGTCCACTGCAAGAAGGCGTTTGAAACTAAAACTAGGTACAGTGCCAGCAGGAGACAACTATAATGAAGAGCACAGGTCTGTATGGTCAAATTTTGCCCTGTGTTGTTCATATATGACTTTATATATATATATATATATATATATGAAGGAAACACTGAAACCCATGGCAGAGCTTAGTCTGGTGTTAGGGAATACAGTATGTACACCATGGTCAGCAGAAAACCTTGATCCAGCTCTGGAGATCCCGTATTGTTGAATCACTATCTGGCAGCTCCTTGCTGTAGGTATTTCCCAAACTGTCCTATTCCTCTCCCTCCATTTCCAGGGTGCATACAGTCCACACTCCCCTCCTTTAACCTGTTGGAGAGCTGCTGGTGCAGCCCTGGATGCCCCAGCTCCCGTGCCCAGCGTGGTGGGAAGGCATGAGCACCGTTCCTGTGGAGGGATGGAGGTCCCCACGGCTGCTGCTTTCCTTGGGATCAACAGGAGACCGACATCACAGGCATCTTGCCCAGCTACTGCCCAGGGAGCTGCTCCTCCACCCAGCCAAGCTTTGCTTCACTTCTGTGGCAGCCCTGAGGTTCATCAGCTTCCACTGTGCCCCCAGAAACCAAGGCAGGTTGTCTGCCCACACCTCTCTGAAACTTTCTTCAGGTACTTGCCTATTGTCACTATATCATTACCATAGGATTTGCAGCTCCCGGTGCTCAGTCTTGATTTCCTTATTTTCAGTGTTAAATGCCCAAGAGGTTTTAGGAAGCTCTCGCCAAATCCTTTCTATAGGAAAGATAATACATTTCTGGCTCCAGGTTTATTCTGACAGAATAATTATTTGTGACGCCAGAAGTTTCTCAGTGAAAAAAAGCAATAGCATTTTTATTCCTATAAGCAGCACAAATCCTTTTCATATGCAACATAGCTCAAAAGAGGCTATAGTTTATAAGATATTTCAAAACATTTCTGTTCATCAATTGCAACCTCTCTTCTACAAGAGCAAAGTGAGCCTAGTGGTGCCTCCACCTGCATTTCAGCTGGTCCAGTCCAGCCTCTGACCGGTGTGGGGAGGTTTGTGCTGCTTTGCTGGGCTGTGCACTGCCGTGACAAAGGGCAGGGATGCATTCCTGTTGGGCAGCATTGCTGTGTGGGGGCATCCAGCAGTGGGACAGAAAACAGCACCTGGGGAGCAGCAGGAATCTTAAACTACTCAGCTTCTTTGTACAGTTAATGTGAGTAACAGTCCTGGGCCCCTCACTGTTATTTCAAAGGAAATCTGGTGACATAAAGCCATACTGAAATTCATTCTCCAGATACATACAAATATGCTGATTGAAGGGGGAGTTACTCATGCTTGTGAAATGAAGCGCAAAGGGACACATTGGCAGTTCGTATATGTTGTCAAATAAAAACATGCATGTGTTCAGAATCAAAAAGGAGGTGAAACAACTGAAATTCATAAAACAATCAAAGTAAGTCACAGGAACACTGAGGATGTTTTGGCTGGGACCTTCAGCAGGAGAACCAGAATCAAAACTGATCCTCTTTCAAAATCAAAACTGATCCTCTTTCCCTTTTACGCTAATCACTGACCTACTAAATTGTTTGGAAATTTTATTTTTATTGTGCCTGTTCACCAAGGTACAAAATAACATTTTATTTATATAAAATATATACACTGTACAAATATACATACACGTATATTTAAATATATACACACAGAGAGACATTTGCTGACAATTAGACATTTGTACATCTGCATCTCCCAGGAGCAGTGTGCTGTACTGTGGATTTCTGCCCACCACTTGCCCTGTCTGTCCACAAACTATTACTTTTCAAGCTGCCCCTGGGTTTCTCTGCTTTCCCTCAGTTTTCTTCCTTAGAAAAAACCTTCTCCCTGCCAATCTCCAGCTTCCTGATGACAGCCTTTTCCTACAAAGCTGCTTCCCTGACTACCTGTGACTCCATTACATTCAACATCACTCTTCGAGCTCCAACTCATGTTCATGTGCACCTGTGTGGATGAGGTGTCTGTGCAAATGCATGGATATTTCGATGGGCATTTCAATGTTATGGGAAACCAGGTGAAACGGCATGATCGTGTGGGAATCAGCAGTGTGGAAGTGGCCCTGTCTACCCTGGCAGTGCCAGGTGGGTTTTTGCATTAAAGCACAGGAGAGGAAGAGCCAAGTGATTTAGTGCTGTGGCACCACTGCAGCTGACACTTGGTGCCTGGCTGGGGAGCAGGACTGGCAACACCAGGGATGAGGAGCTCAGGCTGGACTTTTTCATGAGGCTGTCTGATTAGAGCATCCCTGGGGAGGACAGTGGTGGAGAGACCCCAGAGCCGCCTTTGGGAGAGAGATGGTTTGTGGGATGTGTTTTGGGTTGATGGCAAGGACCTGAGGTGGGGGTTCTGTAGGTTTGGATGTTTTGGGAGGGCAAAGGTTCACAAAGCAACAGCCAGGTGGGAGACCAAAAGATTCAGTTTCTGGTGAGATGGGATGTGTGGCTACAGCTGTAAGGAGCTGGTTAGGAAGACAGTGAGCAAGGGGAAGTGTTTGTCTCCAGAGAATATTGCGCCTGGTCACAGAGACTTTTGTGACTTGGATGGGCTCCTTCCTTATTACTGTGTGTGACAAATGTGTGTATTTGTGGAGCTTCTTTTGCATCAGAGATTTTCTGGCCCTGGTGTCCCACGAGACAAAGACCAGTACAGCAACAATCACGTGCCTCTGCTTTGCATGGCAAGCAGGAGGACATTTACCCGACATGCTGCAGAAGAGCTGAGGCAAAAGGGTCGCAGGAGGCAATGCCCTTGCAGTGACACAGGGTTTATGACCTCCCCATTGCTCACTCCCATGGCTGTGCTCCTGCTCTCAGTTCCCGTTTTCCCCTGAAAAGCACTTTTCCCTCTTTCTCCCTAGGTTGTGCTACAGCTGATGCTTTTCATATTATTTCTTAAGTGGCCAGTTTTCCTATCTTCTTCTTTCTGTCTTGTGACTCTGTCCAGAGGGTTATTCACCCTGATGTCCTCCCCCAGCCAGCTCTCCTGACTCACCCGAGGTACGTGCAGTACTGCAGCGAGTCAGAAAGACTGAGAGAACAAAACTTAGCAAAACAATGGGGAAGACAAAACTGCAACATAAAAAGAAAAAAATGTTGAAAGAACACCATTAGGTTTACAAAGTTAAACACTCAAAAGCTGGACAAATCCAGACCTAATGCTGCCATTGGAAGCATAGTTCAGCCCCCTTTTCCCTTCCCCCACACAAAGTGTATTATGTGACATGATTTAATTGTTTGGCTGCATACTATTTTTCCCACAGGACTAGTGCCTCATTTAGTGTACATGCAGGACAGCGTCTGGGAATGAAGATGATCTCTGCATTTCCTGGATTCGATGTGGGACTAGGAGCCCCATTTATCACTGTGCAAAACAGAAAATGCGCTAAATTCAGAGCTGCCAGTTTCTTTATGAGGTTTTCTGGGGTGGCTTTCTTGTAGCCTCTGAATGTTTATCATCACAGTGTGTGTAAAAGGTGAGAAGATATTATTTCCAGGCAATTGGGAGCTTTTTATTATGATTTGCTGCACTTTTTTTGAACCCTCAGATGGCCCCAGCATTCATTCAGGATATTCCATGATTTAACTAACTGCTCCAGCAGACTTCATTTGCTGTTCTGAGTGCTTGGTGCTTCTCTAAATCTATATGCTAAATATCGCCTTCCAGGTGCCTCAAAATAAGAAGCCATCAGCCAAACACAGACATGCAGTTATCTCATCTAGAAGTGACCAAGGAACTTGATGGAGTCAGGAAGAGTTTCTCGTTCTTTCCGCTGCTGTTTCTTTCCTCAGTTTGCAGATTACTCCCTGTTTTCCCACAGCCCTCTGCCTTAGGTTTCCATGTCTCAGCTTCTGCAACTGATAAACTAGGACTTGATATTTGATCCCGAGTGAGTACACCAGATGAGCTCTCCATGGCCTGATGCTATTGGGAAATTACACTTTGTACACTTGTTTGACTAGTCTGTTGCTGATCATCCTTCACCAAAAAACCCCAGGTGAATACACGGTGTTTTCCCCAGAGTGAATATTCTCTCACTTTCTAATATGAAACTTACTTCATGAGCTGAAGCATAGGAAAAAGAAATGTCATTCCACATTCCCAGAGATGATTTTCTGTGTTGACATTTGCAGCTTTAAAATCATTGTGTATGAGCTTTTTTGCTGATACACAGTGAGATGAGAAAAATCAAAGATTCTTAATCAGCAATGTCAGCACAGGCAGCATCTTTTTTTATACATATTTTTACTTGTCATGGTTTAACGCATATACAAAAGCATCACAGTACTAAAGACAACCTCACCTGCATAGCTCTCAGTGTCAAGACATACATTTATTTCAAGTACTGAAATTCTGAGAAGAAAAACATTTAGGATCTGCAAAGTATTTTTTCCTAGTACTTCTGCTTTTCCCAGATTTCTCTGTTCTTCATCATCCTAATACAGGAATAGAGAAATCTGGGGAGAAAATTCTTACTGTTAATACTCCTGGCATTTCTGGCTTTTTTACACTAGATTCCCCATGCCAAATTGCTGGATTAGTTCAAAGGACTCTGATCAACCTGAAACGTAGCCAATTACCTGTGAATTATAGATTGTTTCAGGTAATGCTCCTGCAGTGACTGCAGTTCCTCTGTTAATGCAGATAGCAGTAAGCGGAGCTCTTCTGACTTTTTTATCTCCATGATTGCTTTTGTATGTTCTTCTAAATGAAAGACTTTCATAAGGGGGGATACATTTTTATATGCTAGGACTCAGCTTGACAAATTGCATGGAGAGAATATAAACTCGAAAAAAGGTCTCTTTTTGAAAGTTTCTTGCAAAGGTCTTGGAGGCTACTTGTAAAAAACAGAAAGCAAAAGTACTTCAAACAACAAAGTTAATAATTATTAACATCTATAAAATTTAAAATGTCACATATAATGTAACTACCTTTTTCCCCTGAATGACATGATTAGGCCTAGAAGCATTTTAAAACTTTACAGATTAAAGCTTGCATCTTCTAAATCCACTCAAGAGCAATATTCCTAATAGCACTCAAAAATGGACTGTCATAAGGTGGGTGTTTGTATTCAAATTCACTTTTTATTTATTTTGGTGTTACAAGTTGTATTAAAAACAGAATGCCAATGTTTGTTTTTCCTTAAGTTGTAGCCAATGAATGTATTTGATCCTTATTCAACTGTTGCATAAACTTTGAAAGGCCGGAATTATTTGTTTAACTTTCTGGGCACCGTGTCCAGAAAGCAATTTTTTATCAGTGTCAGCTGCACTTCTCTGCACATTCTGACATTTAATTGAATCATAGAATGGTTTACATTGAAAGGAACCTTCAAAATCATCTAGTTCCAATCCCCTTGCCATGGGCAGGGATGCCACTCACTGGATCAGGTTGCTCAGGGCACCATCCAACCTGCCCTTGAACACTTGCAGGGATGGGGCATCCACAACCTCTCTGGGCAACCTGTTCCAGTGCTTCACCACACTCTGAGTAATGAATTTCTTCCTAATACATAATTGAAACCTGCCTTCTTTCAGTTTAAAACCCATGGCCTTTGTCCCGTTACTTTCTGCCTGTATAAAAAAGTCCCTCCTTCTTGTCTAAGCCCCCTTTGTGTACTGGAAGGTGCTATAAGGTCTCCCTGGACCCTTCTCTTCTTGAGGCTGAACAACCCCAGCTCTCTCAGCCTGTCTTCATAGGAGAGGTGATCCATCCTTCAGATCACCTTTATGGCAGTCCTCTGGACCCTCTCTAATAGGTCCACGTCTTTCGTGTGCTGAGGACCCCAGATCTGGGTGCAGTACTCCAGGTGGGATCTCATGAGGGCAGAGTGGAAGGGGAGAATCACCTCCCTTGACCTGCTGCCCACCCCTCTTTTGATGCAGCCTGGGATGTGTTTGGCCTTCTGAGCTGTAAGCAAACACTGTTGGCTCATGTCCAGCTTTTCTTCCACAAGAACACCCAAGTCCTTCTCCACAAGGCTGCCCTCAATGAGTTCTTTTCCCAGTCTGTACTCATGTCGGGGATTACCCTGACCCAGGTGCAGCACCTTGTGCTTGGCCTTGTTGAACCTCATGAGGTTCTTGTGGGCCCACTTCTTGAGCTTGTCTAGGTCCCTCTGGATGGCATCCTGTTCTTCGGTTGTGCCAACTGCACCATCCAGCTTCATATCCTCTGCAAACTTGCTGGGGGTGCACTCGATCTCACTGTGTCATTGATGAAGATGTGGAAGAGCACAGGTCCCAAGAGCCCCAAGGGTCAGCACTTGTCACCAGCCCCCATCTGGTCATAAAGCCATTGACCACAAGTCTCTGGCTGTGTCCATCCAGCCAATTCCTTATCCACTAAATGGTCCAACCACCAATCTGGAGATAAGGATGTCGTGTATGAGACCATATTGAAGGCCTTACAGAAGCCTAGATAGATGACACCTGTCAGTCTCTCATCAGCTGTTGCCATAATTCCATCATACAAGGCCTCCAGGCTGGTCAGGCACAACTTGCCCTTAGTGAAGCTGTGCTGGCTGCCTCAGATGACCTCCTCATCTTTTAGGTGCCTTAGCATATCTTCTATGAGAATACACTCCATGATCTTCCCAAGCACAGAGGTGAGGTTCACTGGGCTGTGGTTCCTCAGATCTTCCATTCTCCCCTTTTTAAAAATGGGATCAATGTTTCCCCTTTTCCAGTCACTGTGAACTTCACCTGATTGCCATGACTTTTCAAATAGGATGGAGAGTAGCTTGGCAACATCAGGCAGTTCCCTCAGGACCCTGGAGTGCATGTCATCAGGCCCCATAGACTTGTGGCTATTCAGCTTCATCAAAGGGTCCCAAACCTTCTCTTGTCTTACAGTGGGATGGTCTTCACTCCTTCAGCTATAAATTAGATATGGTGCTACGAAGATACCTACAAACAACAAACCTTGAATGTCCAGGGGAGTAGATCAATATTTCACTTCTTTTTTACGCAGAAAATGGTTACTTGAAGTGCCATTCCACCAGGTGCCTGGGCTTAAACTAGCTCACCTACCCCCAAGTGCTACCTTGCCTTCTGAGCCAAACTTTGGGTGTAATAATAATACTAAAACATGTAGAGCTCTAATTTGTCTAAAATGTGCTCATGAGTATTTGGATCGAGGCATAGGGACTGTGAGCAAATGATGAAGAACACAGACATTGCTGTCAGAGCCTGGAATCTGTGATAACTAATGGAGTAAAAGAACTGGGTACCCTATTAAATGCAATGTAATAGACCTGTGGGGTTGGAGCCCCAGACATTTGACCATGTACTGTTTAATTCAGGTAACTCCTGTGGAAAGCAGTTCAAGCACTACTTGCAAATTCATCTCACAGCATTTAGGCTTAACCATGGAAAAAATATTTTAATGACTTGCTTCAGGTGCAATGCTCAGCAGTGAACAACCAAACAAACCCTCTATTTGGATGCTCTACTCCTCCAGTCAGAGAAGAGCTCAACTGCCTGCCCATGTGTCAAGCATTTATCCTAAGTTTGAAAGAGGTATGGTGAGTTAATTTCCTAACTAACTTTGGAACAAGGTAAAAAGAGTAACATGAAAATGAAGCAAGGTCTGAACTTGACTGAATGTGGTAGCAGTGTTGATCTCTTGTTGACCTTAGGCAAAAAACTGCAAGAGATGCTTTGCTATTTCTGTAGTCTCTACCAAACAGTTTTATAGAATATTCTATGCATGCACTTCTCTGGGGCTACTTTACTGCACACTGAAATGGTCCTCAGAGATGTGCAGAATCCCTTCAGGGTTTGGGGGATGCTGATTAGAGTTTTTTACATTGGCAACATTAACTGTTACTTGGAATGACTTTTAAGCCATCTTAAGTGCAGATGGAAACGAGGAATCCCGAGATGTGATTGTCTCCACTGCCAAGACAAACATATCAAACCAGTGGTAAATACATGAGGTTATTGCAATTGTCAGTATCACTTAGTGATTTGGCTCAGTCTAGCTGAAAACTCCTCTGCAAAAGCTGAATATCCATTATGTAGGAATTAATGCCATGGTGTGAGATGCATTATGCTGGCTACAAAAATTGCAAAAGAAGTCACTCAGACCAGGAAATGGGAGCAGCTGCCATAAAGGCAGTGTTTCTGAAACACTGTTTACAGAGAGGTGGTCCTTCTGGAAAACACTTATCGCCTTTTTCTCTGTACTCATTACATCACCCAACCTGTAAAGGCATCTGCTTGCCAGATGCTGAGGGGTATTTGCTGGAGTGTTATTTATCTGATAGTGAAAGTGTTGCTTTATATTAAAGAGCAGGCGTAGATGGAGCTGTCTGAGAAGATAAGTGAGAGTGAAAAAGAATTAATCTTTACATGGAGTTAATTTCATCCACAAATTTCCCAAAGAAAGCTTTTGCATTATGACAAGCAGAAATCTTAAATTAGGGGACTTGAAGGGGGTGGCTCAGAATTTGGTCCAAGTTATGACTAGCTAGTGGGGAGAGCTGCATCTTGGCTTGGCTAGTCCAACAAACACAGGGGAGGTTGGCAACACAAAACCTTGATGCTGAGGGGGGTGGAAAAGGTCAGGGAGGCTTCTGGTGTAGTTTAAACAGAGATTCAAAACGCAATTATCACAACTTCCTAGCAAATACCTCTGAGGAGGATTTTTCCATATTTAAGGCTTTCATCAGTGTTGTCTGCTGGCTGTCATAACAGAGGTGGTGTAGCGTAAGATGCCTTTCATTACACTGTGAATGATCCAGTAATGTCACTAACACCGTTTACTACAGGATGACATTTGTAAATAAAACCGTTGTTTCATCCTTTAAATTTTATTTTTAGACATTCTTCTTTTGGATGCAGGGCTGTGCCACACATTCCTGCAAAATTACAGGCAGTACAGCCGTGAGTGCTCATTTTCATGGAGAAAACCACGGGTGTCTGTGTGTGTGTGTATGTGTAAATTAAAAAAGGCCTCTGTTATATGAAACGATCAAAGGAGGGGTTGTGTGTCAGAAAGTCTCTCGACTTTTCCTCTCGTGCCTGGGCTAGTGGGGCCCGCTGCCCCCTCGGCAGCCCTGCCCGCTCCCGGCCGCTTTTCCTGGAAAGCAGGGCAGGAGGAGGGGTGGGCAGCGCCGGATCCCGCGGAAGCCTCTCTTTCCCCGAGCCCCTTTTATTTGGCTCAGCTCTGGGTCCTTCCCGGCCAGGCGGGGAGGAAACCGCCCGCCCCCCGCGGGGCCGCCAGGGGAACATCTGGGCGGCCGTGCCGCAAACATCTGGAGCGGGCGCAGCGCATCCCCCGGCGGCCGCAGCTGGAGAGTCCCGGCGCCGAGGGGCTGCCCGGGCAAACCCCGCGGAGGAGGGGGACGAAGGAAGGCGGAGGAAGGGGCTGCGAGGGCGGCACAGGTAAGAGCAGCCCGGAGCTCGCTGTCCCCGGGTGCGGGAAGGGCCGGGGTGAAGGCAGGACTGGCGGCGGCGGGGCACGGTCAGGGGGTGCCGAGTATTCCCGGGTGGAAGGACAACTACTCCATATTTGCCTTAACTCGGTCCACGGGGGGCACTCCTGAGGTAGAAACAGCGGACGGGACTTTTCAACCAGCGGTCGCTTTGGCGGAGGTTGCTGGCCCTTGCAGGCATCCGGAGTATTTTACCCCATGTGCAAGAGGGTTCGCAGGCGAGGTTCGGGATCCTTGAACAAAAGGGAGATTAGGTGTTCGTTTTAGTTTTAAGCTTTCTTGAGTGATTTTTTTTTTCTTTCCCTCCCTCTTGGATGCCTCAAATGGAGTTGTACATTCAAACTTGAATTCTCAGACAAAATTAAGAGAATTATGTTGTAACCATGACTACTTACTATATGAGAGAAACCCTAAGATTATCTTGGCCTCTTTATTCTATTTTGAAAGAGAATAGCACTCAGAAAAAAAACACTTTCCATCCCCACATATTTTCCATTTTGTTTCAATTTTCTAGCAATAAATCATATGCTCTCTTAAAAACACTTAATACTGGATATGGTATCAGAAAATTCATTATCTTTTTCATAAGGGGCTTTCTGAAGAGTAAGAACTGAAGTACTTGAGAGCAAAGTATTAATGCTTCTTCCTTTTTAAACTTGAGTGTTTGACAACTGCTGTTTACATACTTAGGACTTGTGATTTCTCCAGTGTGTATAACATTCTTTGCATCATCTTAGATTGCTGTTTCTGTAGACCTCTTTAGATTATAGCATAGGTTGTACTGTAAGTCACTGTAAGTACTTTGTAAAAGGAATGTATTCAATGTCCATTTTAGATGCAAATTCATCATGACCTCTGGAGTTACCTTTTAGAAGTTTGCTCAGACGTCTTGTGCTGCTTTTCAGGGTTGCTTATGTTGCTTATGTGGCTTTTCCTGTATTTTTCTCTTTACAAATGGAGCTGCTCAAACCAAACAGATTTCTTTCAGTTGTGGAAAGTGTGGGTAGAAATAACTGCTGGAGAAGAAAACTCAGATGAACCTTGTGGAGTGGCTGGAATAATTATACCTGTGTTTAGGCAAGCTGCTGTTTACTCTTTCCTTGCACACAAATCGGCCTGGAAAACTCATTTTAGTCAGCACTGCAAATGGCCAGTGCAGAAGCATAAAAATGGGCCCTTTGTTTCCAGTCTGAAGATGTACATGAACCAAGACTTCTCACTGTCAAAACTCTTGTCAGCTGGCTCCTACTCTATCTCTTACATGAGATCAAAGATGCTCATGCAACATGCAGATGGCAGTAGTAGTAATTTTGACCATTTCTTTCAAGCTCTGAGCAAGACAAGCTCCTAAACCCAGGCATTACAAATAATTCAGCATTAGTTTTGAAATATCTTAGTTTTTAGTGCAGTGCCACTCTACTGTGGTTGTTTAGTCCTATCATGCAGCACAAGCCAGACCTTGTGTCCAGGCACTGCTTTTTGCTCCAGGAAGCAGAAAGAAGAGTTATGTCCCTTCTAATCATTTTAAGCCTAAATTAGGCCTGCTACAACATTTTAATGCTCTCTGAGCAAAATTCCTAAAACACTTGTTCCACATTTGAGACATTTCTGAGATACACGGTGTAGAATCTGTAACACCAGTGGTTTTGGAAGAAGATACAGCCCCTTACTGCATCTGCTGGTCTGATTGAATTACCAAGTACCTACTCCATGGCATTACTCTTGCTCCCTCTGTTAATTGTGTTGTTGGGGGGGTTGCAGGCACTGAAGATGCTGCTGCTGCTATAGCCTTTCATCGTGGAGGACTCCAGTTTCTGCTGATGTTGTATCAGCATGAACTGATTCCCACGTAGTGCGTATGAGGTGGTTCCTTAAAGAGGACTTACACTTGTTTCTTGGATACATTTCATTTCCTTCCATTTGGGCTAACTCAGCCAGCCATTTCTCCCAGCTAGTATCAGTGCTACAGTCTGCCTTGCCAGCACTTCCATTTATTCATTAGTGCTTCTCTTTTATTTTTTCCGAGTCCACACAGCTTTCTGATGTCGATAGTGTGTTTCCCTCAAGATATAGTTGGTAGAGGCAGTGCATTTGGTCACCCTTGGACAAGTAATGTCAGACATCCTGGTCTTGATAGAACTGACTGCAGAAAAGACTTCAAGGTACAAAGGCAAACTGGCCGAGGCAAAGCTTTAGGTGCAAATTGCACCTTCTCTGTTGCAGCTTTGTGGAGATTACTGACAAGAAACCTTTTTATATTTTTTCTTCTTATTGCCGCACAGTGTTGCAAGCCCCAAGCACTCATATAATTTGTTAGAGCAGCCAAATCCATGAGATTTAAACATTTATTTTGTGTCACTTTGTTCACCTTGAGGCTCATGCTACTTACCTGTTCTCCCCAGACAGGGTGATTGAAGCTTATGAAAGAGTTAATGGAATAACTTCAGAAAGCAGAGATTCAAGAAGAAGTGGCTAGATCTCAGCAGGAGGAGACTGCAAAATGCAGCACAGTGTCCCACTAGAAGCCAATATTCTGGACACGTGTCCCTGGTTTCCAGTCTTCTCCCTTGCAGGGAACAGGAGAAGGGAAGTTCAGGTCTTACAAGTGTCACGTGCTTGTTGCACAAGTACAAGCTGTAACAAGGATCACATTGGCTTATAGAGTCTTATTTGTAATTTTTTCTCAGTAAGAAAAATGAGTCCTTCCTATGAACATCATCAAGGATTTATTAATGCTCTTGTGTTTGTTGAGATGAGCTCCCTTCCCAATTTTGTTAACTTGAGACTGTCCTTAAGATGAAAACTTATTACTATGCACAGCACAGCATGACACTTCTGCTTACCTTATTTTGTTAGTGTTTGGTGATTCTTTAAAACAAGATCTTCTTTGTAATATTTCAGCTTCTCATTCAAAGGCTTCAGTCACTGCAATATCTGGTATTGTAATAACGAAGAGAATTCTTAATGCCTTTTCTGCACAGTCACTGCCACTTATGTTAAGAGAACAACCCATGCAGCAAAAGAATTATAAATATTGAGGTTGGCAAGCCTTATCCTTGTTCCAGAAGATCTATTCCTCTTTAAGCACAGAGTTAATCACGTTCTTCTTTTATATCTAACTTCCTTGCTCATGGACAGTACCATTTAAGACCACTGATACATTAAATTTTTTTTGGGGTTTCTTCTCATTTTCCAGAAGTATTTGGAAAAATAAATAACAATTGCAGCAACTTCTAAGTCCGTAAAGAGTTCTGTGTCAAATGCAGGATCTTTCACAGTCTAAGTGGTCATTAGTATTTATTGCAAATATTTTCCACAGTCTAGTGGTCTTTTCAGCTTTGCTGTCTTATGCAATCATTCCACTGAAACCCCAACTGTATTGTTAAGATGCTGTAGGAGGTCTATAAAAGGGACACCAACAGAAACCAAACCATATTTCCTTTAATTTCCTCTCCAGAGCAGAGCTTTGGTCTCTAAATCATCAGTTGATATATCAAACTTCTGCTATCTTGACACATTCCTAGCCTAGGAGGTCTATCCTCTCCTAGGAAGCAGAGAACATTTAAGTGAACACAAGTGGAATAACAAAGAGGAGCCAGGGATTACACCCTACAGAACTGGTTTTTGTGGTGTATCCATGGAGCAACCTTCTCAATGGCAGTGTGACCTCTGCTTTACCATGGAACTTCAGGAATACCTCGGGTCCTGCAGAGGTTGTTCATCGAAGTGACTCTGGCTGTTTTAAAGATGATAGGTGATCCTCCCCAACTACTCAGCCCTGCGGAGACCACATCTGGAGTGCTGTGCCCAGTTCTGGGCTCCCCAGATCAAGAAAGAAAAACGCTCTATGGAAGAGGGTCCAACAGAGGGATACAATGAAGGTTAGGAGACTGGAGCATCTCCCTTATGAGGAAAAGCTGAGCGAGTTGGGTCTGTTTATCCTGGAGAAGAGACGACTAAAAAGTGATTTCATCAGTGCTGGTTAGAGCATGATGCTGATAACACTGAGGTTGTGGGATCAATCCTATGTGGGCCACTCACTTAACAGTTGGACCCAATGATCCTTGTAGGCCCCTTCCCATGCAGAATATTCGGCAATGCATGCAAACACCTTGGCACCAGCTGACAAGAGGATCAGGCCAAACTCTTTTCAGTGGTGCCCAGCAACAGGACGAGGGACAATGGACACAAAATGAAACACAGGAAGTTCCATCTGAATATGAGGAAAAAATTCTTTATTGTGCAGGTGGCAGAGCACTGGAACAGGCTGCCCAGAGCCTGCCTGAATGTGATTCTGTGCAACATGCTCTAGGTGAACCTGCTTTAACAGCGGGGTTGGACTAGATGACCTCCAGAGGTCTCTTCTGACCCTAGCGCTTCTGTGATTTCATTATTTTGTGATTCTGTGACAAAAGGAATTGACTTTAAAAAGAGAGTACATATAGGAATGTCACTAGCTGGCACAATTCCGATTAAAAACAGGAAGCACCAAGAGGTCCAGCTAAGCCCACTGCTGGGTGGACTGGAAAGTGAAGATAGTCTTGGATGTAAGTGAAGAGGTCCCAAAGCACAGCGGTGGAATGTCACAGCACATCCTTGTCCATGGCATCCATACAGCAGCGCTCTGTCACTGCCACACACAGCCAAAAACTTGTTTGAGTCTGTCAGGTCAGGAGGAGCGTCAGCAGCACCTCACTTGGAGGGCAGCAGTGTCACTCTGTGGGAAGGAAACTGCCCATCTGAATGGGGGATGGAAAGAAAGTCACCCCACAGGAGGCACCCCACTGTGGGCAGGGAAATGACTGTGGTGGCTAAAGCCAAACATACTCCCACAGGAGGCAGCACTCCCATACCTGCAATAGTTTACTCGCATACCCGTGCTATTTTATCCTTTCTTTCAGGAAGTGCCGGGAAATACCAGGGTTTATGGCCAATAAAGAAACTATGAATCCTTCATGGGAAAAAATGACTCTTTTATGTCTCCCATGCAATTACAAGATTTATTTTTTCTGTGTGCATGTGTTTTGAACTTGTGGTGATCTGAATAAAGGACTCCAGTCTGGCAGTCCTGAAGACCAAAAATTTGATATCCACAGACTAGCAGCTGCTCAGATATCAAGAGCCAATGTTAAGATTATTATGTAGTGCTTTTGTCCCTGGATAACCCCTGGAGATAGCCTGCTTGGCTATGGGAGCAGAAGGAGAATCAGCAGATGTACAGAGAATGGGAAAAGAAAGCCAGAAAATTGGGGGTCGTGAGAGATGAAAAACACAGTGAGGAGCACTCAGAGGCTGACAAGGACAAGTGAGAAAGAAGAGTCTCTGACAGATGCAAGACCTTATAAAAAACAGAGTAGTTCAAGTTGTGGGCCTAAACTCAGCATTGTGAGAGATTGTGTCTTGGAGTCCACCCTTTCTAATTCCAGCAGATAGATTTCTGGTCATTACTTCTTTGCGATTTTTGGTTGTCATCTCTGTCTTCTAGGCCTGAAGATTCTATCGAGGGTTGAATTCTTCTCTTACAGGCTTCAGAGACACCTATTCATCACATTTCTTTTTTTTTTTCTTTGCCTGAAAATCCTTATCTCCCACACCCTTAAGCCAAAAATATCAAGGCTGTACTGTCATTTTTTAGCACTTCAAGAAGTCTTGTGTCCTGCTTTCTTCAGTATGCACAATACTTCTTTCTGGTTTAATTCTAAAGGAGCTGTAAGTGCCAGCTGAGTATTTTCCCTAACACCAGAGCAGTGATCTCATGTGTAAACATGGGGCTGTAATAGCTGAAATGCTTTTAGTCATTATATGAAATCAGTACTGCATTTATATAATCGTGAACAAAGTAGTTAAACAGCAGACAGTTTTTCAGATCACCAGGGCTGTCCATGATGTTTAAAATATAACAGCTGCAGGACAAAAGTCACTTACCTAGTGAATAGGTATTTAACTGCAAGTAGGAAACTTTGGTACTGAATTAAACTTGTCTGTAATTTTCTTTGTCTTAGATGCATTTCAGCTTTGCTGGCTTCCATTTTTGGGTAAAAGCTGTATGATCACAGCTTGTGCCCTGATTAGAAAATGCCTGCAAAGTGTATTTCCTGCTCTTATCTAGGTGCATCATTCTCACTGATATCACAATCCATTCCTGTGGCTGTTATGGATAAATAAACACATCAAATATTATAAACTCATCACTGTTTATTAATCTAGCATATGGAAGAAAAAATTGCTAATGTTTAATCTTTGAATTTAACTTCTGTTGTTCTATGGTTCTGTAGCAGAAACGAAAGCATTACAGCAGAGTGAGTTTGTGGCTTCATAACTTGTGTCATTTCTGGAAAAAAAATCCACATTTCAGTTCGATAGTCCTCTGTAACATCCCCCAGGACTTGATAAACACAGGAGATTGCAAGGCATACTGCTGTGGTGGGAGAGTGTGCAGGGAGGAGAAGCTGCCTGCTGCAGGGCGAGCTCTGCATCAGCTACTGCTTGTGTCCCTGTCCCATACCCCTGGCTGTTCTTAAAAGGGAAAAGGGGATAAAATTTAGGTCTCCCAGAAGCAATTGAGAAGCCTTCTGAGTAACCAGGTAGCATAGTTAGCTTCTCCATACCACTTGCAAGCCTTGCCTCAGCAGCGGAAGAGTGATCTTAAGAGACCACTGGCAAATGTTATGAAATACCTCTCCCAAAAATGTCAGAAGATGTTTAAATCAACCATCTAGGTCTATTTCTTGCCAACCTTTCATGGTTCTGATGTTGTGAGGTAATTTTCAGGCTAAAAAGGCAGCTCTTAATACCCACAAAATTACACGCCTTTTCTTGAATGCTCACTTGGAAACTACTTTTGCTCATTCCCTCCTCTGCCAGTGGAATCCCATCTTCTGACCCCAAGGAGTAAGATGCAGCCTGAACAGAGGAACAGATATCCCAGGTCTACAAACCATTACAGCTACATCAGGAATTTGTTTGCAATTGTCAACAGTCTATATTGGTTTGGCAAAGTTTGGGTGTAAAAACACTTTTGCAATACCATGTAGCTTTCTATGTGCTGAGAAAACCTGAATCACACAGAAGTTTCTGTGATTATTGCAAGAAAAACTATGCTTGGAATGTTCACACATGATAAAAAGAAGCCTCTCCCATTCACAGGTAGCTGTAAATTATTCTCGCTCTTTATTCCAGTCAGCTACAGAAACACTGACTGGCACTTAAAATTCATAAACCACCTCAACAATTGAGTTTATGGTCGTGATTGTGCCTAACTACCCTTTTCCCCAGTTTCCCTGTGACCATGGGGTCCCTAAGCAGGGGTGCCAGCCTGGGGGTCCTGGGTGAGGCTGGCTGGGGCAATTAAAGCCCATGGGTGTCCTTGGACTCTGACAGCAGCCTCTCCTCCTGGCAATGCCCCACACCCTCCTGAGAGCAGCAGTTTCAAGGGGTATTTTCCATGAAAAGCCTGAATCTGGGCTGGAAGATGCACCCTGTCTGGTTCCTGGGTGTGCTCCTCAGAGCGGTGGGTTGGCGCAGGGAGGGAGGGAGGGAGGGAGATCTTTCCCCAGCTGGACTCACAGACTTGCTTTGCCAGAGCCCACACTTTGCTGGGCATCCTGGCTGCTTGTTGGTGGTGATGGAGTGGCTCCTTAGCACTAGGGGAGGCTTAAAATCATCCCCAGGGCGTGAGGGCGAGGCGAGGCAGTTCAAGCAGGCCAGGCAAGCACACAGGCCACAACCAACTCTTGTAGATGAGCTTTGTTTTTTTCTTTTTTTATTCTTTTTTTCTTCCCTCGCAACTTTGCTAAAGGCAGTAATGGTTTCCAGAGAAATGAAAGCACACAAGGAGTGTGTCGACACAGACAGCACCGTCCGAGAAGGACGCGGCCGCCATGCAGGCCTGTGGCTGTGCAGGGTGTTTGAGCCTGGCATCGGTGCCCCAGGATGGTATGGGAGGCACCTCTGAGCAGGTCAGCGACTTGCTGTGCCTAGGGACTGAGCTGAAGGAAGAGGTAGAGAGACTAAGGTTCATTAGGGAGAGTGAGAAGGAAATTGAGTGGTGGAGTCAAACCCTTTCGACCCCTAAGGGAGTCCGACAGGAGACAATGAAGCCGTGGCCCTCCTGCCATAAGGCAGATGGAGCAGATCAAATGGATGGGGGCAGTGGAAACAGGTCCGTGATTGGAGAGGTAAAACAACCCTCTCTGGAACCCCATCACCTCCCCAGGTGGCCTTAAAGAACAGATGTGAGGCCCTGGACCCAAAGAGTCAGGCAGAGGACAGTCAAGNTCATTAGGGAGAGTGAGAAGGAAATTGAGTGGTGGAGTCAAACCCTTTCGACCCCTAAGGGAGTCCGACAGGAGACAATGAAGCCGTGGCGCTCCTGCCATAAGGCAGATGGAGCAGATCAAATGGATGGGGGCAGTGGAAACAGGTCCGTGATTGGAGAGGTAAAACAACCCTCTCTGGAACCCCATCACCTCCCCAGGTGGCCTTAAAGAACAGATGTGAGGCCCTGGACCCAAAGAGTCAGGCAGAGGACAGTCAAGATCTCTCTGGAGAACCTCCTCGTTGGACCCTGTCTACAAGGCAACATTACGACCACAGCTATAAGAAAAAAAAGTAGGGTGGTTGTAGTTGGTGACTCCCTCCTGAGAGGAACTGAGGGCCCTATGTGGGCCTAGACCCATCCCACAGGGAGGTCTGCTGCCTTCCAGGGGCCAGGGTGAGGGATATTTGTAGGAGACTTCCTGAGCTAATTCAGCCCTCAGACTATTATCAACTGTCGGTAGTCCAGGAGGACATTAATGGAAGAAGGGCCAGGATAATTAAGACTTTAAAGCACTGGGTTGGTCAGTTCATGGGACAGGAGCACAAATGATATTTGCCTCAGTTCCTGTGCTGTATGGGATGGATAAGGAGTTAAATAAAGAGAGAAGTAGAAAAACACATCTCATCAACAGGTGGCTGAAGGATTGGTGCCACCGTCAACATTTTGGGGTTTTTGACCATGGGGCAAACTCCATGGTACCTGGTCTCTCCCAGGCAGCCAGAAATAGGACAGGCTTAAGCTCTGCCAGGGGAAATTTTAGGTTGGATATTAGAAAGAAGTTCTTTACAGAGAGAGTAATCAGGCATTGGAATGGCCTGCCTAGAGAGGTGATGGATTCACTGTCCCTGCAGGTTTTTAAACTGAGATTGGACGTGGCACTTAGTGCCATGATCTAGTAAACAGACTGGAGTTGGATCAAGGGTTGGACTCGATGATCTCGGAGGTCTTTTCCAACACAATCAATTCTGTGATTTTATGATTCTATATCCTACTCTCCTTTCACCTCCCATTGCACCTACCTTCCACCTCGCAGATCCTGACTGTACAGTGATGGTCCTACTGAGGAGTCCCTGCTTAGCCTCACCATGCCCTCAGTGTCATACTAAGACTCCAAATCATGCAATATCCCCCCGTTTACTTGCAGACAAAACTCAGCCATGTGAAAACTGTAGGTAGTGGCAGGTGACTTCCAGACTCACTGAAATAAACTTTCAGGCTTGATAAGAGCAAATCCATGAATTGGGAAATTTAATCAGTTTAAAGCAACCTCTGTCATGATGTTTTCAAGTTTATGAAGGATTTAAAGTCTTATAGCTCCTTTCTGAAACCAGCTGTGTTGAGATGCACTGTTCAAAAGCTGTGACACAACAGTTGGCTGGCAGATTTGACATGTGTCCTAGAAAAATCCTAGTTTTGAAAGGCAAAAAATAGTTAAAAAAGAGCATCTTGATAATTTACTCAGATTTAGTGCAGAAAAATCCCCCACTGATTAAAGCTCTACGTAGCCAGCTGTGAATTTACAGATTGAGAATTACTTTTGATATTTTGTATACCATGCACTACAAATGACATCAACACACTGTTTTTCATTTTACTCTTACTGCAGCTGTATTCTCCTAGAGGGAGGCTTTTCATAGGTTTAATTTACATTTTTAATCCAGTGTCTTGCTTTGATATGGAGTAGAGGGTAAATTGTTCCATTTGGAGTGCTCTGTACCTGTGGTGAATAATAAAATCTCTAATGAATGAAGCCTGTCCCATGAATGGTGTTCAGTGAGATCAGATACATAGTGAGAAAAGGCCACTCCCCACTCCTCCCCTCTTCCTTTCATTCAAAGAAGAGAAAAAACCAACCTGAATAGACAGCAATGCCTTTCAGGCCAACATGCTTTAAAAGAACCACAAACTAAGGTTTGAAAAGCAAAAAAAAACATTTTACAGGTCAAAGCAAACTTTAGGCCACTGTCTAAAACTGTTAGTACTACCCTTTATTGAGGCAAACAATGGTGCAGTGAGTACTGGCAGTGATGTGCAAGCTGGCCAGACTCTTTGAACTAAAGATGTCCCCAAATGAAGCACCTCTTCTTTGAAATAGCAGGGGCTGGGTCTAACCTGTGGGGCTGAGCCCACCAACCTCACCACTGAGACCCCAGCTGTGCTGTAGGCTGCTACAGAGTGAGCAGTGCTTTCCTCACCTGCAAATAAAACACATGGGCGTTGATCCAGTGAAACTTTAAGGGTGGTGAGGGAGGCAGAGGAGGCAGACAAAGGTTCTGCTGACCCTTGGACCCTCTGGTGCCATCCCTTCTCCTGCCCTGCCCAGCCCAGCC
The DNA here is from genome assembly GCA_013396655.1 of Campylorhamphus procurvoides. Classification (NCBI taxonomy): domain Eukaryota; kingdom Metazoa; phylum Chordata; class Aves; order Passeriformes; family Dendrocolaptidae; genus Campylorhamphus; species Campylorhamphus procurvoides. Next base: position 360,148 of record WBMV01003407.1, read on the forward strand.
CAGCCCACCCTGGGCCAGGATAGGAGATGCTCAGCTCATAAGCAGGCTGATTTGGCACCACTATCCGCAGGGAGGTTTAGGGCTTAATTCAGCATTTCGTGTGTGGAGATGGGGGTGGCCATCACCATCCTGGTGCTTGGGGTCTGCTTGCTGAGAGCTGCCTGCTGGGTCTGCCACCACTTGCTCCTCCTCATGGCCTCTGCTGCTCTGATCTGAGGGGTTGGCTGGATGTCCAGCAAGGCAAACCCTCTCACAGCAGCTCTGGGCATGGCACCTTTGCTTTTCTTCTTGATGGAAGACAGGTGGCATGCTGGAGTTCTTCCCCACACAGCAGGAATCACAAATGGGAGTCCTTTATGTTTCATTCATAAACACGTTCCTCATGCTCCCTTTGGCTGCCCCAGAGCTGGCAGGTGCTTCTTCCCTGAGCTCAATGCAGCTGTCTGGGCCCGCTCTCCTTCCAGGCTTCCGTACACAGATGCCAGCACTGGAAATACCTGCAAGGGCACATCCAGAAATGGCTTGCTTGGGCAATCAGAATCATGGTTCTCTTTATTATTCTCTTGCCCAGTGCTTCCTTAGAAATTAGTTAAGAGGAGTTTTATCCAGGGAAAACTTTTAAAGCTCACCTCTCCCCCTCTGCAGCCCTTACAGTGGGAGAGATCAGCTCTGGAAGAGAAGAGGACAGTCAGGGGGCACAGAACCTCCTTCAGCACTCCTGTTTAAATCACAGCCTGCCTCACACTATCCTTTTTTTCTTGTCCTTTGTGGCTATATAGGTCACCTTTCCTCATGCAGTTGGAATAGTCTTATGGCAGCTCCAGGACCTGTGCATGTGGAAAAGTTTCTCTTCCTAAAAAAAAAATAAAATTAATACTTTCAGTGGAATTTAGCCTCCAGAAACAGGAGGGCTCATGCTACGTGACTAGACAGCATTACGTGAACCAGCTGCAAGTACTCCATGGCCCACAAGCCGCAGTTTAAAACTGCTTATGCAGAGCTGACCATAGGAAATACTTATGAAAAAGAAAAATATACCAGAGCCTCCATGTTCCATTCATAACCAGATGGCTCCAGTGTAGTGTGGCGCTTGAATTTGTAAGTCAGCAGCAGTAATAACAGAAAGTACAGACTGCCAATCCTGGTTTTTCTTGATTGTTGCCTGTGCAGAGGTTTAGTATGCCTTTGGGCCATGGTGCACAACAACTCAGTTTATAGTAACTTAAAGAAAAATTACAATTTAATGTTAGAACAATCATTTTAATTAAGACATTATTGGATCAACTATCCTACAAGTTGGGATGATGACCAGAATTACTAGGTTTTATTAATGGAACTTGTTTAAAGGACTATATGATCCTGACCACTAACAATGTTGCCACTCAGTGAACTTGATAATATGTATCTAGTTGTAGTTGCATAATTTACTATCAAATATTGATAATTACTTGATGTTTGTAAATCATAACGAGACAACAAGATTGGAATACAAAATACAATATGTTAGTTAATAGTTCCCCATCAGATGTGTATATAATTAATTTTTCCATCAGTCAGGTGTTGTCTTTGTGAAGGAAAAAACATAAAAACCCCTCTTTGAGGGTGAAAGAACCAAACAGTGAATATCCATGTTATCTCTTTCACTACTTAAACAGCAAGACATGGTATGCTATGGCTTTGCCCTCTCTTAACTTGCCGACTGCCAGCTCTGCATTTCAGGTCAGCTGCTCTGCACTTGAGTCTCTGACTCTCGTTCTGAAAAGCTATGAAACTGGGGAGAGTTTTTCAGGTCAGGTGTTTTGAACAGCCAGGGAGGATAAGTACCCAAACTTATTGTTAAATAAAGCGTGAGTACTTAATTCAGTGACACTCTTTTGATGTATGCTAGGAGATATTTTAAAATTATAACCCACAGTATTCTCCCCCTATTCCCATAATTGGTCTGCATTTGTTTCTCCTTCAGGTATTGCCTAGCAGAAAACTATGGGCAATTTCAAAGGCCATGCCCTCCCTGGAAGCTTTTTTCTTCTTTTTGGCTTATGGTGGTCAGTGAAGTATCCACTGAAGTATGCCTGTCGGAAAAACAAGAACGCTTGCTACCTTGGCTCCAGGGCGGGATTTCAGCGCCTGGAGTTTGTTGAGGGGATCATCAAAGCTGTCTTTGCCCTCATTGGTAAGTGAGGTGGGCTCAGGGCAGACAACAAAAAAGCTGTGCCTTTTTTTCTTTACATTTTGTTCTCTGATGAAATAGATCTCACTGTGTTTTGGTATCTTGTCCTTTAACCACCGTGAAGTGGTGGGGCTACTGCTATTAATTACTGAGTTACTGCTATAGCATAGTTTCCATCTGTAGTGCTCTTCTGGAGCTTCTCTTATATTCTATCTACTCTTCTTTAGGTGCTCAGAGTTGCCTGGTTTCTAATCAAGGTGCAGGCTGTGACAGAATCTTGTTCTTGTTTTTCCTTCCCCTTTGGGAGCTAAGTCAATTAAGATACATCAGCACTGAAGGGATGTTGTGTCTACGTTTTGATATGCCTTAAGAAATGATAAAAATCTAAATGATAGCATTAATTTTGAGGTGTGAGTGTGGACATCTTTTCTACAAATCTCTCAGTCTGTGTCTAGAGGTAGTCAGACAGATAAAACATTCATCTAGTGTTTTTATTTTCATTCTGAAGCAAAAAGCTGTTATTTAAACATATGGTAATTTCGATTTAATAAAAAATGTGGACAAGAACACTTGGCAAAGGCAAACAGTAAAGGCAGCAGAAGCAGTAAAACCTGCTGTTTTCATGTTAGGAAATCTTGAAATAAAGGTGGAAAAACACTGCATTTGCTCTGCAGCATATCTACTTATACAGCAGGATGCTGGCCTATGCTTTACAAACAATATGATTAGCTTTAATTTTTTGAAAGTATAACAAATTTTATACCCTTAGTAAACTTCATTGATCATATAAAACATCTAAAAGCAGTTTTCCACTTGCTGGAGTACTGCAGCTAGTTAGCATGACACCAAGGGGCCAAGGTAAGGGAGAGGGTAGAGCAGCAATTCAAATACTAACTCGGTGTACATTCTCAAGGGACCTTTAATAACTCTGCATGGTGAAGGGGTTTCCTTTTATGGCTTTAGAGGAAAAATCCCCTTTGAATTAAGAGTCTGAACTCTGTCATCCTGCATGTTGCACAGCACTGAAATGGTAAATCTTTCTTTTGGAGACTTTAGCATCTGTTATACTCATATTTGAACCACTGGGACAGGCAGCTGAAAAATTCAGCCAGAGAACTACTACCATAGCAATTGTTTAAAAGAAGAAAAAGCAGCACAAAATAGTTGTTTTCATTTTAACTGCTGGAAAGTGCAAGTGGAGCTGAAGTCTGGTTTCCTCTGACTTTTCCCCCCTCTAATTTATGTGATGTTTGATATATTGTTGAGCTTTCTCTGTGATCTTTCCCTTAGCAAAGCAGCTCATTTCATCTCTCCTTCACCCACTGCCTGTTTTCTTGAACATTTATATAAAATTAATATCTTTGAGGCCTCCAGCTTTTTCACCTGAATTTGGACAACATGTTAAAAACTTCATTGGGAATGGCTGAATTGGACAGAAGGGAGCAAAACATAGCAATCACTCAGAACCACCAGACTAACCCTCAAATTTAATGGCATCATGCTGCACGGGGATATATTGTTTGTATAAACACTTATCATCAGTCTATACCTAACACCAGGAATGGTTATACTTCTTGTTTTATGCACAGGAATGGTGGCTGAGCAGTTTGTTCCTGATGGACCTCATCTGAAGTTGTATAACTATGAGAAAAAGCATTGGGATCACTTGATGAACTGGCAGCATGCCACTATGTACCTCTTCTATGGCATTTCAGGGTTGGTTGATATTGTGGCACATGGGACCAATGCATTGCCAGCAGCCATGGACAGGATGGTACTTTCCTTAGCAGTCTTTATTGAAGGTCAGTTTACCTCTCCCTGCAGAGGTGCACATGAGTCTTGTGGATGGGTATTGGTCTTTGGTCTGGGAATCTCAAACAAGCCTCAGAGAATGAGCCTATGGGTGTGTAACTCCCTGAAACACTTAAAAGAGAACAAAAAAAGACCAGTCTCAGCCCTCCTTAAACTGCTGAGGGTTTGTCTGCACTGTAGTCCAGATCATGAGCACACATTGTAGAGGTGTATCTGCGCTTTCCAACTGGCTCACACAGCAATAGAAATGTTGTGAAAAGAGCAGTACAAGCCTGTTTCAGGTAAGCCCTCAATAGCTTGGGCATGTTCCTCAATGTATGCACTGACATGGCACACGACTAGTTAGCTAAAGCAATGTGAGTGAGGGTGATACTGGCACAAAGAGAAATGCCAAAGTTTCACTGCTTTCTGAAAGCACATGCAGGGAGATTACAAGGGAAGAAAAGATCTTAAACTGATCACTATTTATTTCAGGTTTTCTCTTCTGCTACCATCTCCACGGGAGAGCCATGCTGGATGTTCATGTTCATCAGTTACTTCTATTTGCTATTTTTGGAGCTGCTGCCTGCATATTTCTGGAAGTTTTCTTCCGTGGCAGTATTGTGCTAGAGATGCTCCGTACAAGCCTCTGCATATTACAAGGCAGCTGGTTCTGGCAGGTAGGTCACTTTCCTGCTTTAGGAATGTCTTCCTCACCAAAATTAGTCATTTAACCCTTTGCACGTGTTTCACAGGTGATGTACATGCCTTCTAAACACAGACTTCAAAAGACTTATAGAACACAACACACTCTTAATGCTCCTCTAAAGAGATAAAAGTACTTCTCATATCCATTTTACAGAAGAAGAAGCCATTTCACTTCTAGTGCCTTTTATTTGAATCAATAAAAAAGCTAAGGTGATTTTCTTGATCCCTTACTACAGTCATTAACCATTCTCTCTGATCCCTTTAACATCCTGTTCCAAATTTTCCATTCAAATGGCAGTGATTTTAGAGCATGGAAATGTATGCTATTCTTTACAAAGAGAGTCTCCTCTGTCAGCTGCTGGAGCAGTAAGTTGATGCCCTGTGGAGCAGTGGGCAGGTGAGGTAAAGGCCTCATTGACATTGCCAGGTTCAGAAGGTACTTATGCTACTGATCCACCTTAAGAGATTGGATGATATAGAGCCTCCTGATTTCCTAGTGCTCTGGGAACTGAGCGGTAAAAATAACAGCCAAAACTTTGATACTTCAGGGATGTGGCTCCTGAAAAGACTCTTCAAAATGTAGCTTCCATGCCCTCACTTACTTGTGATTCTATCCAACTAATATATATTTGATAGTGACCCTTTCTTTGCCATCAGAACAAGAGTGAGATGTAATTAATTGCTGTGACCTTGTAACAAAGAAACAGGAGCACTAGTGACCATGTGTGTTTTATCTTATAGTGGAGAACTGAGGTCACTCCAATGGTTTTTCTTTCCAGCATGTCTAGACTGGCTTCCCTTTTTTATATGCTGGCCAGACACGATGAATAAAAACATTTACTGTTCCTTAGGAGAACTGGACATTCAGCACCAAATCAAATATTTAAATGCTTGCTCTGGCAAGAAGACAGACCTTTGAATCGGCTGTGTTTCTCTATAAGTGAACTCAAGAATGTGGTACTGCAGCACTTGCTGTTTTATTTTCATGTTTGTAAACTTTTCTTTGGTGCTTTAATAAGCTTTGTGTAAGAGGAATAGATGCAACTATTCATTCTTTTTGTCTGCCTAGTCTAATTTTAGAACAGATTATTTCCTTAGCTCTGGAGACAATGTGAGTTTTGTTTCAAAGTAAAAAACTGGGACTGAAAATAAGAGATTTAAGTGTGGCTTTTTTCACACCCACATCAGACTTCAACCATCTGTGTGACTGAAAACCACACACTGGCTTGCAGCATGGGAAATTTGTAAAAGGTAAAGGGACTTTCTTTCTGTATCATCAACACCCTCATTCATTGAATTCTCTTCATGGAAATGCAAAATCCACTCCCTTCCTCCTTCCTCTCCTCTTCCCAGCTTCTAAATTCTCAACTAAACTGCTGAGTGATACTTTGAAGCGTATTAGGCAGTACAGAGGACTGGTGCTTGTCATGCAGACCCCTGTGTAACCACAGGATTAATAGTTTCTTATTCACAAATATGAATTCGATCTTTCCCAGCTCTGAATGAACATCAGCTGTGTATTTCACATGAACTTATAGTCTTGGTTGAGGAAGGTCCATTTTCAGTAATTTCAAACCTAACTTTTTCCCTGGATGGCCCAGAAGAAATAGGCTTGTGGCTCGCCTTTATTTATTCCCCCATTATTCATCTTCTCAACCATGTAGCACGTTCCCAGATGCTGTTGGGAAGATCTGAGTCAGTGCAAATGGCTGTTCAGGTTTTCTGGTTGGTGAGGTGCTTGGGGGTCAGAGCACACACAGCTGAGCACCAGCCCCTCTCCTAACGGTATGTAATTGTGATTGCTGCAGAATTGGGCTCTGAGGCAGAGTCCTTAATTTTCTGGGCAAGAGCAGTGGGTCTCTGGGACTGACTTTGCATCTTCAAAGGCATTTCTGCACTATGTAAAGTGATCCATTGCATCTGAGTGTGACTGCAAAATTGTTTTTACTAATAAACACAGAAATAAGCAGCACTCTAACGAAATTAAATCTCTGCCTTCTGATGGGTGGAATAAAACATGATATGGCCTAGGATACACATCAAATGATGCGTGCTAAATATCTTTTATTTTATTACAGATTGGCTTTGTGCTTTATCCTCCAAGTGGGAGTCCAGAGTGGAATCAGACAGATCATACTAACATGATGTTCCTGACCATGTGCTATTGCTGGCATTATGCCTTTGCTTTTCTTATTCTTGCAGTGAATTACACAATTGTCAGCTGGTAAGTTACTTGAAACACTAAAACTTTGGTGACCTGCCTATTTAGTCTAGCAGGAGCTTTATTTTAGAAAAGTTTCACTGACAAATCAAAAGGTTCCTATAAAGTAATTGTCTTGCAAGGTAAAATAAAAATAGCTATTACTAATCAAGGAAAACCACATGAATTGTTGCTTCAGAAGAAAAAGAGAAAACATTCATAAAGACAGCTCTGACAGCATAACACTTTTTACATAAAATGAGCTCTATTAGTCTTCCACATTTGCATATAAACTTAAAAGTAGGAGAGGTTGGCCTTCTCACAGTTTTATAGCTCTCTTCCAAGTGAACACAGCTACTAGTCTTGTGCCTGCACAACACCGAACTTTGTAGATGATACACTGAGGTTTGCTTAAGGTGCTTTTAGGTGCACAAAAAGAAGCTCTTACAAGCAGTAGTCAGGTGGAATCATTAAAGGCAACACTTACTAATCATAGAATGAGTTGGAAAGGGACCTTAAAGATTATTTAGTCCAAACTCCCCTGCTGTGGGCAGGAACACCTTGCACTAGACCAGGTTTCTGAAAGCCCCTTCCAACCTGGCCTTGAATGCCATGTATATCCTTACATTGTATAGTGGTCACTTGTGCCAGCATAAGGTACCTACAACCAGGGCCTGTGGTTAAATTCCACCCGGATTCTACTTAAAGTCACTATTTCCTCTTTAGGGTGTCTTCCACTCGCCCAGTACAAGTCTTTATAAATCAATCATCCTAACTCGTTGATAAGACACAAGAGTTAAACAGGTTTTTACCATGTAAACATGGTCAGATGAGCCTTTGAGTTACTCCTGACAACTTTTTTTTTTTCTTGTTTCCAGGGCAGTTCGTTCAAGGGTGAAATGGTCTCAGTCCATGGAAATGGGTTTACTGAAAACACGTGAACGAGATCATGAGTCAGAAGATGAAATTTAGTATGAATATGGCTTGACTACCTTACCTGCTCAACTATTAGGCTAATTGGTACCTCATTTTTACCTTTTTTTGCCATCTTGTTCATTCATTATTACAATCGCTATGCAAATATCATTCCCCTATGATGTCTACATCCACAGTTACATCTTTATTTGTGAAGGGTAAGCTTGGTATCAATTTGCTGTGGTTGCACCAGTACCTTGCTTATTACATGCTTCAGAGAAAATCAGACTAATATTAGACAGGCTTGAAGTGTGTGAGGTGGCACAATGAAGTCTGCGTGTTGCCTTTTTTAAAGCTAAGCAAAATGTTTTTCAGCTGTTGCTGAACAACAACTTTTAAGTTTCCATAATTAGGTTGTCCACATATGCATGTTTGTTACCCTGAGAGTAACTTTGAATAAATAACTGCAGACCTGGAAAACAGAAGAACAAGATAAAACCCCCAGAATCTTCCAGTTGCCTTATATAACACCTTTGTGTCTCTGCTTGGAGCTTTATGTTAAGCAGAAAGAACTTCCTGTAAATCCATCCACAGTTCCTTCAAGAGTGTGTAGTGTGTTCACTCCCACAGAGACATGATCAAGAGCGGCAGGAGGACCAAAGAAGTGTGTGATGATCAAAAGCTACTGCAGTTGTTCATTTTTGTGCCTAGACAGTCCTGTGTCTTTGCTATCATTTGACTTTGCAAGGCAGTGGAAGTGACTCTGCCTTCTCTTGGCACCTGGAGCAACTTATTTTCCAGAAGGACTGAGGGGTGTCCAGTCAGGCAGCACCCAGCTGCAAACCCAGTTTCTTTCCCATAGTTATGCTCTTTCCTTTGCTGAAATTTTGTGGTTTTCTGCAGGATTCATAGCAGACATGTGACCCAGAGCCTGGGTCAGGAGTGGGTAATGCTGATCTGTAGGCAGGATAAGATGGTTTTTATCCTTTTCCCTGTGACACCCCTTCAGTCACAAGGCAGCCTGCACAGTGCCGCACAGTGAGCTGGAGAGGAACTATCCACAGCAGCAAGTGAATTAAAAAATAATACTAGCTCTAATTGCATTTATATTCTCCATCAAAACTGAAGTCTCGATTTAGTGAAAAAGCAGGGTGTTCTTCCCAGTGCTCGGTATTGCTTTGGATGTGCTCCAAGTTCAACACAAGGGGAATAACCGGCACATGCCAAAATACATCAGAAAATGATGTACAAAAGCACATCTGCCCCTAAGAGGCAGAGCTTCAAAGCATCACTCTGGCTCTAAATACCCCATTTGAATGACAGGCACAAGCAGCTTATGGCACAGCTCTGTTTTCCAGAAGACTGATGTGGGATGCATGCTGGGGGCCATTTTACATACCCATCAGTAGCAAGGTGGCCATGGTAAGGTGATCATGCCAGAAAACAGCCTCTCTCCTCTACAACTCCTTCTATAAAATATTATTTTGTAATTATTTTTGGAAACATGCTAGTGCAGGACAACAAATTCTGCTCAAATACTGCCAGTTTGTCAGGTTTGGTGTTTCTTCTATTCAAATATTTCTAGATGCTCCTAAGAGAATGCAGATCCAGACTCTGGTAGATCAATGAGAGTTGTAGGATCTGGTCCCTCAACTTTTTAAAGTTTTTCTCTTCTCTCCACAGTAGAGAAGGTGGGCATTGCATTATTAAATGTGAAGAAATGCAAGGGAAAACAGATAGTGAAGTCTCAAAGAAACAGCAGTTTCCTGAATTTAATTTTTAATACTTACAGTGCAGGCAAAGTGAGTGTCATAGCAGGGCCTTATGTATTTATGGTGCCACAAAGGAAAGTAACACCCTATTTCAGTGTGGGTGTTTGCTTCGTAGAACACCCAACCTGTTCTTCTCAGTGCATGTTCAAAAGAGATTCCCAGAAACAGTATTACAGTGAAAAAGGTACTGCCTTCCTCATTTCCCTAGCAACAGATAGCGCTTGAGTTGAATGAGTGGAGGGAAGTTTGACAAGTTTACAAACACCACTTGGAAAAAGGTAGCTGCTCTCAAGAAAATTTAAATTATTTTTAAATATTGGTGCCTTTGAAAAACTATATGGTAGTTTTTAATAGACAAGATACACCTGTAATTTTATTTAAATAAAGTTGGTTTATTCATGTAAGGTGTCTGTCATGTTTTCAGGGGGCAAAATGTCACCATTTATGGGACTGAATTGGGTGGGATAAACAAGTTACCCACCCAGACATTTGAACAAGCTGCACTTGAATTCAAGAAAAGTCAGTACTGCCTTGTCAGTAGAAACTGACATTTGTTCTATATTCTGTAAATAAATACTTTTTTCCTTGTAACTATACATAGCTTGAACTAAGAGCAAATATGATGGCAAGGAATTTAAATCCTCCAGGTTCATTCTTCCGTAACACTGAGGCAATAGAAAACTTCAGTGTATCTGGTACCTTAAAGCCCTCCTGCTACATATTTCATTTCCTCTGGACTGCAGCTTTTGGGGTGGGAGTGACTGGTACAAAAATCGGTGGAAGAAAACAGAGCAGTTTTTATCCAAAAAGCCCTTCAACACGTGTTGTAGTTGAAGCAAGCCTGTCTGCACAACAATAGCACATCTGTTAAAAGGAAGAAAGACAACTGGAAAACTGCTGGAAAATTTGTCCTTACAATCTATTCTAGGTACAATATGTGCTTGCTCAAAATATGTAGAGTAAAAAGCCTAATATTTGTCAAGTAAGTCATAACTTGTCCTCAAATGGCTTTTTGGAACAGTAATTTCTATCTCTTTGCTAGGTATTGGTTGCAGTTCATGGTTTTCTATATTTGATACACTTCTTAGAATGAAAATAAGTTTTAAAAAGTAGTTGAAAAACATAATTATAAATACTAGAGCATTATTACTTTGCAATTTGGTTCAGAAAGAAAGCCCTGACATATGGGCCACTGCTGCTTACTGACAAAATATTCTGCCAGAGATGGCACCTAAGAGGTCAATGTCAGAGTAAGGGCATGAAACCAGAGTAAAAATGGTTACTTCTGCATCCTGTGGTTACCAGCCATTGCCTCCCTGAGGAGGAGGAAGAAGGAATAGAGAACAGACTGCAGATCTATAAAACCGAATAGCAACGAAGCAACAAGAAATCACTCCCAGCCCTCTAAGAGTACGAGAGGGGCTGCATTCACAGCATACAGCATTCCAGTCTGCCTCCAGTGTTATTTACCAGGGGCAAGGTTCTCAGGCACACACAGGGATTTTTATGGCTCCTGTGCAGCAGTCCCAGAAACAGCAATGCCAATTTCCTGCTCCCAACAGGAATGACAGCAGGAGTGAAAGCTTGCACTGCTTCGCTGGAATTTTAGTGGTTTGTGACTGAGTCAGCCAGATGTAGTTGACACATTAAAAAAAATGTCAGAGATAGTGTTTACTGCTGGCACTGCACTTTGTGCAGACTTGAAAACAAACAAAAAACAACAAAAAAAGGAAATAAACATCTGGCTTAATTAAAGCTTAAAAGAAATGGAGGAAATCAGAAAAAACATATCCAGTCACTCAAGAGCCGTTTTATCTCCCTGCAGCTGCATCACATACACAAATTTGCAAGTATTAAGGTTTTCTTTCAGTTTGAGTATTCTGCCATATAAACATGGTTTAATGTTTTCCTAAATAAAAGTGTACTGTCTTTTAAGATGTGTTTATTGATTTGTGTTGGTTTTGCCATCTGGTTCCTTATGCCAATTCTTTCTCTTAATTTTTTTATAAAATATTCATGTGAAGTTAGAAATTCTGAATCTTTTTTGCTCACAATCCTACTTCAACTTCCCAGCTGACAAACTGTTTTCCATGTGCAAACCTGGGCTTTCAAACTAAGGTTTTGGACTTAAATTATTCCATATATCTAAACACAACATCCTGGTCAAAGACATCTCCGGTGATAGCTATGTAAAGGAAAGGAGCAGGGATGTTTTTTTCTGTTGAACAGAAGGGGCAGTGTTAATACCATGAGAAGTCTTATTTCTTTCCTATTTTGTAATTTAAAAATATCTTCAATCATCTAGCACCATTTCTACTAACAAAGGACTCAGACCTGTGATTCAGAAGCTAGGTATGCTTTTAATACACTGCAAACCTCAGACTGAGCTTAGCAAAGCTGGATGTAGCTTAACTTAGTGTTGCTGAACTCTTTGACTCAGTTTCTCCATCTGCAAGATCCAAATCACACTTTGGTTCTGCTTTGTCTGTACAAACCCTGCTCAGGGATGAGCATCTTCCTGTGTGTCTCTTAGATCCAGTTTTACATTCTTGTCCCTTTCAACCACAGAAAAGCAAGAGGCTGTAAAGCCATTAACACGTGCAAGGTTCCTAAGCACTCTTTGTCAGCAGGACAAGGAGGAGATGTTTCTGAGCTGAGCATTGCTGTTGTTCAATTTGACAGCAATAAGACAGCTGGGCCATACAGCCATCAGGTTCCCAGGGCTTGCCTGGCTGACCCCACAAAGGCATCCTAGCCCTCGGGATGGCCGGGCAGTGGGATGCATGCCAGGGCCAGCCCTGGAGCTTGCCATGCAGCCCCCAACACAGCTGCTCTTGCCAGGCAAAGGGGGCACCTCTTCTGCCCTGCCCCACAGTGCACCCTTTCTGCCCCTTTGATGAAACCTTCCACAGCCTGTGCAACCTGCTCAGGGGAAGCTGCAGTTTGGTCCTCTGTTGAGTTATAAGGCTGTGATGGCCCCTTCGTGGCTGGAGACAGCTGTTTCCTCCCACCCTCAGACTTCCACTCATCCTCTGGGTGTCACAGGCCCTGCACCCTCCTTGTGCCTCTGTGCTGATCCAAGCACTGAGGATGTTCTTCCTTCTCTGTTTTCCATGCTAACGAAAATAACATGAAGAAAGGAAAGATGTAGGGCAAGACACACACTCGTAACACAAGGGCTACACAGCCAGGCAGGCAGAAGCCCCTGCAGGTGGGCAGAGCTGTGCCCAGAGGGACAACAAGCAGCCCTGTCCCACCTGAAGGTTTGCCCCAGTACACTGGTGTGGTGGCTCAACCTGTCTTTAACTAAGACCTCTGTGAGCAGATTCTTAAGACTTTTGGCTGTCTGAAGAAGCTTATTAACAATTTTGGAGCTCCCATTTGTAAAAGTAATCTTAGTTATTTCAGCATTTCCTCCGTTTTTCCTATGTCCTTAGGTGCTTTCTTCAATACAGTGTCTTGGTCACTGAATGTTAGATGAATTTTTCTATTTTCTGTATCAGTTTCTTTGAATATAAGCATGAGTATTATGAATACCTTGCAGATTGCCAACAAGGAAATTAAATGCCTAATTTACCTTACTAATCTTTATTCATGACAAGAAAAAACATCATAATAATCTGTAAGGTGTTAAAGAAAGAGTAGTATCTAGTAGTATCAATAGCATTATTTGTGGTATCTAGTGGCTAGACCATTGGGACATATCCCAAGAGGCCCGAGGTCTTTTTTTTGACTGTGTTTCCATACATGCTTAGCATGTCACATCAGCTTTTTGAGCCCTGTTTTTTAAACTGAGATGGAATTGCTTTGGTAATTAAAAAATCCAAACAAACCTCCTTTCCTCACTAATGAAAGACACCATGTAAAACCAGATACTGTCCCTACTTACACACAGGGAATTAATCCACTGATTGCTGATGACAAAAAAGATAGTGTTTATTCCAACTCATTCTTAAAATAACTCAGTTTTCTTCTTCATTTTATTTTGAATTTGTCAGTGCGGTACATGCTAGCATGCAGAAGATGCTGATTATGGCAGCTCTGGTATTATACCATTTCTTTCCACTTCACATTTTCCTTTTGCTTTTTACCCATTTTCTTTTGCCTCTCCACTCTCTTCTGAATGAATCAGAAGACACAGATTTTATACCCAATTGTGCCACACAGACTTTATTCCCAGTTGTGCCACTGCCTTCTGAGTGATCATATATATTGGAAGTGCACAGAGGGGATGCAACAAGGCTCCACACTGCCTGTTCAAATTATGTAGTATAGAAATGCCATCTACTCTCCTGAAAGTGCATGCCAAGTGCCTGACCTGAGGAAGTCCTAACACAGACAGCATTTCCACCTCCTTTCAGCACAAGAGGAGCATTTCTGCAAAGGAGAGACCTCCTTCTCACCCTCCCACAGCTTCCTGCCTGGGTCCTGCCTGGGTCCTGCTGCAGAGCATGGTGGTTATGACTGTGCCAACAAATGAAACACAGGACTAATCCCTGTGTGCTAGCACGTGTCCTGGCATGATTTTGTCCTGTGTCAGCCAACACCTCTCCCCAGAGTATATGCAGGCCTGCTCTGCATCAGTTCCCAGGAGGTGATACACACAACAAACTCCAAAACCTTTTTTTTTCATAGGTAGAATGGAAAAGGTCCAAGTTTTATCAGTAGACAATGGTTTATCCATCACAAGAGTATGGATGTATATTACCATTTCATAGCTTTGCAGACAGTCTGCACCACAACATGCCTTCACTCCACTGGGACAGAATATTGGTTGGAATTACCTGCTGTATAGTGACTGTGACCCTTTGGACACTGTGTATTTGGCAGTTCCTCAGGTTTAAAGCAGGTAAGAAACATAATTCTACCGCATTTGAACTCTTAGGGTGCTTATTCCTTTCCTTAAATAATTAAATATAATTGCTGACAAACATATCCATGTTGCACGCTTCTCAAGTGCAAACATTTTTTTCTTACACTGATGTTTAAGGAAGTACCCCAAACTTTGTATGCTGTTGTAAAACAGAATTGGATGACAAGCAATCTCAGGAGCATTTCCCTTGTAACATGTGTACACTGGTCATGACTGATATAACTTTGAGAAATGCCTTGAAATTTTCTCAGTCTTCTGGTAGAAATTTGATTTATTTTTTAAAAGGCAAAAATAAACCTCTATCTAGCCTAGTAAATGGTATTTTAACGTGGAAATATTTCACTTTGCATATATATGTTTATATATATGTTTGCATATATATAAACAAAAACATGCTGTATAGCACCTGTTCATGTTTTCATTGTGACTTGCATTAGAGAAAAATTCATTGAAAGAATATTGGAGATTTGCATATTCTATATCTGAAAATCATGACAATACACTCTTGTAAAATACTTCCATGTGCAAATTTGAAGCAGAAAGCTGGTCAGTGTTTCCTCTCAGCAAAATACTCACTATACTGATGTAACATGAAATTATGCATGGACCTATATCCAAAATTCAAAGAAAGAATCAAATACTCCTGACTGCTTGTCCAGCAGAGAGTCAGATACAATTTGAGACCAAGAAGCCTAAATAAAAGTTTATATGGGGATACACTAGGTTATATTTACTTCAAGAGATTTATCAAGTATTTGTAGGGACTGAACATACCCAAGCCCAAGAAAGGACACAAAAGTAAACAGAAATAATTTAACGTATGTCAATAATAATCTACCTTTGCTGATATAAGTATATGCTCAGAGCTGTGTTTGACTTGATGGAGCTAAACCCTGATGAGATGGGAGTTAACTCTCAGTGCAGTGTGGGGATTCCTCTGCTTATGGTTAGCACCCCCACAACTGCAGGCAAATGAGCTACTAGGAAATGGATTTAAACTGCAGCTACTTCGGAGGGGAGAATACCTCCATGCCTGATGTATTGTCTGATGTATTGCTTGCTATGCAGAGGGGTAGTGTTTCTTTATTCAGATTTTATCCACCAGTATTAACATCAACAGTTCCCACAATGCCTGATGAAAAAAAAAACCCCAACAGCTCATGGTGACATAGTATTATGTGAGAATTGTTTAGTTTTGGTTTAGAAATATATATAGTCAAAAATCAAAGGGATTTTTGAGATTAGTAATGTCTGCAAAACTTAAAACACAAAGAAGATGTTTTCTGAATATTAAAATAAAGCCAGAAAAATGCCACGATTTTAAGTCAGTGCCACAATTACTGGAGCCTGATGAGTTTTACTGCATGTGTAGTAGATGTGATTGCATTAGTCAGCTCAGGAATTTGCATTTGTGAAAGACACAGATTTCTAAAACAAACACAATTGCTAAATAGCAAAACATGAGCAAAAGCTGAGCAATGTGTGCCAAGAACAGAATTACCCCTGCCATGTGGCACAGCTCCTATAGTTTGCAATAAACTTCCAGTTCTATGAATCCTATTAAAGAGAAAGAAGTTAGGCAATCTTTTTAGTTCAGTGAGAGCATTAGAACTATACAATGGCACGTGTTCCTGGCAGTGCTGTTTACTTTTGAGTTTTCTGGCTTTATTCGGCTTGTCAGCGTCTCAAAACACAGGCACTAAAATATCAGATGAAATGGCAGTCCCCAAATTCAGTTCTCTGCATTGTTTCAAGGGCATGCACTTCACTCAGGGCACAGATGTGCAATACCCACTGTGAACATTATGGGAAGAGATTCCAACTTCGTCCTTCACTTAGAGACCAGGTGAGATTGACTGTGAGGCAACCTTTGGCTCTGGAGGTCCTCCAGGTCTTGGATCCATCTTTCAGAGCCTGAGGTTCACCCATGCCTTCCCTGTTGAAATTTCTGCTGCAGAAGACCCTCAGCCATTGAAGATTTTTTCCAGTCTTTTTTAAGACTCCAGAGATGGTAAAATCCCCACATTATTTTTTCGAGGCCAACAACCAACAATGTGGCCAGTGTGACACACAGATACACCATCACATGTTAGCTGTGCTTTTTTCTAATGAAGTGACATGTTTGGTCAGAAGGATGTCAAAAATACAGCTTATCCAGGAAAATATGCTTGGTGAAAACTGCTAGGTCGATGGAAACTTCAGGTCTTCCATGTCATTCCCCTTATGACAGGATGGGTAGCACATCCAAGAGGAGTGATAGATTGAATTGGGTTCATGACTGATTGGAGCATTTGGGGAAATGTTTCAGAGAAGTTGGCTCAAATAAAATAGTCATGGCTAGGATTTCAGCACTGGAAACAAAGCATTATGATGATTCTGTAATTCCCTATGTTCACTGCTGTAGTATCCTGTATTTAATTTGCTATGAACTGCCTTAAATAATACATTTCAATAACTATAGTTATTAAAATACATGAGGTAAGACTGTTTGTCCAGAATTAGCTTGAAATCATACGAAATATTACTGAAATGACAAAGCCTGAATTTCACTCTGTTGTCCTGAGGAACGATTATACTGTCCATCTGTCTGTTGTTTCGCCTTCTTGGTAACTTTAACTTGCGGACCAGTTTCAACCAAATTCTTCAGATGGTTACAGATCTTAAAGATCTCCAGATCTTATGAGTTTTTCACATATCACGAGCTGGGTACAGAAGACCAACCCACAGTGAAAAAGGCAGGGAGGCCTATGCCACCAGTGAGGAGACAGAGGCCAGTTAATCCTACCTAGCCACTAAGATGTACAGCTCTAAACTACTGTCACATGAAAGGGGGAGGGTCACCCGACTCTTAGAGAGGGGAGATTCTCTCAACCCACAGAGATTTATTTGCCTGTCAGTGCCCCAGGGAAAACAAAACCACGTATGCCCTTATAAAGGACTCATTCTAAACAGTTTGTGGAATAACACTCTTTATTAAGACAAATTGTTGATAAGGTTTGTGGTCATCAGTGATAGGGTCTAGCTGCAAGAATGTATTTAAAGCAATATAGTAATACTATAAAGCAAACACAAGCACAAACTCTAATAGAAAACAGTCTACTAATGTATTATGAAGCAAAAGAGAAGCTTTATTCCTTAAAAGCAGTATTTAATGCACGTGGAGTATAATTCTTATCCAAGGCATCCCTGTGAGGGGGGAGAAGACAGGTTCAGCCTGTCAGCCAATCCGAGTAGTTCTGGTGGAAAGCTTCCTCCAATTTCTCCCCATTTCCAAGTTTCTTTAATACTGTTTCTTTAGGTTTAGGAGTTTGAGTGAAACTAGTCCTAAGTGCTTAATTGGGTAGTTGCCCTTGGCATCTGTCTTCCTTGGTGGACAGATAAGGCATGGTCAAACTGCCACCATGTTCCCCTTCCTGCAGGATATTTGTGGAGGAAGATCCCAGTGCCTTCACGTTGCTCCCTTCTCCAGTGCATCCTCCATACAGGTGCTTATCAGTCATCAATAACCTTTGTGGGGCATCGTGACTGTGTTTTGTCTGAGAAGCAGCAGCTGAGTCTCCTCTGTAATTCTTATTCTCCTTTAACTTTTTATCCTATTCGTTACTCCACAACTACCCATGGCATTTGTCTCCTCTCCACCAATCCACAGAATAAAGATGTATATTTTATGTACTGGGAAAATAAAGGTGGATCTAGGACACAATGCAGAGAGAGGCTGACACATCATGGGGCACAAAGAGCATGGGATCATAATGCTAAAGTTAGTGAGAACGCTTGAAGGAAGTGCAGTCAGGTTTTGAGGGTATAGAGGAGGTGATCTGCTTTATTGCCAGCAGGGTAGGCAACATCTGTAACTCAATCACTTTTGTTCCAAAAGTGATGAAAAATTTCCACTTGGCTCATAATTCATTGCATTTTGACATGATTATTTTCTTTCATGGACCATGACAAAGGGCCTGGTTTTCTTCTTACTTAGGGTTTGTTATGGTTTTTGATTTTGTTTTAATCTATAGCAATTCTATTGAAGTTAGAATATTTGCAAGAATTTGAGATTTGCAATGGTGGGAAAAAAGCACAAAAAAATTTTATTTCAGATGGCCTAAGTCCAAAATTTTGTAAGTCCAAATATTAGTATAATAAGTGTATAAACCAGCCCAAACCACTTTCAGATCAAGGCTTGAATTACTAGAAAGTTAAAAATTAAAGCTTAAATAAGTATTTATGTATGAATGCATATGTGTTCACAACAACTTATTCTTGGCTTTCATCTATCAGATGGAGGGCAGGATCACTACAAAAGTGTTCGAATCCATGGGTATAGAAAGGATTCATTTAAGACAGCTGAAAGACATGGTTGATGTCACTGTGGGGCTGCTGTCACCTATGGTGATGAAGAGAGGCCATACTGAACTGAATAAAGGTCCACACTATGCCCACCTGTAAGGCAAGGAGAAGGTTTGGAGGAACCATAAGCCAGTCAGGCTTACCTCGGACCCTAAAAGCATTGTGGAGCATGTCCTCTTGGAGTCTATTTCCATGCATATGAAAGACAAGAAGATAATATGGAACAGGATGGATTTACATGTCTGACCAGTCTGACTGCTATATAGAATAACTGTCTGCGTAGAAAACAGAAGAGTAGTAGATGTAATACATTTGGATTTTAGACATGCCTTTGACACCATATCCCTCAGCATTCTTGTTTGGTAGGTGAAAATGAACAGACTGGGTGAATGAACCATGGGTTGAAAATTAGCTCAACAGCCAAGCTCCAAGGGTAGTGATCAGTGACTTGACTGAAATATTGTAAAATTAGAGTAACTTGCTGGTCAGTAAAAGGGCAGTATCATTTAATATCTTCATCAAAGATCTGAACCATGACACAGCATGTCCTCTCAGAAAATATGCTGATTATATTAAATCTGGAGTGGGGCAGAGGCATTGCTGACACAGTTAATGGCAGAGCTTTGGTGCAGAAGAACTTGAGAAACCTGAAGATCACTCCAGCAGAAACCTCACAGTGTCCAACAAGAATAAGTGGCAATCTCCATGCCAGGGACGTTGGTACTGACCAGGAATTCGCTAGCTGAGGAGCAGGCCTGCTGGAAGCTGCCTGGGAGTGGCAGTGGATGCCAAGCTCAATACGAGCCAGCAGTGTGTGGTTCATTGCAAACAAGGCAGAAGAGCAGCTCTGTTGTGAGGAGGCAGGCAGGCTGATGGACATTACAACCCTCCCTCTCCTGGCACCACTGAGGCACCACTGGGAAATATGTGTTTAGTTTTGCCACCTGCAACCCACGTTAACCAGACAGGGAAGCTGGAGAGGGTTCATCAGGATGTGGTGAGGACAGTGAGGTGCCTCAGACAGGTGGCCTGCAGAGAGCATTTGAGAGAGCTGGGCTTGTTCTCTGTATTGAAGAGGAGGCTGAGGGCAGAGCTGAGTGGGAGCTGTAAAGACCATTGAATCCAAATCTTCTCAGTAACGCCAGAAGGTAAAGCAGGAGGAAGCATTCATAAAATGCAGATTGAGATGCTGAGATTGAGCATGAAGAGAAATGTTTTGGTTAAAAAAGGCAGTGTGTCAGTGCAACATATCTCCTAGGGAGGATGTGAAGCCTCTCTCTAGCCCAGATGTCCTCCAGAGGTTCCTTCCAGCCCAAATTTTTTACACCTGGTCCTGCTAAACACCTTCTGGCAAGTGAGGCTCGGATATGGTGCCATAAGGGAGACCTCATCTTTGTAGTGTCATGCATCCTTATTGCTCATAATAATTTCTGTAGAAGGAAAGTATCATTGTATCATGGGGAAACTGAGACCCTATAGAAAATGAGACCCAGAGAAAGTTAAGTGAGTAAGAAAGGAAGCCTGTACCAGAATATGGAGAACACTCCAGGTGTCCTGAGCCCCCCTCAGGACCATAAATATGCTTCTCTGAGTCAGTCCTGCTAATGGGACACAGTCAGCTGAAATGTGGTCTGAATTAGCAAAAGTTAGCAAAGCCAGGATGTTGTAAGCTGTAAGATGAGGTCAAAATTTTCTGCCTGTGTGCTGCACTATTTTTTCCAAGCGTTTGTAGTTTTGCAAGGTAAATTTGTGTTAAGTTATAGCAGTATAGTATGACATGAGAATGTAACTGGGTGCCGTACTGGGTCAGGCCATGGATCCACTGAGCACATCACCCTGCCTTTAGCTGCAGCCAGTACAGGGTGCTTAGAGAAGTTGTAGGGTTTGGGGTGCTCAGCCTGTCTTGTTCCAGCAGACAGCAGGGCAGCACCTTTCTATGCCAGAAGCCACATCCAATCCATCATGGTTCAGAGTCACCAGAGGACTGTTCCCCATTAATTGTCCAAACCCCATTTGAGGCAAATGTGTACCTTTGCCACCTGCTGTATTCCCTGGCATTAGGTTACCAAACCTGATTTCTGCCTGGATAACAAGACATCAAAAGTGAAGCTCTATACTATTTTATGAATTTGCTAGGACCAAAGCAGTGAAAATATTAGACATGACAAAAAGTATGGGCTTTTAAGATGTCACTGATTTCATAAATATCACTTGTTGCAGCTAAGCAGCTTGGGTTTAGGCAGGATTTACCCAGATGCTTTTATTTCATTTAGGGCAAAAGATTCAATGAGCATCCATTGTCTCAATACTATCTAATTTTTGAAAACTGATCCTTGTGCTAGAAATATTTCATCTGGATATATTATTTTTTCTTTCTGTGCAGTTAATTTTTGTGATGGCAGTACCAGCACAGTGAAGTTTTCTGAAAGCAATATAAAACCCCTTACTTTTGAGAGGATCATAGTAGGTAAATACAGCAGCTCCCAAGAAAAATGTGAACCCAATACTGTGAATGGTATGTGTTTCTTTCTTTTTGCTTCTATTTCTTAAAAGTAAGTGTAAAGTTTGTGCAAGATGTTTGATTATTAGACAGGATGAGAAATCTGTGTTTGAACCTAGTACCATGTAGCTTAGGCAGCAGGAGCACAAACTTTTCTACAGAGCTTTCTACGCCAAATGCAGAGAAGTTAAGGTATGCATATTGAGTCAGATCTGTGCCTGTCTGGGGCTGGGCTGAGAATCAGTTAATATTGGCTCCTGAATAGCCTTTTTATAGAAAAACAATCGGTTTATATCCTACTATTTAGCATCGGGATTCAGGACACTTTACATCAGCTGTGGTTCAATGAACTGTCTCAGCTTTCAGAGACCTTGTAGAGGAATAAGTTTTGCGTGGCTGCTCCACGTGCCCTCTGCATTTCTTACATGTTTTTCAAGACATGGTAAAACATCTTTCTGAGAGTTCAGTGCTGATGTTGGTGCCTCCCGTTTAAGAGATGTGTTTCTGCAGCTCTAGCATAACTAAATCTGTCTGATTTCAACACAGAGAATGTCAGCCACTCTGCCAGGATTGTATATATGAATGCAAAACACATTTTCTAGAGAGAACAATAACTAGGTAAACAATTGATGGTCACTTGTAACATTGAAAGACAAATTTTTACAAGCAAACAGAAAATAACACTGGATGGGATGTCACACCCACAGTACAGTTTTAATTCCCAATGAGGTCATGCATGTGTGAGTGACTGTACTAAATGTGTATCCTCCTGCTTTTACAAAATTACAGATAATGCTCAAGTAGCAATTTGGATTTGCTCCAGAGAAGGGAAAACTCCCACTTTAAAGCCCCCCCAAATTCTGAATTGTAATGAAAATCTGGACCTCTTAGCATCACAGGTAATATTAAATTACTATTTAAACAGTGTCTGAGATTCTGCATCATTCCCAGGGGGGTTAGAAAAGGAGGATACGAAATTGAGGCAAAAAAGATATATGTTATGCTTTTTAAAACTTTGCAGAAAGCAAAATAATTGATCAAAGTCTTATTCAGTGGCATTCTTGGCATGCGTGTGCTCTGCAAATGGCCTGAATTTCCAATGGTGATTATTTTATTTTGCTTGGGTTTGCCTGAACACAGATTCCCATTTCATATTTCTTAACTGGCCTGCAATTTCCCCAGCTGGGTTCCCAATTCACAGCCATTGCCTCTGAACAGAGGTGATGCTGAATTTGCAAAAGATTCAGAGGAGACTGGCATGAGAGTGATACTGACACTGACAAGTTCACAGGGTTTAAGAGTGAAGCATTTGGTCCTATGATCAGCTGAACATGGATGGAACATTTCCATCCTTCAAGAACTACAGTTCAAACTCTCTTGTATGAATGACATACACAAAATCCATAAAATCCATAAATCCCTAATCTTTGCTCCGAGATTTAGCTCTGCCATATCTGCAAAATGTGGAGAGCTGAACATGACTAAGCACATTCCAGCAAGTGATTCTCTTCTTCTGCTTATTTGTTTCATTTCCTTATCACTAGTCTCAAAAGAAAAAAAAGAAACCATCTACAGTCCCTTTAAATAAGAGAAGTCCCTTTCCTTGTGCATTTTTGCTTGACTACTTTACCTTCAAACCAATGTTTCACCTGCTTGGATCCTTTGCTGGGAAACCCTTGAACTCAGTGTTACGTTTTCCCAGTACACAGCCTTCACTAAGTGGTTCAAAGTAATACCTAATGTTAGCAGTAGGTACTTCTAATGCCAGTAAGGTACAACATCAAGTTATTCTGCTGCCATCAGTAACATGAGGTTTTACTGAGAGCTGTAATGTCGGGCTGCCATCTAGTGATCCGAGGGCTGCTCAGGGAGCTGGGGAATGGGAGGAGGGCGTGTTCATGCCAGCGATGCAGAGCCGAGGTTTAAAAGGATTTGATTCCTTTTAAATAGAAATATTTACTTTGAGTCAAAGGTCATGCTAAAAGTCAGAAGTAAGAACAGTGAAAACAGGAGTTCATGATGTACTGTTTGTTCATCATCCATATGCAGTTGTTTTCAAGTCAAATAATATAATCTCCAGTAATTATACATGCAAATTTCCTTCCTCCCTGTGCAATACATTCACCTTTCTTTCCAACCATTTCAAGCTTTACAAACACTTCAAAACTGCATGATTGAATTCATCTTGATTTTGACAGTTTCCCAACATAAACAATTTGAGAACAATTCAGTTATTGAAGCCATTCAGTTAAGCTATTCATTGACAGGATTAGGAACCAGATGAGCAGATGACTTGACCTGATGATTAGCAGATTTTCTCTCTTTAAATCTTATTGTTATCTAACTATACCTTCATATAGCATACAGTGAATGCCTCATCTTTTTTTCTTTTTTTTTGTGTCTGTTTAGACTTTTAAGATGCTATAAACATTTATGCTCTACCCATTAAGTGTTGCCTAACTCAAACTGGACCCAGCCAGTGCTTACAGCAATTCTTATTAGTATCTCCAGTACCAAAATATTTTATTTGTTTTTGTCTACATTTATTCCAAGTTGACACTATATATAATGTACTGAAGTGAAGATAATGCCCTCAGTGCATGTTATAAACACTGTTTTGAGAGGCACAATTACTCTAGATGACATTTCTCAAGTTCTTCTGATGGCTTTTCAAAAAAACCCTGTTCTGGTTATTTAAGGAACAGTGAAAGGTGTGCAGAAATTTATAGACTCAGAATCTCAGTGATCTCAAGACAAAGGGGAGGTCCTGCTGCTCTCTGCAGTTACCTCTCAGCAAAGTGCGGAGAGAAATGGGGCCAGGCTGCTCTTCAAGGTGTGCAGTTTTAGGATGAGTGGCCACAGAGACAAGTGGCAATATGGGAAATTCCAGTTAGGTAAGAGAAATTATTTCTCCTTGATGCTGGTCAAACAAGAAGTTTTCTGAGGGTATTCAAAGTGAGCCCCCGAGCAGCCTCATCCCACCTGTCTCTGCTGGTCTAGGGGACCTCCTGGGCTACCTTCCAACACAAGCTACTCCTTGAATTCATGAAATCCTTCTCTAGGGAGGATTTGTAAACACAGCATACTTGACATGAACATAAACATTCTAGACCACCAATTACCTGCATGTTTTTATTTTGCGTGAGAATGTTGCAAAAGTAGTGACTCTTTTTTTCCTTTTCCCATTTTCTTTCTGTTGAATGGCATTTTCCTCACAGGTTGAGACTGCAGGACCCAGTAAGGTTTCAGCTATTGCAAGTAACACTCCAATCCTCACTTCCATGCCAGACCACCTGGCCACACAAAACATCACTGCTGCTGCAAACATCACAGACTTTCAGGTGAGACTTCTTAGGACTAAAATAAGACTTGTGTGGCTTAGTATTTGAGATATCAACCCTGTCCCCCTTCTACCAGCAGAAGACACTGTCCTTCCTCTCAACAATACATAACACCATAAACAAATGCAGTAATTTTGTCATTTAGCAGAGTTATTTAAGCAGCCTTGAGTGCATACTTGTGGAATCACTGCTGGGCCAGTTCTCAGAGCTGCATATATCTGAAATTGTAATACAAGCATCATTTGATGTTTAAATTAAGAATTTAATCTTTATTCTCTAATTCATAAAAGTGTAGCATTTATGAACGCATTGGCACAAAGCTTGTGTTCTCTTGGATGGCTTCCTGTACTTTTTTACTCAACTGTGTGTACCTTCAAACAATGCTGGTTAAGTGTTCTTACCTTGCCCATTCACTGTGTAGCACACGGGGTGATTTATTTTAATTGCATCTGAATATTGCCTTTTTTGCTGCTTGTCTCAGGCATCTGTGGCAGTAATGGCTATGGGGAGTCAGCTCTTGGATGCCAGTGAAACAGAATTCATCCACAATGATCTCATCAATGTTACATCAAGGTAATCTAGCTTTTGCCATTTTCTTTAGATGAGTGCATTTTCCCTTCTGTTTCAGGATGCAAGTGGTTCACGAACAAGTCAAAAAATTTTTAGTGTTCAACTCCAACATGCCATTTCCAATTTACACCAACATAAACATTGCTGGATTCTTCTGCTTTGGAGAAAGAATTAGGATAGGAAAAGAGAAGCACTTCCTACTGGAGAACCAAATCAGAGAGGAAGCTCAGAAACTAACCCTATAGCTGTATATGAGCAAATAATGATAGTTTTTATCCCACTCATTATTTTGATGAATTTTTTTGACTGGCAACATCTCACAGCACAGTGTTGCAATCCAGTCTGCTCCACTGCAAATAAGCTCCTCTATGATTCTGTTTTTGGCACAGAGAAGTAAGTCCTGTGTGTTGTTGGATTAACCTGGACACAGCAGTATGAAACACAAATCCTGATGAATACACTGCTAATTGTTGCAGATACAGCACTGGGAAAGTGCCAGCCAACAAAACTAGAAATACAGGAAAATGTTCCTGGGCTTATTGGTGATCTCAGTACTGAAGTTCAGATACTGTTCAACATTTTAAGTAACAGTAAATTCTTTATCCTTTTGAAAATTGTACCTGGGAAAATTTTGAATGAATATGTACTAAAAATCTCCTTTGGGAAAAGAATCCCCTCAGCCAATATAAGCAATTACAAATTGATTTTTATGCATGCTGATGCCATATGGTGGTGCAGGAAATGCACATGTTAAATGAGCTGGATAATCTTATTTATAGATGAATGCACACATACACATAATGGCCAGAATGCTTGTAGTGTTTGGGAGTTCTTACTTTGTTTTGTTTTCTAAAATTGAGAGTGTAATGAATCTTTTGCCATACCTCTACAAACATCAAGATCTGGTATATACTTACTTTGCCTGAAAACTGAAGCCATCAACCATTTCAACTAAAACTACTATACTGTCAGGTGTAGAAAGGACGCCCACATCCTAACACCTGCACATTGGACTAGTCATTAATGGCACAGTCACTTGGGATTTTTCCAGATGTCCATTACTTACTCTTTACAGTGCTCAGAGGATAAGTGGATGTTTACCAGCTGAGGAAAAAAAAAAAGTTATAGTTCCTCTGCTTCATTTGCTTCAGAAGTTGATGGGTGTGGGGCAGCTGGGCTTCAAACACGTGCATTTCTATGACATCACAAGACTTTCAGACTGAGCACCTGAAACCAGCAGACTTGTCCTCAGTCTCTCAGTACAGTGTCAGTAACACTGAGACACCACAGCACAAGAGTGTAATGAAGGCAAGGCTAATAGAGCACTTAGAGATCATAATGCTGAACAGCATTCGGATACGAGCCCACAGGGAAATCAATAATTCAGTCCTCTCACCAGCGTTAGAAAAGACCTGAAGAAACACATCAGGTAGCCTCACACTCCCAGCACTGACAATAAAAAAAAAAAATCACTGAATAGTTCATTAACTGGTCACTGTACTTTCTTTTTCCACTGTTTCAGACAACAATCCTGTGGAAAAGCATTGTGAACATGTAATTAAAGCTTTTATCATAATGCCGGTATATCATAACACTTCCCTCTAGACAGCTAAGCTGAAAGCACAGCTTGCCTTAATTCCCCCCAACAGATTTAAGTGCACGTTTACAATATTTTGTAGACATAAAACTACATTAGGCTCACTTGCAGATCAGATCAGAGATCAAATCAGTCTCTCTTGATAAAAAAATCAAAATTATAAAATCGATAACAAAATCCATTATATAACCCAGATTTTTGCCTCCTCACTTAAGCAACAAATAAGACTAGTATTTTATTCACTTAGATGAATACTAGAGGTGTGCAAAAGAGACAGAGTTCAAAAATTGGATCTGAAAGCAAAAGTCCAGCCAGTCTCTTATCCTCTAACTTCCCACCAACTGTAAATGTTCCTGGTGTGACTGTTTCTTATTTACTGTTATTAAAAGCTTTGCCATTTGGAGTGTCTGTATATATTGGGAGCGAGGATATTATTTTCCTAACTTACCAGTATTTTTCTCCAGAAATTATATTGAGAGAAGGGCATTAATTATTTTCACATTCCATCTCAGCAAAATTTGAAGATGTCTCTTGAGATTCATGGGAAGAGCAGCTCTTCTCTACTACTCATATGAATTCTAATTAAATATCTAAACAAAAATCTGTAAACTTTGAATGTGTGAAACAGCATAGCTTCTTCCAACAGCTTCTTCAAAAGCACCAGCTTCTCTGATATCTGCTATCTACACCTACTTCTCTCTTTGCTTTGCAAAGGTTCATTAGACAATGGAAGAGTTGGATTTGTCCTGTATCAAAATTACAAACTCTTCCAGTCAAGGATTTACCAGAGTTGCAATAGTTTGTCTAAATGAATCATCTCTGGCAACACTGATGGTGGAATAGTGATCAGTGTTGAAATAGCCTTCAGTGCCAAGGTAGGGTTCTGTAAGAAATGCCATGTTCTGTTTGAACCAGCCCTACTACATGTCTTCAGGACTTAGGGAAAGAGACTCCAGCAAAGGTTTGTTTTTCATGTNCCTTGAGAGAGTTTGTGGGATGTATAGGTGACATAAGTGAAGGGTGTTTAAAAAATGTGGCATAGAAAACATTTTTTCAACTTCTGTATTTAACAGCTGATATTACTGACTGGGTACAGCTAAACTAGGACATTTGCAAGCAAAACTGTATTCCATAAAAACTTATACCACAGTGGATTTGTCCAAGTATACCTCAGTCCTATATCAAGAATAAAAAACTCCCCATGTCCCTGGAGGACAATTTTTCTCTCCAGAAGACTACCAAAATTTTGGAAAACAAGAAAAAGTCAATGTAGCACAATACACCTACCAGTGTGGGGAGAGTTCATTTTTCATACTATCTTTTTTCTCCTGCTTCCAGTTAAAACCATGTGTGCTTTGTTTTGACTTCCTTAACCAGGAACCACTTCCAGGTTTTACTGCTTTCTTGCAAGAAATCCTCTATCTGAGTGTCCATTTGCCAAAAAACCTGAATTTTTAGATAATATGTGTTCATGTTCGGCATGGTTTCTCCAGAAAATAGTAGTTGGTTTCTTCTTACAATATTTAACAAAGCTTTTAAGCTCAAATATGTGCATATGACAGATCAGTAATTATCACCATGGATCCATACAGTTAGGAGATTCAGGAAATGTGTCAATTTCTAAGGAAATTACTGAAACAAAAATTTAATTGATTTTTTGACTCCTACTTTTTTAATTCCTCATTTTTAATAGAACTACCTAATACTGTGAATATTTGTGTTCAGCTGCTCATTAAAAAGTAGTTCTAATCGCAGTTTCCTGCAGAAGGATGTTGTCCAAAAATGACTGCATGCTGTTTGATGTATGACAGAATGAACTCTGCTGTGCTGCAGGAGGGCAGGGGATGATTCACAGCATTTATCATTGTTTGCTTCCTGTTCCAGTGTGGATTCAGCTCTGGTTGGCAGCAATGTAGTGCTACTAATACCTGAAAGCTATTGTTTGGCTTATGCAGAATTCAACTGGCAGCTGTTTAATGCTTAGTCAGTTGGAATCTGAATCCTAATTACCTGAATAATTGACAGAAATAGGTAATTTCTTTGGCAAACTTGACTGAGAAAGTCACGCATAAAGTAAGCCCAAAATGCAAAATTATGCTGTTATTGATATCTTTCATAAGGTTTACTGGAAACCCATATATCACTTGCTAGCTGCCACCTCCCCTTTCAAAATCAAATAATTGCCATTACACACTGTTTGTTGGTGCCTATCTCTTTATGTTTCTGCAGCTACTTTTTCTCCTTGCCATTCCAACCCACAGCACAACACATCTAAACTGCAGCTGTGTGATTATGTCTGTCTTTTGGGACTACACTGCCAACAACTGGAGCACCACTGGCTGTACAAAAGAAAGAGACCAGTTCTTGAGATGTAGGTGTAATCACACTACTAATTTTGCTGTCCTGATGGCAGGGCAATGTTCTTTCTTCACTGGGAAGAGTCTGTTTTGGTTCTTTTCATTGATTTGGTTGTTTTTAACTGTAAGACCAACACATTGATACATAGGGGCATAGGCACACTGGGCTAGAATGCACAGGACTTTAAGATGTCCCCATGTACTTGTTTCTGACCTGTGGAATCTGCCCAGTTCGGGCAAATTGGGACATGCAAGTTGTGCCCAAGCTGCTGGAGAGCCAAATGTCCTGCCTTCCTCTGACACAAACCGTGGCTGTGCCTACCCGCTTGTGCACCCAGTAGCAGGGAAGACTGGGCTAATTCATTCCCCTTGCTCAGATGTTGCAGCCTCCAGCTCTGCACCTTCATTGCTGCAGCTGATCATTGAGTGAGGACAGGTCTAAAGTCTAAGGTGCCCCCAGACAAATAGCAGAGTAGCCTGGAATCGGGGTTAGCTGTGGCACTGCCTTGTACTGGGTAAATAACTTCAAGGATTTAGCATTACCTACATCCTTTGCTTATATGTTTATAAAACGCAATAGCTCTGTAAATATTAAGCCTGCTACCACAAAGTTCTATACATTTCCCTCTTGTGCTAACAAGACTATTTAGGAATGACTGTCTGTCTCTGACAGTTGTTATTCTTTCAGTATTTATTTCAGCTTCTCTAAACAAAACACACCCCGGATAAAATCACGTATCTGTGGTCACCAACTGCACCAGTGCCAGGATTTCAGAGTTGTTTTTTACTCTGTCTTCATAGAATAGCATTTCCATATTTGTACTATTGTTTCTGTATTTCCCTTTATCCTATGCATGTCTTTATGGAACAAAGTGACTGCATTCTACAGAAGATTCCCATCTGTTTATGCAAATAGCAGAGTATTTTGTGTTTCACTGAATACATTTACATTTACTTGCTGCTTTATTGTCAATATACAAACAAAGACTGGTTTTAATTCATAACTCTTTGTAACATCTTACCTTAGACCAAAAAGTGAACATTCAGAATGTTCACCAGTATGAAAAGTTAAAGCTGCTTTTTCCAGTCTGTGTCACCTCACATTTTTCTATGAATAATCTAATCCACTATTTTGATGAATATTTGATTTACATTGTTAAATCTCTTTTTGGCGTTCTTCACAAGCTTTGTCTTGTTTTGAGATCCAGAATAATTTTGTGAGACCTGAGAACTCTGGCAGTGCCTAGCAATAGTTGCAACTTTGCTAAAACATTTTTGGTTTTATGTGCAACTAGAAACACAAACTTTGGAAAGAAATTTATCTCTTCTCATACGATATAACTGATACAATTTGTTTACTAGGCCTTTCAGATCAAATATAAATATGCAAAGCCTTTAGAGTATATTTCCTTTATTGGTGTTGGATTGTCTGTGGCTGTTCTGGTTATTACCATTTTGTTTCAAATGCTCACTAGGTAAGAGGGAAGATGTAAAACTGCAAGTATTTTACACTAAGTTACAATATGTTGTTCTGTATATAGTTTTAGGAAAAGAATGAAGAGTAGCCAATGCAGAACATATTACAATACTGTTGATTAGCAAATATTTTTTTTAAAAATAGCTAAATCACATGGCTTGTGATTTTGCTTTTGCTAGCAAAATAGCATGGCTTGGGGAGTAAGTGTGGCTTACTGGTTCAAGGGCAGACATGAGATGTCTCAGCCATGCTACTCACCTAGATGAAACTTTAACAGTTTTGTTAATGTTGATCTTTTAACGTGAGGAAATATATATAATTATTATTCATTAGATACACCTTAAAACATATGAGCTTTGAAAAGCACTGATAGGGTATGAAAAACTCAGTACGGGAACAGGCCAAGCTTTCCAAAGGAACCACTCGGCATGGCCACTGACAGGGAAAGTCCTTCCATGGCTTTGACAGGGTGGCTCACCAGCTACCACAGAGGCAGTGTGCTACTGAGGACCATGTCAAGGGCTGATCCTTTTATCATGGGCTCCCATCACCATGTCTAACATCTGGGTAATGTCCCAGGGTGACATTTGCACCATCTCCATGGGATAAGGTGGTCTGCCATTTCTGTTGCATTATATGTTGCCTCACTGACACCTTTGTTACTACCCTGGTCAGGCAGTTGTCAACACAGACCCAGCACTGTATTATTGCTATGCGAATCCATTGAGCTTTTCAGTTCACTCTCTCACTCAATACTAGGCTTTAAAAATGTGTAACAGTATTCCACCACTAGCAGGACCTCCCCTGTACCCTGGTATTACGATGTCTAAACAGTTATCTTTCTTCTAGTACCTTGTGCTACTATTTTATTGTGAGTTACTTAATACAAATACAATTGCAGCAAAGTTCCTTAATGGACGTACCTGCGACTAATGGTGTCATGTGATTACCCTTTGAACAAAGAGCAAAGTCGTGCCAACAGAGCTGTAGGTATTATCCATGAATGCATGTTTCTCATCCTACTTGTACTAATGTAGATTTGAGCAGCTCTATTAAGGTCAATGTTTTAAGACTGTAGAAACTTCCAGACTCTGCCTTTTAAAGTAATTTATTTATAATAACATATTTGATACATATAATATAAAATTGCGAATATATAATTTATTATTATTATCATATGGAGTTTAGATACAGATATAGATGATATTCATAGATAATGCCCAGGGAGGTTGTGGAGTCACTTTCCCTGGAGGTGTTAAGATAAGACTGGATGTGGTACTTAGTGCTATGGTCTAGTTGACATGGTGGTGCTGGGTCATAGATTGAACTCAATGATGTCAGAGGTCTTTTCCAACATAATTGGTTCTGTGATAGGAAGTTTGGAAGTGGAGGTTTGTTATTCTTTTTTCACTTTGGAGAATGTTTAGAGATCCTTGTTTTATCTTGCTTCACTTCTTAACACTGAAGGAAATGATTCCAAAAAGAGGAAAATGCATCCCAAACTGCTGTTAGACAAGGCCCAGTCCTAAAAGTTGCTGGGTATTCTCTATTCTAGTTGAAATCAGACAAAACTGTTGGATTTGGTAAGTTGTCTGAAGGTATAATGGTATAATTCTGAAACAAAGTTAATTTTTTGGCTTCTGTCTGTATTAAAGGCTACAATCTCTAGCTTGCTTTCAGTATAAATAGAAATGAGGAAATATTTTACAATTTTTGTTATTTTGCTCTACTTTTTTCTCCTAAACTTATTCCTACCAATAGGAAAACTTGAAAGTCATCAGTAACATGGATGTTAGTGAGTCTCTGTTTCTCAGTGCTCATTTTTAACATCATCTTCATCTCTGGAATTGAAAACCATAATGCCAGGAATCAAAGCAGTGATAGTACCAGCTACCATGAGCAATACCTTTCTTGTGATCACACCAGTAACACCTTACTCACATCTGACATGGTGGATTCTCCCACAGACTCCTGGTGCACAGCTGTGGCTGTCTTTTTGTTAGCATCATTTATGTGGACAGCACTCAATTCTACACAGTTGTACTTATTGCTGCTTAGAGCCACAAAGCCCCTGCCTGGACACTTCCTCACAACCATGTCAGTAGTTGGATGGGGTAAGATTTAAAGTTGTATATATGGCACCTTTTACGGTACAGAGTGCATTCAGGGAAAGCTGTAAAGATAGGGGATCAGTAGAGAGCAGTTAGAGTCAGTCTCTCTCTCTCTCTCTCTGGTTTATTGACATGTGATTTAATAATCTCCTGTTACAGCTCACACTACTGGTGTAAACTGAGTTTGTTTTCATTGTCCTGGTACAGCACTAATAGCTTGGTCACTGGCACAGCAACACAGGTCTGTTGTGTGCAGGAGAAATTTTCATAGTAATCAAGGCATTCAACAATTTATTTCCGCCAACTAAACAAAGAAATCTTTCCAATATGGTGATTGCATATGTGGACTTAATTTAGGTATCTCTGAGATTCCTCGTGACATCAGCCAGAGCCTTGAAAAAAGCAAGGAGTGACTGACAGTATTTGTTACCTGTTATTTATTAATAAGCAAAGAGCACATTCTAAAGTCAGTACTGCAGTTAGTAGCAACACTGCAAGCTGAAAGGGAACTACTTGGAGAATTGAAGACTGCAGGCAGATGCCCACAATGGAAAGTAAAAATCTCAGCTTCCTTCAAGAAACTCTTGTAATACAGTGTACGAGAACACCTGCCTTTTCCACGCTGTGTATTCAGCTTGAGTGCTGTGTTGTTTCTGATGGTACCCATGAAGTAGTTTTCAATCCTCATTGTTTCATTATTATGTTTTGCATTTGTAGAGGCAATTCCTCGAAAACATTTAGAATTTGGACTACATGTGCAAGCTGGAAAATGTTCAGCCAAACACAAAGCTGCCTAGCTTCGTGTCACTGTGCTCTGAGTATATTTGCATGACAGCACAGCATTAGGTTCTTCACTCTGTCCTGTGACTAGTCACACATGTCCAAAACAGCATGATTCTGACTCACTGCCTTTCGGATCTACTTTGAGAGCACAGTAAATGCTTGGCAGTCTGGAAGTTCTCTTATAGGGATGAAGAAGGAAGAGACTTTCAGAAGCATGTTTATTACCCAGCTGAAAACTTGTGCATGAGGGTCCTTCCCATGAGATGTGCTCCTAGGCAGGAGGCAAGGAAGACAAGAAGTGAAGCAAGGGCATTGAGGAGGCAAACCCACACAGCCATGCCTCTTGGGGGGCAAAAATTATGCTCTGGATCAATCTGAGATTAAATGTAATGGTGCTTGGTGCAAAATTGTCTTAAATTAGTTTCTCACTGCTGGCCAGAGGGCATGACTGCACAGCTGTGATAAGGGAGCCAGCTACAGCACAGGAAGGAGTTTGCCCTTTCACCGCTGGTGTTGTCTCAGGAAACTGATGAGGCTCTTTAATGGTAAAAATCAGCAAGTCATGGACATCAGCTGGCCTCAGAAAAATAGTGCTCACAGCACTTAGTCCTGTCTTTTTTCTAGGCTACAGGAAACCCATTTAACTTAGTGCAAGGCAGGTAAAACACAGCTCTTAAAATTTATAGAATTTAGGAGGCAAGAAGCTACTTGTGTGGAAGGAAGGTATGCCAAATAATAAATTGCTAATATCAATTTTACTAATTAGGAATCCCTGCCATAGTAGTTGCA
Source organism: Campylorhamphus procurvoides (assembly GCA_013396655.1). Lineage (NCBI taxonomy): Eukaryota > Metazoa > Chordata > Aves > Passeriformes > Dendrocolaptidae > Campylorhamphus > Campylorhamphus procurvoides. The sequence continues at coordinate 394,446 of WBMV01003407.1, forward strand.
ATAACACTTGGAGATACTTACAGAGGAGGAAAAGCTTTAAACTACTGACAGGAAGAATTATAAGTTCCCATTTGCTATCCCCCACCTTTTGAGATGACTTATTATAATTGTAGATTTATTGTTGGTATACTACTTTGTAGATCTAAGTACTCAAAAGAAATAAAACTCTTCACTCAAGCTAGACATTCACTATAAGGAAATAAATTTCCTCCTTACTAGGGATTTAAAGTACTGGATCTGTATCTTCCTTGAATCCTTCTGCATGATCCTCTGTGACTTTAAATGCAAGCTGCAGACACTTTTAGCCTAGCTGAAATTCAAGACCTTCATTTTAGTGCATAGCTACATTTCAGTACCTAAATTTAATCTTCACATTCATTTAAAATCTGGCCAAAATAACTATATTCGTGTTTGCTCTGTGGTTTTGTATTGCATACATACTGCATACCAAAGCAGGCTATCAGGCTTACAATGTGCCTTGGTGACAGTGGATGATACAGAAGAAAGGTAGACTTCTTTAGGAAATGTAAACACAACCCCCTTTCCAGATGGTGGTTATGTTATGATACCCATTTAGGGAGTGTGGACTTCTAACTTGAGATTGTTTGAAAATGAAAAAGAAAAGAGGTAAAGATTATTAAAGAATAAGCCTCTCTTTATAATAAAAGTTGCTGACTTGCAGCACTGGACCAAAACCAGAATTTCAGTGTGAAAAGGCCCATGCTGTGGTCATTCCTCTTGCTGGTAGCACTCATACTGCTGTTTAACATCTTGATCTTCATCAAGATTAGTATCTCTATGATATGGAAAAAGAATGAGAATTTGACAAGGTGAGATGGCACAAGCCTCCTCATATATCTTTCAGCAAATTTATTCCTTAGTCTCTTGTCACCAGATCAGACTTTCTTGTCACAAATTCAAATTTTTGACAAAATCTTTTATTTTAAAGAAATGTATACTTGAAGCAGGCAGAAAATGAATTCTATTGCTGCAATAGGTCACTTTGTTCAAGTGTGTATCAATGAACACATTTCAGGCTTTTGCCCCCATTTTTTGACTGCAGTGTCGCTCAACTTGACTTCAATGACAGTCAACCCCGATTTAAATCCATAAAAGTGAGAGCAGAGCTGGATCCAGTCAAATGAGAATTATGAGTTTCTCAGCACAGCTGAACACCAGGTGAATTCTCTACTGCCTTGAAGCAGATTTACTTGCTCTGTTTCACATCAACACTCCATGTATTGTCACAGACTGTATGTCATAAACTCTGCAATATAAGGTGTCTTGTTTAAAAGGGGATTGCTTTAATTTTTATTAGTCCCATGGAACTGATCTGTTCAACAAAACTTAGTACCATTTCTGCTTTACTTTATGTACAATTTTCATGATTGGAGCAAATAAAATACTTTTTCTCTGAGTCTCTTCAGAGGTGAGAGAAACAACATATTCAAACTTCACTGGCAGCTTATACTGAAAATTCAGCACATTGGATTGAAGTTATAAGCATTCTAAAAAGCTTATAATAGCTAATATGCTCATTTTCAATGCTTCTTGTTGCCTTGGTAAACCTCACTTGTTTTGTTAAAGAAAGATATAACCAAGCTGCATATTCCAAGCACAAATTAGTCTGATAAATTTGGTTATATTTATTTTTCTGGATTTCTTCTCTGGATGATACATCAAACAAATGTAGGGAAGTTTATGTTCTCAACTCACCTAAATAACATACCTTTGCAATATAGCCCTGAATAAACAGAAAGGTTAAAGCTCAAAAAGATATTAAATGGTATAGAGAAAGATTTAGTAACTTTTTTGCATGAAACACACATTCCCGTGTGTTTCTAGGAATAAAAAGGATTCATTAATGAAAAATATGATTAGCTGTATCTCTGTAGCGGCAGTGCTCAGAATCACCAGGACGATAGGCTACTTTCTGCTAATAAGTCATGAAAAAACAAGTCTTGTTTTCAGCTATCTGTCCTGCATTTTCAATGCTATCCAGGTAAAATATTTAGCAATTCTGAGACTAATAACTGAGATTTAAAAAAACCCCAAAAACAGATTTATTTGTTCTATAGATTGGTGTAGGCTAGGAACTTCTTGAAAAGCAGTTACAGGGATTCAGAATTTCTGTTCAGAAGGGATGTTATCCTTCTGGTCTGTCACACATAAAACTCTTCCCATTGTACAAATCAATGTGGGATATTATTCCAGGGTCAGCACTGAAAAGACCATCCTGTATAAGTAGCTTTTCTTATACCAAATCAGACATAGAATTATTTTCAGAAAGAATATCAGGACAAAACTTGCTGCATTAGTTGTTGGAAAGAGTCCTAGGGAAGTAACTGGAGCTCCATGGCTTGACACCTTTTACAATGATACTGGATACAAGCCTAAAGGAAAGTACCTGCATCTTCTTTGCCCCCACAGCCCTGATGGATTCTTGGTTTTATATTCAGATAAATATGCCCCTCTATATAAGGCATATGAAGTCTGAAGTACTTGGAGTAATGGATTCTTCGTTACTACACCACTGAAAATATGTGAAAATCTCCTCATCCCCAAACATTAAATTGTTCACTATTGGTTTGGTCTACTGAAAACCAAGTACACAGATCTGCAGACTCTCCGTGCAAAAAGTCCTGAGGTGATTATTACTACACTGATGGACAGATTATACCCAGGATTTAAACCTGAAATCATGAACAGAGAAGAGAAATCCATTTTTTAAAAACCATGAGCCTTTCTTTTTTATGTTATTTTTAAAGCTCAGAATATTGACTAATCGTTGAAAAGAGGATTTAGAAGAACAGATATAGAAATGCTGAAGTCTTGATTGCCTTTGTGTGTGTCTGACTGAAATGCTGATAAGGCATACCAGCCATATTTAATACTTATGGCATGCTCAGCCAGGTCTTACCTTCAACCTGTCCAGCTGAGGGCAATGATACAATCCTGAGACATGCTAACTAATCCAATACCATGTTCAAATGAGGTGACTACAGCTGCAAATCCACAGTGACATGGAATAATGGACAATACTCTGGGCACATGGTGTGACTCTTGGGGATAGTCTTGTGCAGGGCCAGGAGTTGGACTTGGTGATCCTTCTGGGTCCCTTCTGACCCAGCATATCCTGTGATTCTGTGATAAGGTTCCTATTGAAAGTATTTCTTATATTTCAAGATATTAATGTAATTGTTAGCAGTTACTTAAAATCGGTTTATGGTTGTTTTTCAAGTCAAGTAACATTGACTAATCTTTTCTGGTTTTAACAGCAAAATATTAACTCCACGCTTTCATTTACTCCACAGGGACTACAGATTTGTGTTCTATACACTTTCAGAACACCAGTCTTCAAGAAAAAACTTTCCAAATTGTTTCCTGTTTTCCAGGTACCACTGTATTTGCATTCAAAAACTTAAGTCACAGCCTGATAAACATTCGCAGGAAACGTTCAGGTCAACCCAGACTTTTTCAGAATATTTCCTTGTCTACCTTCTGTAGCCAGAGTTAGAAACCTGAAAATACGTGAACTATAGTCCTGCATTTTCCATGGTTTGTTTTATGTAGATATCACAGGTATCTCGAATGTTGGACAGACTCCTTCCACTGCAGGTAGCTCAAAATAAGCTGAGATCATGAGGAGACAAAGGCAGGACCCCATGCTGGGAGGACAATGGGACTGTAAAACAGCAATGCAGTGCTACATCCTCTTGATGCTACTTGTACTTCATGCCACTGAGGAAGGTCTTTGAAATGGCCTGAGGTTATTACAGTTTTATATTCCAGTACAGATATGCAGAAGTTGCTCCATTTGTGCCCTTCATATTTTTTAGGCCTGTTGAACAGGCTTACCTAGCCAATGCACTGTAGTTTTCCTCTCCCTTTTGTAAGTAACAATACAATTTAATCAGAAATCATAAGGTTAATCAACAAACAGCATAGTTCTTGTTGGTTCTGGGTCCAAATTCTACTTAATAATTCAATAGTATGTTGTCTTGGTCTTTCCAGAAAAAAATCTGTACCTTTGAATGGCCTTTTAAATTTCCTGGCTAACACTTCTTTCTTATAACTGGCAATTAAACAAAATACTCTGTCTTCATATGAGAAACTGAAAAAAAAAGATGCTTGATGAAAGAGTCTAGAAAAGAAATTCTTTATAAATATTTAAGATAGGTCCTACTCACAGCACTCCCAGCATTAGGCTGTTCTAGGAAGGGTGTTTGATTTCAGAGGCAGCTAGGTGTTATCAGAATGGCATGGGCAGCGCTTCAGGTAGCACACCCTGCTCTGAACTGGCTTTGGGCTGCACCTTTCTCTCTGTGACTCTGCCCTCTGGCTTTATGGGGAACTTGGAAGAGGGGTCCGTTGATCTGGGCTTTGAGTTGGATTTCTAAACTTAGACTATGAGTAAATAGAAACCCGTCCCCTCTTTTGACAACCTTTTATTAGTATTATTCAGTACAGAAAAGCTGAAAGGAAGAAGGGAAAAGAGTTTCTGGATGCTGAAGTGATGAGTAAGGGAAGAGGAGAGTACCTGGATGGAAGGAAGCATAACAGGTGTGCAATGTGCAAGCAGCTCTTCCCTCTCTGTGACTCTGAGCAAAGTGGTAAAACCCCGTTTAGTGGGCTCTTGTCTAACAAATGAAAATGGCTATAGTGACTCATTCCATTCTCTCCTGTGTGAGAAAAAAGCCCAGGAAATTTAGGCAGACCATTTTTAGAAACTGTATTTCTTTATTCTGTTCTCTGAACAAATATATTTACATGTTTTGTCTTTGCTGGTTTTAATAAAACAAGAACACTATCTAGAATTTAAATAATGTGGTTTCAGAAGTGTGGTCAGATTTACCTCCCACTTTCATGTTTTTTGAAAATGAATGCAGTGTATTTTGAAAACTTTCAAGCTGCTCCAAAGAGGGTCATGGGCATGATCAAATGCAGTATCTGACCATTTAGGGGTAGCATCTCTGTATACACTGGGCATCATACATGAGACTTTCTGAATATCTTCATAGAAGTGTTTTGTCAGTCCTGAAAAGTTCTCCGTTTCTTAGGAATCTGTGCTCTCTCTGTGAGGCAGAAAATAAGTGTTCTCAGGCACTAACAAGCCTCCAGAACGAATAATTACATCATATACAAAGCTGAAGTTCATCACTACACTCCAGAAAAAGAAGGTAATTGAAAGTTATCTAGGAAAGGTGATTCATACTAATGTTTTTGGAGAGGAAGTTTATGTTTCTGTGGGCATCCCTTTTTATTTGTAAATCAAATGTATAACGCTTGCTTTTGTCAAGTCCTTCAATTTCATTGAAGAAAGGTATTTTAGAAATTCATGTGGTTTAGGATTGATTGTATTGTAAAACACAGCTAGGCACTGTGAGGATGGCTCCTTAAATGAACAATAATATCTTCTAATCATTGGTATTATTCCCCACAAACAAAAATATTCCCTAAATATATTCCCTAAAGTACATCCTACTTAATTTTGAACATGACTTTAAAAAAAAAAAACTAATAAACAATATTTTCTCCTTATCCTGGAAAACAAGCAAAAAAACACAAGAGTTTGAAAAGTATTGATTTTTTTTACTAATTAAATTAAACATTCTGCATCGAAGTATTTCAGATGTTAATAAAATGCTGTTACAGCCAACATTGAGTATGTCTTGCCTAATATAAAACATTTTCAGCATAAAAAGTCCCAGAAAATGATGCATATTATGGCACTTTTTTTTTTTTAATCCAAGGAATCCTAATTTCAGAAATGGAACAAAGTAAAATGATCTTTTTCAGGTTATATGCTTAACTATTACAGGAACGATAGTTCAGCTTTTATCTACACGTGGAATGCATTTATCTTCATAATGTAGTGAACTTTGGTATCATGTGTGATATACGGGCTCTAAGGATCATGAATTTTCTTCTTAACCCTGTGGAAATACTGCTTTGATAAAGAAATGGACTGGAGGAGGACTGAATCATCAGTACAAAGGTATGAAATGTGATCTGCAGAAAGTATAATGGATGGAAAAGTCCAATTTTCCCCATCCTTACTGTATTTTCAAAAGGATTTTTTTTCATTGAAAATGCCCAAATTACTTCTAAATATTTTCTAATAGCTAACAAAGCAGCCTCCTGAACCATGCCACTCCTCCTTAAAAAGTTTAGAATTAAAAATATGTATTTCACATTTCAGTGTGCCTAGCACCTGCTGGACACTCCTCTAAGCAGATGCAAAGCTCTCAGCAAGCACAAACACAAAATCAAACAACTCCGACATTGTCCATTTTTCTTGTCCCAGCAGAAACCACCATTGGGAAGCCTCGCCTTCCAAGGCACTAAATGAAAGGTGTCTTTCCAGGGGCATCTTTAGCTTCAGCAGACAACTAACCACAGTGGTGCTTTAGCTGCCTCTGCACGGGCACTTCTGCCGTGTATGTATATATATATATATATATGTACGAGCACGGTGCAGCTTCACCGGTAAATGAAGAAAGGCAGCAGAGATCTCAGAGAGCCCAGAGTAGGAGCAGGTCCCGCTCCAGCAGCTCCGGGAAAGGCCCCTCAGGCGTCCATTCCTGCACCTCACGCAGACGGAACCGAAGGCTCAGAGTCACGTTCTTCTCTCTTGACCCGACAATCTCCNATGCAAAGCTCTCAGCAAGCACAAACACAAAATCAAACAACTCCGACATTGTCCATTTTTCTTGTCCCAGCAGAAACCACCATTGGGAAGCCTCGCCTTCCAAGGCACTAAATGAAAGGTGTCTTTCCAGGGGCATCTTTAGCTTCAGCAGACAACTAACCACAGTGGTGCTTTAGCTGCCTCTGCACGGGCACTTCTGCCGTGTATGTATATATATATATATATATGTACGAGCACGGTGCAGCTTCACCGGTAAATGAAGAAAGGCAGCAGAGATCTCAGAGAGCCCAGAGTAGGAGCAGGTCCCGCTCCAGCAGCTCCGGGAAAGGCCCCTCAGGCGTCCATTCCTGCACCTCACGCAGACGGAACCGAAGGCTCAGAGTCACGTTCTTCTCTCTTGACCCGACAATCTCC